>VXBW01000373.1:123648-197265 GCA_013400375.1 Thinocorus orbignyianus | reverse complement strand
CTGAGCAAATTTTTTTTTTTTTGTTTTTTTTTTTTTTTTTTTTTTTTTTTTTTTTTTTCAAGCAGCCCCTATACATGCTGCCTCTGAGCCGCTCTCTTATTACTGCTCACTTCCTGAAAGGAGACTTTTTAGCAAAGCCTCTTGCTCCAGTGCTGCCTGGGTCTGACAGAAGAAGGTTATTGAGGAAGGCGACATAAACCCTCAGCCTGGAAACTTTCTGACACGCGCAGGACTGAGGGGGAGAGAGAAGCTTTTGGCTGCCACTGGGAAGAAGAAAAAAAAAAAAGAAAAAAGACTAAAAAAAAAAGAAGAAAAAAAAAAGGAAGAAAGAAAGAAAGAAAGAAAGAAGAGAACCTCAAGGAATTAAAAGGGGAAAAAGAAGAAAGAAAGGAAAACACTCGAAAAGGTAAAACACTCTTTAAAGTCATTTTTCCAGAGCAGACTCTTTGAGGTTGGAGTGGGGTGGTCTGGGGCTGGAGGGAATGCGAATGTTCTTTGAAATCAGAACTGTCTCTCTGGAGAAGGAATGAGCCCGAAGAGTGTTGCATGCTGGAAAAAACATTTATGAGAATGAAAACCATGTTCACCCTTCTCCAACATTCAGACTTTCCATAAAAATGCAGGGTTGTGTTTCAGAGTGTCTGCAGACAGCCGGAGTCAGGCATCTGCACTCGAGCTGTCTCCCTCGCCTCCCCCTATCCCCGCACCACTCTGCTCCTTTTTTTTCCCCTTCTCTTTTCTTGCATTAAGCCATCCGATCGCGTGTTTGCTGCTCCTAAAGACATTTCTCTTCTGCCGAGCTGCAGTGGGTGAAGCTCTCAATTCCAGAAAGCAGCAGCTCTAGTCCTTGTTCCTTGCTGTCTCGGTTCCTGAGAATAAACACATCCTGCGCTCCCTCTCTCCCTTCTCTCTCTCCATCTTCAGGAGTTGCCAGTGCCTCCTTCCCTGCTGTCCTCCTCTGTGGTCAGAGGGTTATAAACTGTCTTTATAAACTGTCTGCCCTTGAAAAAGTTGCAATGTCATTCACTCCATGTGCATCACCAGGCTTTTGCTGCCCCTGCCCCCAGCACCAGCCGTGGATTTCTTCACTTTGATTGGGTTTTAAAAGGTTTTGTTGTTTTTTCTTTTAAAAAAGATCGATCCCTCAGAACATGTTATTTTAAACATCAAAGTAAATATTAGTGATGGTGAAATGCCAGAAGATTATCTCATTAGAGCTGAAGGAGCTGTGCTATAAATAGAGGGGAGTTTATAAAATAACCTTGGCAAATATCTTGCAGAGGGGAAGAATGAACCAGGAGGGGAGCGTGGAGCTGGTTGGAGCTCTGGGGCAGGTACCTCGTTTTGGCTCCAGCCACAGCAAAATTCAAAATTTCACACGTGGGCTCATTTTTGGGGATGTTTCTGGTCAAGCAGAAACAGGGATGTTAACCCTGGCGTGGGGGGGTGTTTTATATTTGCCTTCCAGTCCGTGCCAATGCCCATATTGGCCGGGGATAGCTCAGCCACGCCACGGAGCTGTTCCTTCTGCTGTTCATCAATATTCCCCTTGGCAGAGCTCACGTGGTGACAGCGTGTGATCCAGCGCATGCCGGGCGAGAGCGGGGAGATATTTGAAGTCTTTGTTCATTCCTGGTGTCCCCTCCTTGTGCCGCGGATGGTAGAAGGGGAGATGCTTTGCCGGGCTCCCAGGTAATTCCCCAGCCGGCACAAGGGGTGTTCCCAGGGCTCTGCTTTGCCGTAGCCTTGCCCAAACTCGTCTGAGATGCCTTCATCCTGAAGCTTCCTCCTGTTCTTGGGAGGTTGTTCCAGTGTCATGAAATTTCTCCATATATGGACCGTGCCGAGTGCTCTGGTTGCTCCATCCTCAGTTTCCCGTTGTTCCTGCTTGGCCCCCTGGGCAAGCACCTTCTCCTTCACTTCTCCTCCTCCTCACATCCCTGCAGCCCCCGGCGTTCATCGGTGCGTCTCCAAGTCACCTTCCCCCCACAGCTGCCTGTTGGGTGGAATGGGAAAGGTCCTGTCATCTCCTGTAAATCATGCTTCTCCCAGATAAGGCTCCGGGGGCTGAACTGTTTCACTTGGCAGGGGGAGACCCCGATAAGCGGCGACTGACTGGATGGGGGTGAAGCGTAGCCCTGGGGGGAGGTATTGCCTGTGCAACGTAAACAGTATCTGCTCCTCATGCAAAAGGCCTTTTAAGCACCAACACGCAAACCTGTAACAGGAGAGGCCTCGATATCGCCCCTGGCTCAAGGCCACCCAGAGACTGTGGTGGGGAGGAGTGAATGTGCTTCTCGTCCCCTTGCTCCAGGGACAGCATGGGCTCAGCTGCCCAGAGGAGCAGCTCCATGGGAGGGTTCTCACTACAGGTTCCATCAGGCCCACCCAGGGTCATAGTTCTCTTTGAGAGCTTCTCTAATGCTTATCTGAAACCCCCAACTCCAAAACCTGCTCTTCTTGCCAAGTTTCCAGCAATTAGTTAATTCTAAGCCAGAACCACCGCAGGATGTGTTTGTCACGTCCTGTCCTGCCTCGATCTCAAGTTAACACAAATTAACTTAAACCGAACAGATTTTGGACCAAACTTGTCAAGTTTTCAGAAAGGATTCTCAAATGATGTGGGTGATGCCAGCTCAGATGTGCTGAAGATACGCGTCAGAAGGATCTTTACTTGACCCCACCACCATGGGAGANGGGAGATAGAATCACAGAATCATAGAATCATAGAATCACAGAATGGTTAGAGTTGGAAGGGATCTTAAAGATCCAGTTCCAACCCCCCTGCCCTGGGCAGGGGCACCTCCCACCACACCAGGTTGCTCCAAGCCCCATCCAGCCTGGCCTTGAACCCCTCCAGGGAAGGGGCAGCCACAACTTTCTCTGGGCAACCTGAGCCAGGGTCTCACCAGCCTCACAGCAAAGAAGTTCTTCCTAATCTCCAATCTAAATCTCCCCTCTTCCAATTTAAAACTGTTCCCCCTTGTCCTGTCACTACCCTTCCTGACAAAGAGTCCCTCTTGAGGGACTTGATGTTTGAGATATTTGCAGGGCGAGCGGTTACAAATGTTTCCTGGGAATCTCTGAGCAGGCTGGAGCTCATGCAGCGACTGGGGAGCGAGAAACAGGGCAACCCACCAGCCTGGATACAGACTCGTTTTGCTGAAGGAGGTTTTAAGGGCATGCCATGCAAAGCAAAATTTTCCCATCTTGGTTGACACGAGTGCCTTCATTTCAGTCTGCAACCAATTCAAGAATTGGGAGATTCTCCACCGAGAAACTCTGCCAAAATATTTTGGCTCCATCTGGCTCCAGTGGAGCAATGTCAGTGGCACGTGTTAACTGCAGGGTCTCCCTCAGCAGCTCCGTTCCTGCTGCTCTCTTACCCTCTGCCTTCTCCCAGGCTGGGAAAGGAGCACTTGGGCTGGGCTGTGTCTGACTATTCAACGCCCTCACTATTCCGTTTGTCCTCCCAACCCGCTGTTACTGCTCTTGTGTTTCCTACACTTCCGTCATAGCTTAATTTTTAAAGGGAAAATGAATTAAAACGAATCTATTCCTCTGCAAATCCTTTTGAACTCTGACATTCCTAAGTGTTGGTTCCAGCTGAGCAGATCTTGGGGGTGAAATCCTGGCCCCCGCTGTGGGACTTGTGCCACTGACCTCAACAGGACGAGGACTTCACCCTGAAGTGGCTTTAGTCAAAACCGCAGCACGAATGAGTTCAGCCCTAGTGGGGTTAGTGGCTCTTCGTTTCCTGACTAAGAACGACAGCAGCTCCTCCATAGTGGGCACAGGGAAAGGCATTTGGTGGACTTTAGGCTGGAGCTTCCTTGTTAGGAAGCCACACGGGCTTGTGAGTTGGCGTGTTTTCTGTTGCACCCTGCCATACCCCACCAAATCCAAACCATCTGGGCCATGTGTTTCCCTGAACCTGCAAGCAGGGGAAAAAGGCCCAATAAACTCTGCATAGCAGATCTTACAGAGCTTTCTTAAGAGAGTCAGAGCCTGGAAACCATCGGCAGATCTTCCAGATCTGCAGGGGCTGGAGGGTGTCCATAGCCCAACGCAGTCTGCAGGGCTTCATCCCACTGCACAGCTCCCCTGGCAGAGTCTTCCACGGTGAAGTGTCCTGGGATCTGTGGGTGCTCACTGTCACGGTCACACTGCCCTGCACGACAGTGGCCCTGGGGTAACAGTGTGGGGGGTCCCCGTGCTCCTGCACAGGCTGCCTGCTTGCCTGTGACCAATTGACTTCTCGGCTTGCTTTGGTCTGACCTGCTGTGAAATGAAGCTGGTGGCATTCCCCTGCCCGCAGGGAGGCCACAGGGACAGTGGCAGCAGTGGTGGAGCTGGCAGAGAAGCTGCATGTTTGCGTTATCGTGCTCTGGGTGCCCTGCATGTCTGCAGGGAGGTCAGCTCCGTCCCACGGCACCGGGAGCACACAGCCGAGTGGGCAGCGGGGCAGGTAGAGCAGATCAGGACAAGCCACCTCTCTGGCCAGACAGGGCTTCTCTCACTTCTCTCACTCTGGTTGCCCAGAGAAGCTGTGGCTGCCCCATCCCTGGAGGGGTTCAAGGCCAGGCTGGATGGGGCTTGGAGCAACCTGGTGTGGTGGGAGGTGTCCCTGCCCAGGGCAGGGCGTGGCGCTGTGTGGGCTTTAAGGTCCCTTCCGCCTCAAACCAGTCTGTGACTCTATGATTTAGGGTGCCACACGTGGTATATGATCTGTGACAGTTCTTAGTAAGGTACAACTGTATAAAACACGCTGCCACCTGAACTGGGATGAACAACACGTCCCTTTCTCAGAGCAGATCCCTCCCAGAGGGAGCCAGCGGCAGTTAACGCAGGTGAGTGGGGCTCGGTGTTGGCATGGGAAGGTGTTTGTCTTTATGCAACCCCAGGGTCTGGTGCCTTGCGTTGCTGTTGTGTAAGCACAGCGGTTGCTTGGAGGGCTGATGCTGGAACCAACCCTGCCAGGATGCAGATGGCTGTGCTGGGCTGTTGCGGCGCCTTCTTCCCTGCCTGCTCAGAGGTGTGAGAGCTCCTGGCCTTTCTGAGAGCCTGGGGCTGGTTCCTGGCATCCCCAGCGTGTTGCTCGCCCTGTGCTGGTGCAGAGAGGGATGCTTGGGGATATGAATTTTCTCCTGGCTGCGCTGAACCCTGTGGAGAGAAGTCGCACAGACATGGATATGCCAGGTATAAAACCAGCACGCAGTTCCCGCATGGCAAATACAGAGGTATCAGCGGTGCATCGTGGCAGGCAGAAGGGCACGTAGGTACCAAATGCAGACGTGTGTCCTCGTACTGACAGCACATACCCTCGGGCACAGGCCAACACCTGCAGTCGCGTGTGGGTGACGTGTGTGTGCTTTACACGCGTGGTGCACATGTGTAGCTGGCCGGGGCAGGCGCTGCATGGGTAGGCGAGACGCACTTTCTTTTCACGACTGCTCGGTCGTCTTTTTGAATTCTGCTGGTTTGTGCCTGGCTGAAGGCTGTAAGGAGAGAGGTGGCAGAGGGCCAGCAAGTCTGGGTCACATGGAGCAGCTCCAAACTATTGCATAAGTCTCGTCTGAAAGTGGACCTGCTTGGTGGAGCCATCTCCTTAAAGCAAAAGAAGTCCAAGGCCGGAGGACTGGGTTGCTCAGGAGCCACCTTACCACCAGCTGCAGTTGGTTGGCCCAGCAGGGAGATCTGGGCTCAGCCCCAGGGCTCGCACTGGCCGGAGCTGAACAGCCCTCCCTGAGGGTGATAGGAGCTGGCGCTTCTCTCCTGCTCTCCTGTTGAGGACCTCCGAACGTTTTGCCATGCTTGGAGAGATGCAGTGACCCCAGCTTTCCAGATAGGGCCAGATCCTTATGTAACAGAGAGATAGGATTTCCAGAAAGCAAAGCAAAGCCCTCGGTGTTGGAGAGAGATCGGTGCTCCCAGATCTCCCCTACTATGCCCTTGCTTTGCCTTGGGTTTTTTTTGCCCCTTTGCCGATGAGATTAAAGACCCCTTTGGACCATGGAGAGGAGGGAGGGGGTGAACCAGTCCTTCTCTCACTAAACTCGCCCCAAATAAACTTGACTGTAAAGCAATTCTTGTGTTTGAAAGAAAAAAAAAGTAAAAAAAAAAAATAAAAATACTCCCACACAGTCCTGGAGTGAGCCCAAGCCCCTGTGAAGCTTGTACAAAGGGATGGAGGGTGTGCCCGGCTGGAGCACAGCAGGGCCCGATGGGGAGCCCTGCAGCAAGCCAGCAGGAGGGAGCTGGTGGTCCACAGGCAGCGAGGGTGTTCCCCCACTCACCCGGGCCAGTACCGGGGTGCTGGCAGTGGGACAGAGACCTGGGCTCAGACCCCTCGCCTTTGGGGTTCAGGCTGGCAGCATCAGTCTGGGTTTCCCACGTTGCTGGTGAGCGCCTTTTGGATGGGTTTGGGTCTTATTTTCCCGGTGAGAAAGCAGCGTTTCTTCTCCAGGCAAGCTCTGAATTTGACCCTGCGCTCGCTGGGATGGGCATCTGCAAAGAAATGCTGGTGGGGTGAGAGGAAGGAGCCCTGAGCAGTGGTCAGGGTCCCCCTCGAAGTGAGAAAGGGAAGGGCAAAAGCCCTCTCCTTGCCCCAGTGTGGGCTCGGTAACGGGAGCAACCGGAGGGACGAGGAGGGGATCCTAAAGGGTGTCTGCAGAGCAGCGTAGGCAGTGACCGTCCCATGGCTGGAGGCTGCTGTTCTCTGGTGAGCAGTGATAACTACGTGTTTCTAATTCTTTGCTTGCCGTGCCCCGAGAGAGGCCAGGCTTGGAGCAGCAAAGCAGATTAAGGTTCAGGCTCTTGTTTTCAGTTCTGCAGACCTGTGACTTTAACCCATGTTTTGGCATTCTGCAGCCGATGCTCCTAGCAGGGAGCTGCTGGGGTTTTTTTCTGCTTTTAACCCGTAACACTACTGCAGAGCTGAGAAATGACTTCCCAGTGGAAGTCCTGTCATGCTGGCAGGGTGGCCGCAGAAAGACTTCTGCCATCTGCAACTCAGCATGTTTTCAGTTCAGCAGGCCTGCCAGATGTTTTGTGGGGAATATCAGGACGGTCTCTTGCTGAAAGCAAGGGAGATCTTGGGGTGCTTTGCATCCACCCTCGTGCTCACCCCCCTCCCGACCTCTCCGGAGGTACACTGTGGCCGGGGGGAGCAGCGCTGTTTACTCCATCCTCAGGAATGTGCAGGAACCTGCTGGGAGCTGGGGTGGTGACTGGGCATGCAAGAAACACCCTCTGCCCTGCGGGGGAGCAGGGTGGGCCAGTAGCCCCTGGCCAGCAGCAAGTACACGGCTGCTTTGGCAACCCAGCGCCCTGGGGTGAGCAGAGCCGAGGTGAGGAGGAGGAGGAGGAGGAGGAGGAAGGGGGTAGAAAATGGTGAGACGTGATTTAGGAGCTGTTTCAAGGAAAGGAGGCAAGGAGCATCATCAGTAGCTTTCCTCCCCCCACACTGCTCTTCCCTTCCCCTCCTTGTGCTGGAAATGGGAAGGTGCCGGTGGAGATGGGAGAGATGGATTTGCCAAGAGCAATGGGGGGAGAGCAAGATGTCCCCTCTGGCCATGAACTGCAAAGAGGCCCCGTCCGTGCCCAGCTTTAAGGGCTGAGCTTTGATTTCTTGCTACGGTAGTGACTGGTTGACGTTGCCCGACTGGCCAACTCCTCCAATCTGGGCTGCGAAATCTGCCAAATTAGGTACGCAGACTGGCTGCATGGAACTTGATGTTTGATGGCCTTGGTTGAAAGTGTGGGAAAAACAAGTAATTTTTCTTGAGGACTCTGGGTTTGGTATGTGGGGTTTTTTTTTATATCTGGCTGGAGCCATCTACTCTGTTTTCTTACTCCGAAAAGGCTGTCCTGGGTCACTGGGGGTGGCTTTCTGCTGCCTGCCTTCAGGTGTGTGCTGGCGACCTTGGTGGGGCTGTTGACCATGGGCACACACAGCTCTCTGTGAGGCTCTGACACAAAGGTGCCACTAAGCTGTCTCTGGAGACCCAGGAAGGGCTACCTTGGCAGAGCTCACCAGGACCTTTTAAGTCCCCACTTAAACAATTTCCTCACCTCTTACACTTTTTGGGAGCCCTCCCATGTGCTTACTCTCTCAGGGAGGTGGAGATGCAGCTGGTGGTCCCGGTGTCCCCTTGTTCTGACCCCAACGATTCTCAGCTCTGTGGGTCAGGCAGCAACAGGCATGTGGTGGTTTTCAGAGAGTCCCCTGAGTATGGGCTGACAGTCCTGGAGACCTTGTGGAGATTTCAGCCCCGGGTTTACAGCCAAAACCTGGAAGCCTCCATGAAGCAGTGACTGCAGGAGAGAAGGTGGCTGTTTCTTCAGAAAGCACGGTGAATTTAGGATTGGAGGTTTTCTGTGTTTTCTGGATGACCCCCATAGACCCCCACTATGTGCAGAGCAGGGTGTCTATGCAGGTGGTGGGCAAAGCCTGAGAAACCTGGTGATGCTGCTGCCAAGGGCCTCTCCATGGCACTGGCATGGCCACGAGCCACACATCCCAGCACCCTCCAGTCCCCACCGTATTTAAGCTTGGTTTCCAAAGAAAATAAGACTCATGAAGCAAGTTGTGTGCTTGCAGTTTTTTCTCCCAACGATAATTCTTGAACTGGTAGGACAGTTTCAACATGGAATGGATGGAGGAACAGAAATCTCTATGGTGCTGTGCTTCAGGGGCTTCTCACAACAGCCACGGAGCTGCTCTCCTGTGGGGTCCTAACAGGTCTAGAGGAGGCCACAGAGATGCTGGGAGGGCTGGAGCCCCTCTGCTGGGAGGACAGGCTGAGAGAGTTGTGAGGGGGGTTCAGCCTGGAGAAGGCAAGGCTCCAGGGAGACCTCAGAGCCCCTTCCAGTCCCTAAAGGGGCTCCAGGAAAGCTGGGGAGAGACTCGTGATGAGGGAGGGGAACCTTGGGATGAGGAGGAAGGGTGGGAGACTGAGCTGAGATCCAGGGAAGAACTTCTTTGGTGTTAGGGTGGTGAGACCCTGGAACAGGTTGCCCCGAGAAGTTGTGGCTGCCCCATCTCTGAGGAGGGGTTCAAGGCCAGGCTGGATGGGGCTTGGAGCAACCTGGTGTGGTGGGAGGTGTCCCTGCCCAGGGCAGGGGGTGGGACTGGGTGAGCTTTAAGGTCACTTCCATCCCAAACGACTTTGTGATTCTATGAAACACTGCTCAGCCCATTGGCGCGGTCAGGAGGGAGCTGGGGCCAAAGTTCACCAAACTGTGGGACATGGCAGCACCATAACCCCGGCAGAGAAGGAAGTGCCAGCACCCCGTTAGCAGACAGGAGCAGTAACCTTGAGGGCCAGTGACTTCCATTCATTCATTAACGCCGTTGCTGATGGCACAGCCCGGCCCTGCTGTGGGGGTGAAGCCGTGGGGTGCTCCCCGCGCTGCCCCCCAGGAAGGTGTCAGTGGAAGGGCTGGGGATCGGGGGGGGGGGGTTGCACTGCAAGTATTTCCTCCCACTGGGGAAAGCTGGAAGCAGCAATCTGTGTTTGTTTTTATTTCTCCCTCTCAAAAAAAAAGGAAAAAAAAAAGGGAAAAGGACACCTGAGCTCATAATTTGCAAAAGTTGGATGAGAAACCTGGAAGCTGCTGGCCCCTGCATCTTTAAAAGCAGTTAAATTCCTCTTCTCTGCACTAGGAGGCACCTTGAACCTTCCTCTTGGCCCCGAGCAGAGCCCATCTGCTTCCTATTACCTTCCCATAAAGCTGCCTTCCCGGCCAAAAAGCCGGGCTTTCAGGGAATTCTGTCTGCAGCCCCGATGTTGAAATTAGTAACAGTTGTCATCTGTTTTTCGGGGTTTTTTTTCTCTCTTTTCTTTGCTTTATTCCAGCTTGAATTTTAAGCCCCCTCCCCACCTCCACCCTCCAACCCTCCAGACCCGTCTCGCGTGGTTTTGGTGTGGGAAGAGGTGACCTGGAAGCTACCACCGGCTCCACCGGCATCGTCCCCCGGTCCTGGCCCACGGGTTCACGCAGCGAAAAGCCACCTTGGCGCGGGGAGCGGGGAGCGTCAGCCGCCCGCGGGGCGCCGGCCAAGGACAACGAATTCCTCGGGAAGGAGCATAATCGGAACCGGCCCAAGCGCAGGAGGCACGAGACCGGAGAGGTCACCCCCTGCCTCCCCATTGCCCCTCCATCCCCACCAGCAAGGGGCCGGCGTCCCACCACCCCCTGCGCGGGCTCGGGTTCCTCGGGATCATCCCGTTGCTACTGCTCAGAAAGCGAAATGTGAAAAGTGAGGTTATGGAAAAATGTGTACATATCGAAGCAGCCGTGGAGCCCAGGCTCCTCCGGCTCTTTTCTCCGTGTGACGGGGTCCGTCTCCTGCAGGAGACAGGCTTGTCAGGGTCTCGGAAGCAGAGCTGTGCTGAAAGGGGCCATGTTTTCCTTGCTTTTTGCAGGGAGGAATCAAAGCTGGGCCCTTCCCCCAGCCCATCTTACGGGGAATTTTGCAGCTGTAATTTCTGCCTTGTGCGGCTCCAAACCTGCCTCCTTCCCCCAGGGTCGGGGCTCCTGCAGCTCCCTTCCTGGTCCGAGCTCCGGCTCCAATGGATGCCAAAGAGACGGGATTGAAAGGGAAGGGCAGAGGGGAGAGCAGGGCACCGGGCATGGCCACCGAGGCTCAGGGTGACGGAGAGGCAGAGGAAGGGAGGGAAATCACGACAGCCTTGAGGAAGTGGGTTCAACAGCCGGAAAACAAGAAAAATTAGCCCAGGAGATAGTATACTTCAGCTGAGCGGCTTTCTGTCCGCAGACCTTGGAGCTGTGACAGGACTTAAAAGCTGGAATCTCGAGCTTTTATAGATGCTGAAAAATGCTGACTTAGGAGAGGGGCCGCAGCACGCCCGGCTTTCCTTTCGCCTTCTCCCGTTTCCAGTTCGCTTCCCGCAGCCCTGCAGGGACAGGCGCAGAGCAGCAGCAGCATCCGTGGGACATGGCCCTGCCTTGCTGTCCTCTGTACCAGGGAGGTGACACTACAAAGGATGCTGTCACCGGGTGGAGGTGGCCTCATGGACCCATGGTGCACTTCTCCGCATCCTTGGGTCATGATAAAAGAGGGCAGAAGAATTCCTACCCAACCTTCTCACCTCCACTGCCTGCTCCTTCACCTGTCATGGGTGAGCGGAGCTGCCCAAGATCAGATTTATTCAGTTTTTCCCCCATCAGGCAGGTTTTTTTCTCAAACAATCAGGGAATTGTCAGAGTTGGAAGGGTCTTCTTGAGATCATCCAGTCCAACTCCCCTGCTAAAGGAGGATTGCCCAGAGCACATCCCTCAGGACTGCATCCAGGCGGGGCTTGAACCCCTCCAGGGATGGGGCAGCCACAGCTTCTCTGGGCAACCTGTCCCAGTGCCTCACCACCCTCACACCAAAGAATTTCTTCCTATGATCTCATCTAAATCTCCCCTCTTCCAATTTAAAACCGTTACCCCTTATCCTGTCACTGCACTCCCTGACCAAGAGTCCCTCTCCAGCTCTCCTGGAGCTCCCTTCAGATCCTGGAAGGCTGCTCCAAGGTCTCCCTGGAGCCTTCTCTTCTCCAGGCTGAACAGCCCCAGCTCTCTCAGCCTGTCTTCACGGCAGAGGTGGTCCAGCCCTCTGAGCATCTTGGTGGCCCTGCGCTGGACCTGTTCCACCAGGTCCATGTCCTTTCTCTGTTTTAAGGACTCCAGAGCTGGACACAGGTCTCCAGGTGGGTCTCATGAGCACAGAGTAGAGGGGGAGAATCACCTCCCTGGCCCTGCTGGTCACGCTTCCTTTGATGCAATGCAGGCTGGGGTTGGTTTCTGGGCTGCCAGCGCGCACTGCCGGCTCATGGTGACCTTTTCTTCCATGAGCACTCCCAAGTCCTTCTCCTCAGGGCTGCTCTCCAGCCATTCTCCACCCAACTGGTATTTATGCCTGGGATTGCTGTGTCCCAGGTGTAGGACTCTGCACTTGGCCTGGTTGAGCTTCATGCAATTAGCACTAGCCCACTTCTCCAGCCTGTCCAGGTCCCTCTGGATGGCATCCCTTCCCTTCAGCACCACTGAGCTTGGTGTCATTGGCAAACTTGCTGAGGGTGAACCTTGACTTCAGAACCTTTGTTCCATCGCCTTTGTAGAAGAGTTTGTATTCTGCTGTGGGGCTGCTCCAGAGCAGAGCATCATTGCCCTTCAGATATTTGGGATTCTCCAGGCGGTCGTTAGGTATGTGCCGTACTCATCGCCTACATCATCTGATGGCTGGATAGAAACAGAAACCACAGGCTTTTATGCAACACTCCAGCGCTATGTGAGTCTTGTATAATTGCCTCAGACTGAGTGGAAATTATCTGCAGGCCAAAAATCTTTCACTGAAGCAATTAGCAAATCGTTTTAAACAACAAATACAATTGGAATCTCGCGATCTATTTGTGGACGGAGCTGAGGGTAAGGGTGATATCACTGCATGGGTCCTTTGTTTCCAATCACTTTTTCAGGTGTAGCAAATACACTCTGGGTGCAGGTGTTGGGCTCTCAGGGCAGCGACAGGTGTTAAAGTATATTTTAAAGCCAGGGAAACTGGAGTCAAGAGGATTTCTAGGTTGCTGCTCACTGCTAACCTGCTGGTGCTTTCATTTTGTGCTCTCCTTTGAGAGATCAGGTAACTGAGGCTCTTTGCTCTGCATTCCCTCGTGGGTGTTGACACGAGGCAAAGGGTTTCCCATTTATTCTGAGCTCCTTTCCTCAGGTATAATGGATAAAGCAGCCTTTTGGTGTCCTGTCAGAGTGGTGCTGGGGCTGTGCTGGGAGCAGAGTTGGTCCCCGGGAGAGCCCCTGGGTGTGCGGTGTCCCTGTAGCAGGACAATGTGGCTTTACAATGCTGTGAACTGCTGTGATTGATTGCATTTGCATCCCCTTCCTGTCCTTTTCTCCTTTTTCCTTTCTTCTCTTCTCTGAGACTAGGCTCTCCTCATCTACCCTGCACCCTGTTTTCTCCCTCGCATCCCTCCTCCTCCTTCCTGTGTTTCCCCTCAGCCCACCCCTCCCATTCTCTCACCCGTCTCATCCTCATCATCATCCTCATCCTCTCCCTCGCAGGGGCGATGCCACCCAGAGCCTGCAGTTCAGAGTAGCCCATGCTGGCCCCGCTGCGCTGGCTCGGGCTCCGCACCCTGCAAAGCCACCGTTGGCCTCGCTGCTTTGGGGAGAGCACGGAGCGGCCGAGGATGCCCGCGGGGGGACCGAGGACTCCTGTCTCTACATAAAGCGGTGGCCGAGGGAGAGACATGTTGGGACGGTGCCCTTCCAGCTGGCACAACACTCCCTGCGCTGAGACAGGCATCGCTCACCATGGCAATTGCTTGGAGGCTTCTCATGTGGACTGTCATCTTCACCGCGGCTGTGTGCAACTTCCCCAGCTACACCTTCCAGTCACAAGGTAGGGATTGGCCCCGGGGAGGGGAGCTGAATCCAGCCACCTCCGCTGGCAGGAACCCCAGTGCTGGCCCCAGGGGAGGTGTCAGGGTGATGTTGTGCTGGGGAGTAGGTGGGGACACCCCGGTCTCTGCCCTGCCCTGCAGCAGGGCTCCTCCTGCTGAACTTGCAGGTGTTTTCCACTGACAAAAGGCAACAAAGACGATTCAGGGGTTGGAGCAAGGGCAACAAAGATGGTTAAGGGACTGGAGCATCTCCCTGATGAGGAAAAGCTGAGGGAGCTGGGACTCTTGAGCCTGGAGAAGAGGAGGCTGAGGGGAGACCTTCTTCATGCTCCCAAGGACCTGAAGGGTGGGTTGAAGGAGGATGGAGCCGGACTCTTCTCAGTGGTTCCCAGTGACAGGACAAGGGGCAACGGGCACAAGCTGGGACACGGGAAGTTCCATTGGAATATGAGGAAAAACCTCTTTTGGGTGAGGGTGTCAGAGCCCTGGCAGAGGCTGCCCAGGGAGGGTGTGGAGTCCCCTTCTCTGGAGACCTTCAAGCCCCACCTGGATGCAGTCCTGAGGGATGTGCTCTGGGCAATCCTGCTTTAGCAGGGGAGTTGGACGGGATGATCTCAAGAGGTCCCTTCTGGCTCTGACAATTTCATGATTCCATGACCACCCAGGAAGGGATGGGCCCTGCTCTCGGATGTTATGCTCTTTGACTTTTTGCAGAATTCACAGCGGCAGGGTCTGTGTGAGATGAGGGACACGCACAGGCTTAGAAAGCAAAGGGATATGGTAGCAACAGAGGAAGCTCCCCTTGCACTGGGGTGGAGCGGCACATCCTGGGATGAATAGAGGCTTTGTTAGGAGGAGGGTGGTGTGTCTGCAGCCCCAGCCCCTGCCCTCAAGAGTGAGGATGGAGATCTCTGCTGGAGCATCCAAATACAGCAGACCAGGTTGCTCAAAGCCCCATCCAGCCTGTCTCCTCCCCAGTACCCATCCAGTCCCAAGGGTCAGGCTGCCCCATGGGCCCCTTTGGCTGTCAGGATGCTTTTTCAGGCTCCCTGTGTCCAGAACAGTTGGCGTTGGGCTATCTGTGTTAGTCAACACTTCTCTTCACCACGCTGCTGAGATAGTAAGTACCTAATCCTCACAACACCCTCTCAAGAGGGTAGAACGCCGTTATCTCCCCATAGCAGTTGGAGGCACGGAGGAGAGAGGCTGGTGTTTTCAACCAGCCGCTGACTCTGACACAGTGAGTTGCTGCAGTTAGCAGTGGAGCAGGATTCTCGAGCCCTGTGTGCACGGGTCCAGATTGGTGTGTTTGGTTTATGCAGGAAAAAGATTAAGGTATCATAGTAGTACACTGTAATTATCTCGGTGGGAAGTAGTAGCCTGGCGCTGAAAGATTCTTCAAGCCAGAAGAGACGGAACAAGACTCAGCTGTAAGGTGCATGCTCAGGCTGCACTTTTTAACAGCGCAGGGAACAGCAGCTGAAATAATTGACCGAGGATCCAGCACATGCTCGTTAAAGCACTTCTGAGGAGAAGGATCTGGGTAAACTCCCAGGAGCCAGCAATGTGCCCTGGTGACCAAGAGGCCGACGGAATCCCGGGCTGCATAGGATAGAGGGTGGCCAGGAGGTGGAGGGAGGTCATTCTCCCCCTTTACTCTGCACTGGAGAGGCCACAGCTGGAATCCTGCCTCCAGTTCTGGGCTCCCCAGTTCAAGACAGACAGGGAACTACTGGAGAGAGTCCAGTGTAGGGCAGCAAAGATGCTGGAGAGATTGGAGCATCTTCCTGAGGAGGAAAGGCTGAGAGAGCTGGGACTCTTGAGCCTGGAGAAGAGAAGGCTGAGGGGAGACCTTCTTCATGCTCCCAAGGATCTGAAGGGTGGGTTGAAGGAGGATGGAGCCAGACTCTTCTCAGTGGTTCCCAGTGACAGGACAAGGGGCAATGGGCACAAGCTGGAGCATGGGAAATTTCATTCAAAGAGGAGAAAAAACTTCTTTGGGGTGAGGGTGTCAGAGCCCTGGCAGAGGCTGCCTGGGGAGAGTGTGATGCAGGGCACTGCTCTTAGATTTCTTCCTGTGCCTCAGTTTCCAGAGTGACATCCCTGGGAGGATGTGTGCTGACTGACACTACAGCAATAGCAGGTTTTCACACAAAGCCAGGCTCTGGACATGTTATTTTTCCTCCTGGACATACGTTGTAGGTCAGGATCAGAGACCACATCTCGGGGTCCCAGGCCCTTTCTAGCCACTGCGTGCGCAAACCTCCTTCTGCGTCACCCTTTCGCAAGCCCGTGTGGACGGCAGAGAGGGGAGTAGAAAAACAAGACACTTCCGATAGCAGATTTTTCCAAGCCTGAGATCACTGGTTAAGTGCAAATAGTCACTCTTGTTTGCCTGGCTGCATCACAGGCGAGGTGGTGTGATGCAGGAGAAGCTGGAGCACAGGAAGTTAAAAAGCCTAATAATTATTTCTGGCTTGTCGAGGCGAGGGAGAGGTGCCAGAAGTGCTTATGGTTTGGAAGGATGGGAGCTAACCCCTAAACCCAGCTGGTGGGAAGGACTGTCCCATTACTGGTGGCCAAGGAAACCACTCTGTCAGGCTCCCACACTGGAAAACACACTAGAGGAAAAGGAAATTTTCCAGTGTTACCATGTGGTAAAGAGTGTAATTTGGAGGCCAAATTTATGATGGCTGGGAAGGCTTTGAAGATGGGTGCTGTGGAGCCAGGCGAAACACAGCCACCGTGGAGCAGCCTGGCCTCTCCCCTGTGCTTGAGAAACAGCTACAAACAGGATTCAGGAAGCACAGAAAGACTATTCCAGAGGGAAAAGAAGGCAAATCCTCTCCTGCTCCATGAGCAGAGCTCCAGCCATGAAGGGTTCAGAAGAGCACATTGTGGTGGGGGGAGTTATCCTGTCCAGTGTGGGATTTTGCACATCTTGCAGGGAAGGTTCCGGTGCTGAGCACTGTCAGAGATGGCTGAACCTCCTGTCACATCCAGTCTGGCGGTCCCCGGGACATTTTGCTTGGAAAATGCGAAATTTCTGCAGAGGTTGCCGAGTGCTGGTTTCTTTGACAGCCAAAAGTGTTGCGTTAACCGTGTGAGCACAGGCGAAGGGTTTGGGCAGTGACCCTCTCAGAGCACATTTCCTAAGTGGTACGGGATGGGCTCAAAAACTTGAGTGCCCAAAGAGAAGGTGCTAAGCCAGGCTGTTGGGATAGGGAGCACCACGCTGGAGAGCTGGAAAGGCAGGATGTTGTCAGAGATAGAGACCTGGCTGGGGCGCTGGGACATCTGGCGTGCTTTCTTGCTGCCTTTTGAACCCAGCTGGGGAGTTCTGGTGACTCTCTCTCTTATTTTGACTGCCAGGTGGGCATTGCAAGAACAATGTCTTTCTGCCTCTTCGGACGATGTCCAGCACCTAATGCACGAATCCAGCTGCGACTGGGGAAGCTGGTGGGGTACCGTTATTATTCCAGTTATCAAAGCAGAGTTTGCAGGTCCACATGGCAGCTGTAGATGTTCTCTTCTCCTGAGCCGTTGCCGCCCCGAGACTTGTTATGGCTCCTTTTGAAGAGACTTTATTTCTTTGTTACAAAGGATCCAGGTTAAAATAACCCTCCAAAGCACTGAGTATGGTTCTGCACAACCTGAAAATGGAGAGATGGGGGATATAGTCCAGGTCCAGAATCAGAATTTGGCTGTCCTGAATGGCCCCTTAGACCAGTCTGTTCCTCTTCATCACTTGTGGAGGAAGAAGTTTATGCTCCTTAGGCTCGAAGCCTATTGATACCTCGAGGCTCTGTAGGCTTTGGGAATGCCCCTAGGGTCCTGCAGCCTGGGCAGAGCAGTCTCTCTGTTTCAGGACCTTGTCCTTCCACCTTGCCCTGGCTGCAACTCGGTTGTGCTGAGACACAGTTGACTCCACTCCGGAGTTGCTGGGTGGTTTGCTCTGACTCTCCTTGTGGAATGTAATTCCTCCTGTGTTTGCTTTCCCTCCCCAGAGGAGTTCCTGTCCAGCCTCGATCACTATGAAATTGCCTTCCCCATCCAAGTGGACCAAAACGGGGACTTCCTCACCTTTGACGTGAGAAGCCAGCTGAAGCAGCGCCCTCGCCGCAGCCTGGGCTCCTTGCCCTACGAGCCATCGGAGCAGCAGGTCTTCTACAAAGTCTCTGCCCACCGAACCCAGTTCCTCCTCAATCTGACACTGCACTCCAACCTGCTGGCCGAGCACTTCACCGTCGAATACTGGAAGCGAGATGGTATGGACTGGCAACACGATTTCCACG
Organism: Thinocorus orbignyianus; assembly: GCA_013400375.1. Classification (NCBI taxonomy): domain Eukaryota; kingdom Metazoa; phylum Chordata; class Aves; order Ciconiiformes; family Thinocoridae; genus Thinocorus; species Thinocorus orbignyianus. Next base: position 179,537 of record VXBW01000373.1, on the reverse strand, counting down.
AAGACTGCCACTATGCAGGCCACCTGCAGGACCAGTACCTGAGCTCAAAGGTCGCCATCAGCAACTGCAATGGACTGGTGAGTCTTTGCATTTTGCCCAGCTGAGGAGAATACTAAAAACTAGAGTTACCCATAAAGCAGAGCTGATTGCAGCTCCTCTGATCTTTGCTGGAGAAGGACAACCTGATTTGGCCCCAGCAGGTGGGTCCATGGTGGTGGGAAAGGCATGGTGGGGTCAGTGTCAAGCTAGAATATAGCACGCCAGCATTGAAAGTCAGCTGAGGGTGAAGAAGGACATGTCTCTTCTTTATTTTGTAAGGGTTCCTGGTCCATATTTGGCTTGTAAGTCCAGTTTCTGCCAAAGTAAGGGCATTTTTCCATTGATTTTAATCGAAACGGGATAATCAAGGTTCTAGACCATTATGCTGGCTCTCAGAATGTTCCCCTCCATTTCCAACAGCAATAGCAAAAGGTATGTTTTACATGTACTAGTGAGGAAGAAATGCAGGAGGGCAGGAATTTCACAGCACAACTGGGAGTGTCAAAAGTGCATTCAGATCCTTTCAATTACATTCCTGGGCCTCCCAGTCACTTCTGTCCAGATTTCAGAAGCTAAAAATATGACTTCTGGGGGAAAAATTGAAATAATTGGTGGTTTTCAATAGGAAAAAGAGAACACCAAGAGGAAACAAGATGACATTCCTCAAAAACAGCACAGCTGATGCAAAGAGGGTCGAAATGATTGATTTTTGTGTGTCCTATCAACTCGAACTGGACTTAATGGTCTTAAATATCAGCAAAAAAACTTAATGGTAGACATTGGCAGTAAGGACAGCTGAGCTCTGGACTAGATTGCTTGGAGTGTGAGCGGCCCCTACATCGTTGGAGACCTTTAAGAATAGGTCAAACAAATGCCTCTCAAAAACGGTCCAGGTATGATTCATTAGCTCTTCCAGCATTGGCCCTAGATTAAGGATTTCCATCCTTATTTTTCTGATATTTCTGGCTCACAAAGCACATTTCATGACCTACCAGATGGAGGGATGGAGCAAACATACCCTACTAGAGAATCCTGAGGATGATGGCTCCCTTGGAGGGGTAACATGTAGAGGAAGACTCTGTAGGCCAGAGTCATATTTATGCTACAGCCCCACCTCTTCACAAAATTCTGTCAGTGTAGAAGAGCTTCCAAATGGGAAAGAATTCACATTTGATTTATTACTAAATGACACTGCCAGAACAGTGCTGTGGGTTATTAACAGAAATGAGAATCTGACTCATTATATCATAGAGTCTAATGTTTCTGCCTCACAGCCAAAAGTCAGAGCTACATAAACTCTTGGTTCCCCAGTTAGCCCTTTGTTTGGAGATGGGAACTCTGCTGAAGTCCCAGACTATTTAGTGGTGTTCAGGAAAGCACTGGAGGGTGAACTGGATGCTGCTGCCTCAGAACAAATCTGGCAGTAGCCTGACCTTCCTGCTTCAGGAGGCTACAAGTCCAGGGCAAGCAGTGGCCAGGCAGCTCTTGTGCTGGGGTAGTTTAGTGCCCAGGCTGAGTTTAGGTCTGGAGGAAAACACAGCCAGGCACAAAGAGGGACTGAGTGTCATCCAACAACTTCTCCTTTTCCTGACCTTTATCCTTCTGCCCTGCAGAGCTATGGACATTGGCAAGGAGGGGAGAGGAGGTCTTCTGGGCTAGTGAGGACCATAGGGTCAGGAATTTGGATGAAAGGGGACTGGAGTCTTTTTAGCTGCCAGAACGAGGGCTGTACTTGCTGCTGGAAAAGATCTGCTGCAGAGCTCTGGTTGATCAGCAGCAGCCGATCCACTGGTGCCATCCCTCAGCCCCAACACACTCCTCTCTGGGCAGTCATCAGTACCCCTCAGAGGGGACAGGCAGGGACAGACGAGGGTCCCCAGCTGCTGAGGTCTCAAGGTTCAAGCTGATACGTGCCGTGGGGGGACTGCCCACGGCAACCCACTGACCTTATTCCCTTAAAGTGAAGAGGGTTGTGTGTTGTGTGGTTGAAAGGGCATGAGCAAGGACCAGGCACTGATTATGGGGTGAGCTGAGCGTGAGGAGGAGGGAGAGGGATGGCTGCACCCACAGAAACATCCAACACAATGCTGTGAAAATGGGTAACAAGCCCTGAGCCGTTCTCCTGTCCTTGAACTCCCACATCCCTGAGCAATTTCTGTGTCCGCAGGGTGTGCTACTATAAACTGCTTTATTTTCAAACACCCACAACGTAACTTGCACCTGACAGCACCCCAGCTTTGGATTGCCAATATCTGCATGTGCTTCCTTAGAGTCATCTTTCTGGCCATGCACCCCATTGACCAGGCTGAGGGCAGCATGGCTCACCACAAGGTCTCCCGTGGAGGACACGCCGTTGCTGAGCCTCAGGCAGTGCCAGGGGGAAAAGTCATCCAGGCTTAAGTTGTTGGAAGCAAAGGGCAAAGTAGTCCGTTTTCCAAAACGTGCAGAGCTGTGAGCTGTCAGCAGGGCCAGGATAAAGCAACTGAAGCCTGCGGGGAACAGCCCAGGGAGCTTCACCCCAGCCTGACCAGGAGCTGAAATCTCTGTCTTAAGAAAAGCCATGTTTTGTCCCACCATGAGATCCCAAGGACACGTGTCCTACCATCCAAAAAATCAAACAACTTCAGGCAAGAAATGCCACTCTCTTGTGTCGGAGCTCATTGAAGGACAGTTTAAAGGACAGGATTTCAGCCCTGTATGTCTGTGTGGAATTTGTGCCGTCATCTGACAAGCCCTCCTGAAGCCGGTGTGAACATGAAACACGTGGCACAAGACCAAGGTGGAGGTCGAGCTGCCCGTGTGCGTGTACGAGGAGGAGGAAGAGCTGAATTGCAGTGCGTGGCTGTGCTTTTCTGAAGTGTGGTTATAAGCTAATAGCACAAACCATCCTTGCTCTGCAGATGACCTGGGTGAATCATAGACAGGATATCCAGTTTAGCTCCCCCACAAACCACATGGATTTCTCTAAGGACTTCTTGCCGCCCCCTTCCAATGGGCTTGTGTCACGTCCAGCACCCACACCTCAGAGCTTGGCCTTTGGGGTCAGCAATGGGGCAGTTTTCAGAGTCCTGTGACGGCTGAGCTGTGTTACCAGAGGGTGTCAGGCAGGTGGTGGAGCCTCCTGTGCTCAGCGGAGGCTTCAGGTTGAAGTAAGAACGGCCCTTTTCTAGTAGCACATGGGTTTTGGGCAGGACGTGCTCTCCCCTCCTGCTGCTCTGCCCCAAGCCGGTGGTGACCTCCTTCTCCCCATCCCACAAAGCCGGCAGCCAGCTGGCTTCGTAGGCCGACACTCGGCTTTCCGCTGGAGCCCTGGCCAGGCTAACCTCACAGTACCTCGCTTGTGTTTGAAAAGGTGGAGCCAAGCCAAGAGCAACAGAGCCTGGTGCAGGAGGAAATCCCCCGGCACTCTGGAGATGGGGACTTCGCTGTGCACACACTGCCCCAATTCAGCTTTCATGGCGGGGAAGGAGAGGGGGAGAGACCTATTACGGAGGCAGAGTCCACCCCAAAGAGGCTCTTCCCCTGTGAAGGCCCAGCAGTAATCCTGGTGGTGCCTTCCATGCAAGGACCTCGAGATATTTTATGGAAACCTGCATCCCCACTCCCCATCCTGGCCCATCAGGGCTCCTGTCCCCCTTGCATGGAGCACTGTGACATCCAAAGGACACTGGTGCCGAGCTGATGGCAGGATTGGGGTGTCCTGCACCCAAAGCTATGCCTGCACACAGGGAGTTGGGGGACAGTCAAATAACGTGGGTCTTAGATTTTTGGGATACTTCTTGTCCTGCTTGAGCAATGTCAGGCACACTTCTGCACCTCAGTTGCTTGCTGCTGAAGTTCAGCTGATGGGACACCCGCATTCCTTGGAAGTAGGTGAAATGCAGTGACAGGAGCCATTACAGTGATGGAGCCCTCTACTTGTATCATGTTTAGAGAATCAGAATGGTTCAGGTTGGACAGGACGTTAAAGCCCATCCAGTGCCACCCCCTGCCCTGGGCAGGGACACCTCCTACCACACCAGGTTGCTCCAAGCCCCATCCAGCCTGGCCTTGAACCCCTCCAGGGATGGGGCAGCCACAGCTTCTCGGGGCAACCTGGGCCAGGGTCACACCACTCTCACAGCCAAGAAGTCCCTCCCCAGATCTCATCTCCATCTCCCCTTTTTCTGTGTCAAACCCTTCCCCCTCGTCCCAAGGCTCCACTCCCTCATCAAGAGTCCCTCCCCAACTTTCCTGGAGCCCCTTCAGGGACTGGAAGGGGCTTCAGTGTCTCCCTGAAGCCTTCTCTTCTCCAGGATGATGCCCCCCCACAACTCTCTCAACCTGTCCTCACAGCACAGGAGCTCCAGCCCTCTGATCATCAAAGTTTCTCAAAAGTCTCTGAACATCTGCACTTCTCTGCAGCTCCCCTCTGTTGTTTCCCAGGTGATGGTAATGGTCCTAAGCTACTTTCCAAGGTTTGGTGACGCTCAAAAGTACAGGAGGTAGATCTCACAGCTGAGCTGTGCTGCTGTCTAAAGGTATGGTATTTATGATCCCACAGACAGCTCTCAGTTAGACTGAGTGGGTGGAATAGGAAACAACTTATTCATAATTTTGCAAGGAAAGACTGATTTCCACAAGACTTTAGTGAACACAGATGTCCCAAGGCATCCACGACCATCTGGCTTGGGTTTCTCTGGTCTGTAGGTTCATATAGTTCAGTGTTTGTGTGTACTTGAAGGATTCCTTCACATTCTTCAAAGTATTTGTTGATCCCCAGAAGTTCAGTGGTTAATCATGAAACAGCTCATTACGAGAAGCCCCCCAGAGTGTCACCCAGTTCTCCCTCTACCCCTGTCACTGCCCGCTGTCTCTTTCCTTTCCACAGCACGGAGTGATCGTCGCGGATGAGGAGGAGTATTTCATCGAGCCGCTGAGCCCGGGAGCCAACGTCAGCACAGGCAGTGAGGGCAAGGGCAGCCCCCACGTCGTGTACAAGCGATCATCTCTCCAGTACCCACACATGGACGCAGCCTGCGGCGTGCTAGGTATCTGTATCCACCAGCACATCCCCAGTCTATCCCAGTGCTGGCTGGGGAAGTCCCAGTAGACCAGGCTTTGAAGGCCCACACTGCTCTCTGTGGCCAAGAACCAAACGTCCTGCATGCAAGAAAGCTTTCTGTATTTACTTTAACCCATGTTAAGGATTTCTGGTGGCCTGGACTTTGGAAAGTTCTTGTTCTCTGTTCTTCACAGCAGGGCTTTTAAATTTGTAAATAGAGCATGGAATAGAAGAGGAAAAACTGTCTCTTATTGTTCTTAAGAAAAATCTTCCCAGTTTTGGCCAATTTACAAGGTGTTGAGAAATCGTAGCTTACGCATGCTCAGCAGAAACTTGTCTTTGGGTTTTAGTCACTGAAGATTGTGTCCACCTTGAGATATGTCTGCTTCTGCTAGAGACCGGGTGGAACAGTGCCTTGCAGGGTGGGATGTGGTTAATCACAGTGGGCTCTGGGAGACGTTTATAGAGAGTGGCAGTTACACATAAAATCACAGACTGGTTTGGGTTGGAAGGGACCTTAAAGATCACCTCCCTGCCCAGGGCAGGGACACGTCCCACCACACCAGGTTGCTTCAAGCCCCCTCCAACCTGGCCTTGAACCCCTCCAGGGATGGGGCAGCCACAGCTTCTCTGGGCAACCTGAGCCAGGGTCTCACCACCCTCACAGCCAAGAAGTTCTTCCCCAGATCTCATCTCCATCTCCCCTCTTTCAGTGTCAAACCCTTCCTGCTCGTCCTATGACTCCCCTCCCTCATCATGAGTCCCTCCCCAGCTTTTCTGAAACCCCTTTCAGGGACTGGAAGGGGCTTCAAGGTCTCCCTGGAGCCTTCTCTTCTCCAGGCTGATGCCCTCCCCAACTTTCTCAGCCTGTCCCCCCAGCAGAGGGGCTCCAACCCTCCCAGCATATCCGGGGCCTCCTCTGGCCCTGCTCCAACAGCTCCATGTCCTTCTGATGTTGGTGGACCCAGAGCTGGAGGCAGCACTAGGGGTGTCTCCCCAGAGTGGAGCAGAGGGATAGAATCCCTCCCTGGCCGTGCTGGCCACGCTGCTGGGGGTGCAGCCCAGGGTGCAGGGGGTTTCTGGGCTGCCAGCACACATTGCCAGGTTGTGTGGAGCTTCTCATCCACTGAGACCCTCAGATCTTTCTCCTGAGGGCTGTTCTCCAGCCATTTTCTTCCCATCTTAGAGTTGCTTGGGGTTGCTGTCTACTCCATTTCTGCCCTTGCAGGGCTTTACCTTCCTGAAGAGCTCATACGAGTCTGCCCATGCCTGTGCCCTTCTCATCCTTGCTACCAGTCGGTCTGAGTCCCAGAGACCAGCTGAAACCCCCATCCTTTGTCTATATACAAAGTTTCTCCATCTCTCCAAAGCATTTTGTGCACCCAGGATGCTGCTCCCTTCCCTGGCTCTGTAAGGATGAGAGGAGATGCCGCCCCTGCGGAGGGGCCACCTTGCGCTTTATGGATTAGAGCTTGTGGATGCGGAAGCAGAGCTGTTCCCAGTTGCTCCTGGCAGGCCTGTGTGTCACTTCAGGATGTTCCTCCAGTGTCCCAGTGATGACACTTGACTTGAGGAGTCACTGTTGGAAGGGTTGGAGCCTCTGGAGATGCCAGAGCACCACCAGCCCGCTCTGAGCAAGCTCTGAGTGTCCCCAGACCTGCCAGCGTCTCTGGAGACAACCTGTGGTTCCCTGGCCCAGCTCCTCCCATCCCAGCTCCCAAAGTCATGTTGGACGAAGCGCCAGCAGACTCCCCTTCTGCTGACTCTTTGCCACATTCCTTGGCTTCCAGACCAAAGTTAGTCTGTTCCTAATTGCTTCTTGGAAAGCAAAGACTGTGCCGTGGGAGCCACAGGCCAAATACAGTTCAGAACAACCACAGAGCAACTGGGCCTAGCAAAACCACCCTGTCCCCTCGCCCCGCAGGATGGACCTTGTCCTGACCTGCCCAGCACAGCTGTGCCCTCAGAACCCCCACAACCTCCCACCAGTCAGGAAGAGAAGCCAGAATTGGGAGGCTGTGGGACCTGCCCATCTTCCCAGTCTTGCTGGGTTTTTGATGATCCAGCATCAGAGCAGAGGAGGGACATTCAGCCAGCTCTCCTGACAGGGCAGGAGAATGGTTGTAATCCCCCCATCGGCTCTTCTGCCCTGTGCTGGTCTTCAGGCTGTGGGTTTGGAGCTGGTGGCCCTGCTGGGGACATCTCTAGGGTCATATCAGTTGCACCTGAAACCTAGAGCAAATTCCTACAAAGAAGCTGCTGCTGCTGCTTTGGAGGCAGCAGCAGGAAAAGCCAAGTCCTAAATTCAGGTCCTGGAAGGAAAGGGAAAGACGAAATTATCTGCAAGGGCTTTATCTTCAGATTATGCCTGGGTAGTTTCTAAATCCATCCCACTCCTCCTTGTGACGGAAGCGAGGGCAGGATGGAGGTGGAGAAGTGCTCTGCCTGCAGCGTGGGCAACAGGAGGGCAGGCAGGGGGTGGCAGCAGGGCCAACAGGAGCCATGGAGACAGGCAGCCTTGGGTTCAGCAGATCCAGCTGATGGACCTTTCCTTCCCTGAACCGGGATGGAGCACCTCTCCTATGAGGACAGGATGAGGGAGCTCGGGCTGTTCAGCCTGGAGAAGAGAAATGTCGGGGGAGACCTTGGAGCAGCCTTCCAGGATCTGAAGGGAGCTCCAGGAGAGCTGGAGAGGGACTCTTGGTCAGGGAGTGGAGTGACAGGACAAGGGGGAGGGTTTTTAAACTGGAAGAGGGGAGATTTAGATGAGATATCAGGAAGAACTTCTTTGCTGTGAGGGTGGTGAGGCACTGGAACAGGTTGCCCAGGGAAGCTGTGGCTGCCCCATCCCTGGAGTGGTTGAAGGCCAGGCTGGATGGGGCTTGGAGCAACCTGGTGTGGTGGGAGGTGTCCCTGCCCAGGGCAGGATGGGTTGAAACTGGGTGATCTTTAAGGTCCTTTCCAACTCCAACCATTCTATGAATCTATGATCCCCTCACCTCTCTGCGCTGCTGAGATGCTGCTGGAGGGCAGCAGAAAAATCTCTTTTCCTCCTCAGATGAGAAGCCCTGGAAAGGGAGACACTGGTGGCTGCGGACACTTAAGCCCTCCCCTCTGAAGCCATCAGGCAACCACAGCCAGCGAGGCCAGCTGCCCCTGAAGAGATCCGTCAGCACAGAGCGCTACGTGGAAACCCTGGTGGTGGCTGACAAAATGATGGTGGGCTACCATGGGCGGCGGGACATTGAGCAGTACATCCTGGCCATCATGAATATTGTAAGTGTTATAACCACACCAGGAACCTTGGGGGGACCCCAGGGGCAGCAGCAGAGAGCAAGAGGGAATAAATCCTGTTCATCACCCCCAAAGTCTGGGTTTGGCAGAAGGTGCCATGTGCTTCTCCTGCAAAAAGCGGGATGAGAGTGCAGTGGGCAAATGAGATCCGTTCCAGGATGGCAGCGGCTTCTCCTCATCCCCAGAGCAAGACATTTTGGGTCAAAAATCTGTTACACCCCGCTGCTGCTCATGAGCAGTGATGCTCTGGAACTTGCAGGGACTCTCTGTTGTATCAGGGAGGCTCTGCAGGAGAGGTAAACTCTGGCCTGTCTGACCGTGCCATAGGCCAGATCTGGACAGGGAGAACAAAGCCTTTTCTTTGAACAGCATCTCTCATCTCAAATTAGCATTGCAAATAGGGCCAGCCAAGCTGAGAAACACATGGGAAAGCATAAGGACAGTGAGCTCTCACGCTTGGGGGCTGATCGGCGTGAGGGGTAGGGAGAAATACCCCCGTTCTTCCGCAGAGCACTGCTCGCCTCTCTGGGCTGCTGCCGAGGAGCTTCCTCTGCAGCGTCAGATTTGGGTCATTGCTGGCGGCAGGATACCGGGGTAGAGGCATTAACAGCCTGAATTGGCCACGCTGAATCCTCCTGTGAGGTGAGCTGGGCTTGGAAGTTATCCATCAAACCGCTGAAAGCCCCTCTGTGATGGTTCTTTGTCCTGTCCTCTGCAGGATCCCTTTTCATGCCTTGCTCTGTTTACATTTCTAAAGCAGATGCCAGATTTTAAAACAATACTGTTTTCTCACTGTTTCATCTGCTGTGAAACACCCATCGTGTGGCAGCGGATTTCTGCTGTTCCCTGTGGATGGGCAGTTGGCAAAGCTTCATCCATGGGGCTGGGTAACACCAGGACCATTGGGCTTCCCCACCTGGGCTCCAGGCGAGGAGCGGGTGCTGAGGGATGTCAGCTTCAGCTCTCAGATCACCCCAGAAGAAGACACCAAGGTCTGAACATGGTTTAGGAGGCTCTGCAATCCATGGAGTCCCATCCTCATTTCAGCTTTCCAAAAAGATTTTGTTCAGACCCTGCAGATCACTGCTGACAAAGCAGAACTGTTTCCCTTAAAATCNGCCTGTCCTCACAACAGAGGGGCTCCAGCATCTTCCCCAGATGCCCAGGACAGACCAGTTCACCCACTGACTGCGCCGTCACCCAACCAGTGAGCTCATTTTTAAGACTCGTCTTTTCTTGTTTCTTGGAGGTCAGGTTGCCAAACTTTTCCAGGACTCGAGTCTGGGTAATATTGTCAATATCCTGGTGACGCGGCTGATTCTCCTCACTGAGGATCAGGTAAGGTTTGCTTTGCTGAGCTGCTTCCATTATGCATCCGCGCTTCCTTTGTGGGTCTGTGTGGTCCCCTGGGATGTCACCCACCAGGGCAGTCTGCTGGGTGCACCACATCCAGTTGGGTTCAGGCTACAGACTGAGGAGACCTCTGTGACTCTGAGGTCTGTTTCTATGATAAGGTGGCTTTAGGGGGATTTAAGCAGCTTTAATCCTCCTAAAGTCTTGCTTTCCCGTGGTCTCCATGAAAAGGTGGGACCATCTGGATGGGTGTCAGTGCTCTGCTGGCGTGGGAATAGGCAGTGTCATCAGATCAGAGCTTTCCTGGGAACATGTTGTCGTATTGCTTCCATTCCAGCCCACGCTGGAGATCAACCACCATGCTGGGAAATCCCTGGACAGCTTCTGCAAGTGGCAGAAATCCATTGTGAACCGGAATGGCAATGGGAACGCTATCCCTGAGAATGGCATAGCCAACCACGACACCGCAGTGCTGATCACCAGGTAAGGCTGGGCCCAGACCCTGGCAGCTCTGTCCCGATGGGGATGTCCTCTGTGCAGATGTCCTGTGTCTCTGGCCAAGAAGTTCATCTGAGGCTTCCTTCCCATGCACTCCCTGCAAGTGGCTGTCCCTCAGGCTGGCCACTTGCCCATTCCCTTGCAGTGACAGAGATTACTGCAGTTCAGACAGTTACCGTCCTCCAGTGTCTTCTCTCAGTATTAATGGTGCTCTCGAGGAGCTTAGTTTGCAGCCATGGGTATTTGTGCCCCAGGAGCCATGGTGCAGTGTGTACAATGATGTTGGGCATGTGTGGGAGCCCACCCCGGAATCGTGGAACATTGAGGACCCTATTGAAATAGAGATCTCCATCTGTTCCTGCTGTGAAAGGTGGAGAAGAGGATACAAGTGGGACCTGACTGTCAGAGCAGAGACAGAGTGTCTCCGATCAGGACAGGGTTTGGTTGCCTCCGTTGAGGTGCCACCAAACATGTAGAACCCTTTCCTTGGTAGATGATGGACATCCTTGAAGTTGTGACTTCCTCCCAGCTTCCCTGGGACAAGAGCAGTCGTGCCCTGCCTGTGTCAGCGCTCCTGTCCCAGCGCTTAAGTCAGCAGCATAACTGAATTAGGGGATGCTGAATTAGACCCCCAGAGCCGGCTGAAAGGGGTTGAACCTTCACATGCAGGACAAATAGCTGCCATCAGGATAGATGGTGCTTGAGGCTGGAGGAGCAGAGGGTAAGGGAGAGACGTCTGGAAGGTCAGATGGGTGGTCAGAAGGAAAGGAGATGCAGAGAGGATGACAGGAGAGTGGAAGGAACAGAGGGATGGCTGGTGGAGGGACAGTGGATGCCAAACGGAGGGCTGGAAAGACACAGGGGACAAGGAGTGTTGAGAGGCCGCTCAGGACACTGGCTCTCTGGTGCATAAACCCTGCTTGGGTGGAGGGGCTGCAGCCTGGGGAGAAGCCAAAGGCAAACCTATGATTTGTTTGTGCCTTTTTTTTCCCTCCCCTCTTGTGGAGTGAAAGAAAGTCATCACATGAAAGCATTGGAGAGGGGAGCCTCCAAGCGGGAGCCGGTTTTTTGGCACTGGGAGCTGCTTTCCTACTCCAGTTCCTGGTGGTGGCGGGAGCCCGGAGCATGTCTCCTGGGGAGCTCCTCGGAGCTGCCTGGAGCATCCCTCCTGGGGAGCCTGTGAGATCCATGAGAGCCTGCAAGCAGGAGGGGAGGAGCAAGCGAAAGGCCCCTCAGCCTCAACTTTTCACCCTCCCTTCCCACCGCACGGTGTGGGATGCAAACGCCGGCTCCGGAATTCTTCGGCCTCCCACCAGATGTTTGAGCTAACCCAAAGCGACTCGGCGGGGCCGGCAGCGCCAGGCTTGGACAGTCCCAGCGCATCCGGCCCCGGCTCTAATAAATTCCCCGTCTCCCGATAACATCTTGCTGAGCTGCGGGCTTTTTGCTCTTGCAGGGACGTGTCAAACCAGAGCCTCCGAAGCCTTTAACGGTATTCGCTCAAAACAAAGCAACAAATGTTTTTCACTCCCTTGGTCTCCTGCCAGGAGTGAGAGGTTTAGACACTTCCAGAGAGCACCAGGGGCCAAAGGGACCTGAGCAGAGTGATCACCAGGAACACGTTAATGCTTAACCCATCGTGTGCTTGTTCCCTCCCCGCTCTCATGCCCATGGGCAGCTGTGGCAAAGGGGGGATCAAAGGATCATAGATTGNGAGCCCGGAGCATGTCTCCTGGGGAGCTCCTCGGAGCTGCCTGGAGCATCCCTCCTGGGGAGCCTGTGAGATCCATGAGAGCCTGCAAGCAGGAGGGGAGGAGCAAGCGAAAGGCCCCTCAGCCTCAACTTTTCACCCTCCCTTCCCACCGCACGGTGTGGGATGCAAACGCCGGCTCCGGAATTCTTCGGCCTCCCACCAGATGTTTGAGCTAACCCAAAGCGACTCGGCGGGGCCGGCAGCGCCAGGCTTGGACAGTCCCAGCGCATCCGGCCCCGGCTCTAATAAATTCCCCGTCTCCCGATAACATCTTGCTGAGCTGCGGGCTTTTTGCTCTTGCAGGGACGTGTCAAACCAGAGCCTCCGAAGCCTTTAACGGTATTCGCTCAAAACAAAGCAACAAATGTTTTTCACTCCCTTGGTCTCCTGCCAGGAGTGAGAGGTTTAGACACTTCCAGAGAGCACCAGGGGCCAAAGGGACCTGAGCAGAGTGATCACCAGGAACACGTTAATGCTTAACCCATCGTGTGCTTGTTCCCTCCCCGCTCTCATGCCCATGGGGCAGCTGTGGCAAAGGGGGGATCAGAGGATCATAGATTGATTCAGGTAGGAAAGGACCTTAAAGAGCACACAGTGCCACCCCCTGCTCTGGGCAGGGACACCTCCCGCCACACCAGGTTGCTCCAAGCCCCATCCAGCCTGGCCTTGAACCCCTCCAGGGATGGGGCAGCCACAGCTTCTCAGGGCGACCTGTTCCAGGGTCTCAGCCTGTCCTCCCAGCAAAGGGGCTCCAACTCTCTGATCATCTTCATGGCCTCTTCTGGCCCTGCTCCAGCAGGTCCTTGTCCTTTCTGTGCTGAGGACTCCAGAGCTGGAGGCAGTGTTCCAGGTGGGGTCTCACCAGAGTGGAGTAGAGGGTCGTGCTCACCATACGGGTGTCCCCCAAACCCGTATCGTGGTCAGCATCCTCGCTGACCCCAAGTCTCCCCACCTGCCCTCCCTACGTGGATTTCAGCGTTAGCATTGCCCCTTCCAGCCCATCTTTTGCAAAGACCCAAATGTCAGGGGAGTCTCATGTTCTGTAGAAGGTATTTGAACAGAGGCAGGGAGGGCATGTGGTTCATGTCCGAAATTAAATTGTAATATTCATTTTCTGGCCAAAACTGGTCTCTTTTGAAGCTGCTGCCCTGTCCCATAGGGAGGGTGCATTTCAATTTGGAGAAGATTTTCCTTTGCTGTCCTCGTGTAGCTTTTCCTTGTACACAGCTAACGATGTGCAAACAGTCAATTCCTTGATGCAATGGCTGGAAGTCGAGGCCAGGAACTGAGGGAAGAGTCATGTTGAATCAACCCATATTGAATTTGTTTGGAAAATTCTCAGTAAAGAACTAAACTGAAAAAAAAAAAAATCACTTTAGCATTTTAATGAAACCACAGTTGGTTTAGAAATGGAACATGTTTTCAAACTGCAATTTTTTTTTCTTATTTAAACAAAAATATTTCAGAATTCTATATTTGATTGATAGAATTTGCTGCAAGGGACTTGTGTTTGCAGACAGGAGGCTGGCCCTGTCTTCTTTCACCCTGTGCTGCTGGGACAGATCCCGGAGCCTCTCCAGAGACAAGTAGCCTGTTTCTGGGAGTGCACTGGGTGCTGATGGGCAGAGCTGGACTTACCACCCAAATCCAAAGAGATTCAATGGTGGATTAGTGTTGTTCCTGCTAATTTAGCACATTTCATCAAAAGCAAACCTCTGAATCAGCTGAGCACTGCCCCGTATGTGAGGGACAGAGCTGGGGCTGTTCATTCTGGAGAAGAGAAGGCTCCAGGGCGACCTTTGAGCAACCTTCCAGGATCTGAAGGGAACTCCAGGAGAGCTGGAGAAGGACTCTTGGTCAGGGAGTGGAAGGACAGGACAAGGGGGAACAGTTTTGAGTTGGAAGAGGGGAGATTGAGATGAGATATTAGGAAGAACTTCTTTGGTGTGAGGGTGGTGAGGCACTGGGACAGGTTGCCCAGAGAAGCTGTGGCTGCCCCATCCCTGGAGGGGTTCAAGGCCAGGCTGGATGGGGCTTGGAGCAACCTGGTATGGTGGGAGGTGTCCCTGCCCAGGACAGAGGTTTGGAACTGGATGATCTTTAAGGTCCCTTCCAACTCTAATCATTCTGTGATTCTATGATTCTATAACAGGAGGACAGGAGAAATCATTAAATATCCGCAGGAGTCTCAGCCTAGGGAAAGTGAGCATCAGATAACATGGATCAGAGGTGTTTTACCTGTGACACTCTGTACTTTCCATTCCAGAAGTGCTGCACGAGCCATTTGACTGTTTCAGAGTTGTTTGGATGTGAGCACGTCAGTAAAATGGAGATGTGCTGTTTTGGAGCCACCATAAGTGTCCTTAATGCTGCCTTCTCTTCTTTGCAGATACGACATTTGCATCTACAAGAATAAGCCATGCGGCACCCTGGGTAGGTAGGATTTTGCTGCCCCTTCGGCATCATTTGTCACCATCACTCACATCTTGGGGAGTGTGGCGAGGGCTGTGCCATCCCCTTTCCTGCTGAGCAGGGTGAGGGGAAGCCTTCTCCCAGTGCTACTGCGGGCAGCGGAGCCAGGAACGAGCCAGTGGTTTCCAGCCTCCTTACTTCTGTAAACACTAAAAGCAGCAACCCAGAGGATGGATGGATGGGCTCTGGAACATTTCTCCATGATATCCCTGGGCCAGGTCCAGCCTGATGATTAAGAACCGTTCGCATCTAGGGCTGGTCCATAGCCTAGTGGAGTATTCCTGGCTTAGCAGAGAGAAATAAGACTTTTTTCTGTTGACTATAAAGGGAGTTCTTTATTTAAACTGCTAGACGCAGACAGACCCTGCAGCTCTTTCTGGCTCTAGCTCCTAATTTGTCTTGCCCTGGTCTAGACGAAGCAGTCAGGGAGGGATTACTGCTCTGAATCACTGCAGTTAAAGAGGAAAAGGTGGTGGATCTCTGACCTGATGCGCCTGCAGACACAGTGCCTGGGAGGGAAGCTGAGGTTGGAGGTGCCGTGGCTGTCTCTTCCCTCACCTAGTGTGGTGGGACAGCCTGTGGGCGGAGGGTCAGGGGGATCTGCTGCCACAATTCCAGGAACTATCTGCATGATCCATCCCTCCAGACTGAGCCAGGCTGGGTTCCTAGTCATGATGTGTGTCAGCCAGAACCAGGTGGGGATGGTCAGGTTGGATCCTGGCTTACTCAGTTGCCCAGGCTGTGTCCAGATGCCCAAGTGCTGGTGCAGCTGATCTCAGGTCCCACACCAGTCTTGTGATAAGGGCTGCTCCCCCTCTGTGCACAATTCTGGGGCTTGGATATGAATTTCAGAGGGGTTTTACCCACTCTTAGCATTTCTGGGCCTGTCATTGTTAACTTAGTTGACAGCGCTGAGTGACCATGTGTCCACAGCCCATGGGAACTATGGGTCCATCCAAAAGTCCACTGCAACCAATTGGGAAGAAACTTTCCACTTCAGACAGTCCCCAGATGCCACCCCTGTCCCCTGCAGATGCTCTGTGCTCACTCTGTGTGACAGCTCTCTCTGGCTTCCCCAGGCCTAGCGCCCGTTGGCGGGATGTGCGAACGAGAACGAAGCTGCAGCATCAACGAGGACATCGGCCTGGCCACAGCCTTCACCATCGCCCACGAGATTGGCCACACGTGAGTCCTGTGCTGAGAAAGTCCCCAGGAGTAGCTGTCACAGAGAAGTGCCCCTGTTGGTTTGTTCCTACCAACAGGAGGTGGAAAATCCTTCCTATGGATGATACAGATGCGTGGAAAATGCAGCAGATGGTCATCTGTTGCCTTGGTGATGCTTTCTAGGTTTGGCATGAATCATGATGGGGTCGGCAACAGCTGTGGCTCCCGTGGGCAAGAAACAGCCAAACTCATGGCTGCTCACATCACCATGAAGACCAACCCGTTTGTATGGTCCACCTGCAGCAGGGATTACATCACCAGCTTCCTGGAGTAAGGAATCCATTTCACCTTGCCCATCCTTCTACCTCGCAACCAGTACCCACCTGCAACCTCTCACAGTCCCTTGTGAGGAGTGAGGAAAGCCTAAGAAAACACCCCAAAGCCCACAGGCCATGCACCCTCTGTCTTGTCTCCCAGCACCTCATCCTGTCCCAAGAGGCACATGGTTTCCTTCCTTCCTTTGGACTTTCCCGTGGTTTGCTTCTACTCTGAAGATATTAACCCCATTCACCTTGCAGCTGTGAGACCTTTATTTAGGTTCCACGCTTCCAGAAACTTTACAAATAAATCAATAGCTTCTGTGGAGGTATTTGGATGTTTCTGAGGTTCAGCCAGGAATTGCCAAGGAGGGTTGGTGGGTGCAGAAGGAGGATCTGGAGACGGGACTGGCTTTGCGTGGTGTAGGCAGCATCTCCAGACACCAAAGAGGAGAGTTTTCAGGTGTGAAACAAGCAATGTAGGAGAAAGGGGTTGTTTGGATTTTTTTCCAAAGCACCCTTTAGCATTCAGGAGAAGGGATTTGGGTTCCTAAGTCCCAGAGTTTTGATATTGTCACCTCGCTTGCTTCTCTACAGTATGAAAGAGCTTCTCCTCCAAGGTTCCTATCACAAAAGGAGCAATCAGGATCAATTTTGATGAGGTTTTTGGGAGGATTGGGCACTACCCAATGGAAGGACTGGATGGGACTTGAGTGCTTCCCAGCCCTGAGAGCACAGATAGAAAGATTTCAGAGCACTTTCTCGGGGTGGCTTTGCCCAGAAGAGGCCGATGGAATCATTCCCCCAAGTCATAGAATCAGGGAATTGTCAGAGTTGGAAAGGACCTCTCAAGATCATCCAGTCCCACTCCCCTGCTAAAGCAGGATTGCCCAGAGCACATCACTCAGGACTCCATCCAGGTGGGGCTTGGAGGTCTCCAGAGAAGGGGACTTCACACCCTCCCTGGGCAGCCTCTGCAAGGGCTCTGACACCCTCACCCCAAAGAATCATAGAATGGCCAGAGTTGGAAGGGACCTTAAAGATCGTCCAGTTCCGACCCCCCTGCCATGGGCAGGGACACCTCCCACTAGACCAGGTAGCTCGTAAGAAGTTTCTTCTCATATTCAAATGGAATTTCCTCTGTTCCAGCTTGTGCCCGTTGCCCCTCATCCTGTGCTGGTCCTCCTGCAAACCTTTCTGAGCTCTGATTCCCATCTCTCATTTCCAGCTCCGGGATGGGATTATGCCTGAACAACGCTCCTCCCAAGCAAGACTTTATCTACCCAACGGTGGCTCCGGGACAGGCCTACGATGCAGACGAGCAGTGCCGTTTCCAGTACGGAGTTAAATCTCGCCAGTGTAAATACGGGGTAGAGAGCCTTCCTGCTTTACTATCGGTTCCCTGGGGGTGGAGGATGGGGGCTACAAGGGCGAAGGGCCGTGGGGCCGTTCCTCTGCTGCCCACATCGCTTTGCTGTCCTGCTTCAAATGAAGGGCACTGGCATGTTCCCTGTGAGCTTTTTGCCTTGCTTCCCTGTGAGAGAGAACAGGGGAGGTTGTTTCCCATCCACAAAGGTTGACCCCAGCTCTGTTTCAGTCAATTTAGTCCCATGGGAAGAGATCTCTTGCCTCTGCCTGATACTTTGGCTGCTGCTGGTCCCCAAGGGTTGCAGCTGAAAGCCAAACTGCAGTCCCTCATCCAGACTTCCCTCCCAGCAGGGCTTTGTACACAGGCATATTTTTGTAGCCTTTACTAGAAATCATTATGCTGCTCCTGCAAATTTAGGAGGGGAAGCATCTCCCTTCCAGGTGAGGTGGGTCAATGTGCTTTAGGTATGTCCCAAGTCACCCCTGCCATCTCCCCATCTTTGGATCCAGGAAACTGCTGAAAGGAAAGGTTCTTTCAGGAGAAAAGATTCTTCCTGGATCTCAGCCTGGTATTTTGCTGTTTTTAACATACTGGACGTTGCTGACTCCCTGAGCAGAGTGGTGGGGCTGATTGAACTTCTTAAGGCATCCACTTTCCTCTAGAGAAAACAGGAGCCAGCAGTGAGATACACAGGGAGCTGTGTTGTCTGATGGGCACATACGTACATGTACCCACCCCAGCCCAAGCCCTGGAAAGCTGGGAAGGAGGAAACATGTAAGATCAGGGTTTAGTTTCTCTTGCGACCATGTAAACACAAGCCCAAGGCTGCCGTTGAAGTGACCCAATGTGAACCAGTTTATCACTCTTGAGTGTTCATGTATTTAGGATGGTTAAACATCAAACCTCTTCCTGGTGGTCTCACCGGCTCATCTTGGTTGAACAAAGGGCAGAATGTGGCTCTCCCTGGTCCAGCTCTGTCTTTAAACATGGCCCCAGTGCCCAGAGTACACTGGACTTTGGGCAGATGCAGCCTTGTGAGGTGCCAGAAGCAGCAGCAGGAGAAATCTGGGTCCAAACTACTTGGTTGTGGTATCTGACATCAGGTCTATGGTCTGTGCCCCTCCTCAGCTGAGCCAGAGGCAGCGGAATGGAAACTTTCCACGTTTACATGCCTGTTTCCCAGCTAATTTTTAACTGGGGCAGACACTTCCTGTATATACACAAGGATCCCAAAAGCACAAGATGTCCTTGTGGTGACCCTTCTCACCCAGCCTGAACTGCCTGTTACTTGGGAGAAACCCAAAGGGCGTCAGGGCCCAAGTGTGTGCAGATAAATCTGAGTAGATGTGCAAGTCCACCCATCCTGTGCCCTGAATAAACAGACTCCAGGGTGGTGGCACAAACATGGCAGGATCCCTTCCTCCGTCCCAGTACAGAGTGGGTAGCTAATAGGTATAACAAGGACAGAGGGAGAAAATGTCACTGGTTGAAGCTGGGAAGTCCTCTCCTTTGGTGACACAAAGGGAGAAGACTACAGATGAGCTCCCGTTTCCCAACAGCCATGCTGGCCCTGCGAGAGCAGGATGGAGGGGAGATGCCTTCTGAGGATGGGAGAAACTTTCTCCTTTCACTGGTAAAAACCAGCTCCAGCTGGGCTTTGGCAAAGGAACTGGGAACCAAAATCCCTTTGTGTCTCAGAGCTGTTTTCTCAGCACAGATTCTGCAGTGGTTTCACTTGCTGGCTCACCCTGGGACACTGCTCTCACCGTCCTAGGAGCAGGAGGGAAGCAGAGAAATCCTGGGCTCATCTTTTCGCCCCTCTTGGTACCAGCACCAGGGATTCCCAGTCCTTGAGTCAGTTGATCCTGCGGGGGGTTATCAGTTACCGTTCTGAGCACAGCCCTCGGCAGGGCAGAGGAATGCCTTGGTGGAAGGTGATCCCGGCCTGGAGGCATGATGAACAGGCTGATATCTGACTGGAGGAAGGTGGTCCATGAAGCCGTCTTGTGGGTCATGATGCCATAGGGACAGGCCAGGCAGTCAGTGCACACTGTGTCCTTCATCCATAGGGACAGGCCAGGGGGTTGCGGTGCTGGCACCGAGCATGCTAGGTCCTTCATCCATAGGGGCAGGCCAGGCAGTCACTGCATACCGTGTCCTTCATCCTTCATCCATAGGGATGGGCTGGGTGGTCACTGTGCTGGCACCAAGTATGCCATGTCCTTCATCCGTAGGGACTGGCCAGGCAGTTGATGTGCCAGCGCTGAGCATGCTGTGTCCTTCATCCTTAGTGTCAGACCAGGGGGTTGCTGTGCCAGCATCGAGCATGCCGGGTGCTTCATCTTTAGAGATAGACCAGGCGGTCACTGTGCCAGTGCCAAGCACGCTGGGTCCTTCACCCATAAGGACAGGCCAGGCAGTCGCTGTGCCAGCACCAAGGATGCTGTGTCCTTCATCCCATGCTGCGACATCGGTGTGCAGTGACAGTGGCACTGGTGTGTGCTGGGAGCCCATTAGCAGCAGCCACGGCTGCTCAGGCAGAGTCCTTCACTGGCAATGTGAACCTGGTTTATACTTTCAAGTACAACCTAAGTCGTGACAAGCTGCTCTCTGGTAAACTGCAAGCTTTCCAAGAGTTTCTTTCAGTAGGAGTAGGAACAGGATGGTGGCCTGGCAGGAAATTCAGCTCTGGATTTTCAGTGTTGCTTTGCAGTTTGGAGGTGTGAAAGTCCAGCCTGGCTGATTTAGTGGCAGAGCAGGATCAAAGGACATGGACTTTCTGGTTCAGCAGCTGTGATGACAGCATTGAAGAGTCTCTGTCGTGGCCCTAACTTTTGGATGGGTTCTGGAATGGCCAAGGAAAGCTTTTTGCTGGCACTCTGAGAGGTCGGGATGGGCTGAAGCTCAGAATCTACAGTTCAGGAAACCTCCTGGAAAGAGATCTGAGTCCTCAGCCCCATGTCTCCCAGTGGACCCAGCTGTACCCAGCAGGGACAGACAGCAGCCCTCGTCTAGAGCTGCTCAGGGACTAGGTCAGTGTCTGGCATTATTCTGATTATTCTGCAAATTACTTCCAGAGAGGTTTTCCCCTTAGGACTGGTCGGCTGGCTGGGGTTTCCCAGTACACAAGGTGGTCACACTGTGACCTGCAGTACGTTCCTGTAGAAGGAGATGACAGGTGTGCTGTGTTGATGCTCCCAGGGAGTCCCAGCTTCCTGCAGAGGCAGATCTTGATCCATTTGGCAGATCTGGACCCACATGGCATCGGGATGTATTCATGGCAGGTGCTAGGAATGCACCCTTGTACTCAGCCTCCACTGGATAGACCTAAAAAAGAGAACATCCCTCAGCTCTGGGGACGAGGGTCAGGTGGAGCACAATGGGATTAGTTTAGGACTCACTGGAATGTCCATGGAGCTGTCTCCTCTGTGGCACCAAGCCCAGGTTTGGCTGTTGGGGCTAGATGGGGAGCCAGGTCTGGCACCTGAACCCAGGGGAACCTCCACATCCAGAGAACCCCAGCCCCTGGAGAAGTCCTTAGGCTTACTCCAGAGAAGGTGGTGAGCAGTCAGTGGCCTTGGGGTGACCACAGCTGGTAACACCTTGCAAGATTTGATCTCATTTTCCCCCTACCATGCCAAAACCACTCCTGTCCCTGTGTCCCAGTCCAGCTGGTACTTCTCAAGCGCACTGGTGTGTGCTGCTGCCCCAGCCTCGCAGCCCCTCGCACAAGCAAATGCTAATCTCTACTTTGTTTCTTTGTCTCTTTCTTCCTCCCTCACCCCTCTCTCCCCCCAAATCCCTCTCTTTCCAGGAAGTCTGCAGTGAGTTATGGTGCCTGAGTAAAAGCAACCGCTGCATAACCAACAGCATCCCTGCTGCTGAGGGGACCATATGCCAAACCAACACCATTGAAAAGGGGGTAAGGACACCCGGGGCACCATAGCGAGTTGACAGGGAGTGGTTGAATCCCTCTTCCAGCAATAACTGGGATCATTGTTTGAGTTGGTGGGCACGGAGTCGATTTAAGAGCACCCACCAGCCTGTCCTCCCCTAACAGAGACTGGAGGCACCCCCACCCTCCCCCCAGCACAGAGAGGGGCTGGGATGTGCCAAGGATCCCAGGGTCCCCAAACCCCCCAGTGTATTGCTGGAATCATAGAATCATAGACTGGTTAGAGTTGGAAGGGACCTTGAAGATCATCAAGTTCCAACCCCCCTGCCATGGGCAGGGACACCTCCCACCAGTCCAGGTTGCTCGCAAACAGTTGTCTTAGTTCTGCTGGAAATCAGATCAAGAAGGAGGAGGCTGCTCATGGGGCTGGACGTCCCTGCTGCTGGATATTCACTGTGCACAATGGCAATTTTTTTCTGCTAATCATCTTTTTTTTTTTTTTTTACCAGCTTTTCCCACTTTTAACTACCCCTGCTTACTAGTTGGTTTTTTAACTGAGGTTCTCCAAAAGTCCTAGGAGAAGTCAAGTGACAGTCACAACCCCCAGGACTTGTGGGGGCTGTTCCCTGTGAAGATACTGACTCAGTTTGAACCCCCAGTCACCATCCCATACTTCCATTTGTCCTGTTGTATTAATCCATGCTTCAGAAGGGATTTAATATCCTTGGGTGAAAGAAGATGCACCTCCACCAGCAGGAGCTCCTGGATGGTGGCCCTGGCACTCGGTGGCCGAGTGAGGCCTCAGCCCTTGGCTGGAGCCATTCTCTGAGGTTTGCCCTGGCTTCTTCCTTTCCAGCTGGGAGAGCAGAGGGAAGGATCAGGGCGTAGAAGCTATTTGAGGTATGCAAGATTAAAGGAGAGATAGGGTGAGCTCCTGTGCTCTGCCACCCAACTGGGTCGGCAGTGGAAGGGGAAGACTGAGTCAACCTCTGTTGGGTGGTGGCTGTGTCCACATCCCAGACCTCTGGTTGTTTCTGCCTCCCAAATTCTCCTGGTTTTTTAAAACTGTTCCCCTTTGCCTATTATGGCTTCACCCATCTTAGCCCACAGTGGGTGACTTCAGGCCTGGGTCTGGTGGCAGCTTCGGCTGTCTTAGGAGTGTCCCCAGCAGCCTGGCCACTAGGAAAGTGGATTCTCTCTCTTGCTGGCTCCTTACCTGACTGGTTTCGGTTTCTTTTCTCTCTCTCTCTCTTTTTTTTTTTTTTAATTTTTTATTTAATTTCCAGCAATCAAGAACTTGCTATGTAGGTTATGATCAGTGAGGATACCTTTCATCCTGCCTCCCCCCAGCTTATATCTGCCCTCAGAACTGGTGCGTGTCCGTGGTCTCTGCAGGACGGTGTTCCTGGCAGCCACGACACAAGGTCAGAGCCCATCACTGGTGCTCAGACTGCATGGAGGGGCTTGCAGGGGCTTCTCAGGCTCCTGGGCCCTGCCTGCAGCCCCAGAACCTCCAGTCTGGACCATCAGCAGGGACACCAGAAAGGCTGTGCCTGCAGAGGATCTCCTCTCCATGGAATCACCCCTTTGGAAAGGCACTGGTGTGCAAGGAGGTCACTTGCTGAGTGTCCTGGGAGGCCATGCCTTGCTTTTCTCCTCTGGCTGTGCTGTCCATGGAGAGCTTGGCTTGGAAGGAGGCAGGAGAGACTGTGCCAGCAGCTCCAGGGTGGGTTATCAGCCCCTGGAAGGAGCGCACAGCGGTTTCTTCCTTCCTGGGATTATCTCAGCCCCTGAGGCACAGTGTCCGGCACCGTGCCCAGAGAACGGCAGCGGGTCTGGCACTGGCTCGCTCCTTGCATCACTGTTGACTTCAGGGGGTGCAGGATGCTTTCCAGGTCCAAGGGAAATATTTCATAGGCAAGTTTCCATGAGCGTCTGTCACCCAAAAGGATGGGGACAGGCGGATTCTTTCAGGGCCTTTGGCAGAACGACAGAACCTTGTTGTTGTTATAATCAAAACTTTATTTTAACCTGGCCCCTTTGCAGATCAGATCATTTTAACACATCAAACACAACTTGAGTACACATGCAAAGCTCGCTTCATCCCAGGAGGGAGCAGTTGGTGGTGATGTCTGTGTCCCCCAGAGATCCTAACCCTGCTGCCCAGAAGCAGCAGCTCCAGTCCAAGTCCCACCTGGGGCTCACTGCCACCCGCTTTTATGGACACTGAGGAGCGTTCTCTTATGGCTCACCCTGATTGACTGAGGTGCTCGGGACCTCTTTGGAGGAGAAGTGGGGATGTCGCCCACTTGCCTGTGGCTGCTTGCTCCATAGGATGGTGCACTGGAGGTTGGGAATGTGAGCACTGGTCCCAGCATCCCTGCGAACCCCAAGTAGGCAGCATGCCCAAAAGGAGGAAAAGTGAACGAATGCCTTCTGTGACAGAGAACTTGGCTCCAAGGCCAGCGCAGCTCTGAGTTCACATTTCATGGGATCAAACCAGCCCTGAACTGGCAGCCCTGTCCGATGGAGACCGGGGGACACTTGGGGAGGAGGAGAGACCGTGTGCTCGGGGTGTTTAAAGCTCTGTCTTTCTGCAGTGGTGCTACAAGAGGGAGTGTGTGCCTTTTGGCACCCGCCCGGAGGGTGTAGATGGTGCCTGGGGAGCCTGGTCATCCTGGGGAGAGTGCAGCAGGACCTGCGGCGGAGGCGTGTCATCATCCATTCGCCATTGCGACAGCCCACGGTAGGTGTACGTGTGCGTGGCCACGTCAACGTGGACTTGCCTTGTCCTGACATGTGTGGCAATGTCAGCGTGTCCCTGCTGTGTCCTGACATGTGTGTGACCATGTCAGCTTAGCCCTGCCTTGTTCTTACATGTGCATGGCCTTGTCGGCACGGTTCTGCCTTGTCCTGGCACACGTGTGGCAATGTCAGCATGTCCCTGTCTTGTCCTGACATGTGTGGCCATGTCAGCGTGAACCTGCCGTGTCCTGATGTGTGTGTGGTCATGTCAACATAGTCCTGCCTTGTTCTGACACGTGCGTGCCCATCTCAGCATAGTTCTGTCTTGTCTTGACACATGTGTGACCATGTCAGCATGGCCCTGCTGTGTCCTGATGTATATGTGGCCATGTTGGCGTGGCCTTGCCACATCCAGGCTGTGGCATCGCTGTTTGGGTCAATGGAGGAGGCAGCAGCCAGGTCCCTGGGCAGCTCCATGCCCAGATCCCGGAAGGGTCTTGGTTCCTGCATGCAAATCCCATGTCCTGCTTTCCTGGCAGCTCCATGTTCTTGCTTTGGTGTTGAATGTGCATCTACAGACCCAGAGCCATGTGTATGTCTACACTGAGTGCTTGCAGCTGGGTCTGCGAGGTCTGGGGGGGGATGCACTTCTCCCTCTACTCTGCACTGGGGAGGCCACAGCTGGAATCCTGCCTCCAGTTCTGAGCTCCCCAGTTCAAGGCAGACAGGGAACTACTGGAGAGAGTCCAGCGTAGGGCAACAAAGATGCTGGAGGGATTGGAGCATCTCCGCAATGAGGAAAGGCTGAGAGAGCTGGGACTCTTGAGCCTGGAGAAGAGAAGGCTGAGGGGAGACCTTCTTCATACTCCCAAGGATCTGAAGGGTGGGTTGAATGAGGATGGAACCAGACTCTTCTCAGTGGTTCCCAGTGACAGGACGAAGGGCAATGGGCACAAGCTGGAACACAGGAAGTTCCATTGGAATATGAGGAGGAGCTCCTTTATAGTGAGGGTGGCAGAGCCCTGGCAGAGGCCAGGGAGGGTGTGGAGTCCCCTTCTCTGGAGACCTTCAAGCCCCACCTGAATGGAGTCCTGAGTCCTGGGCAACCCTGCTTTAACAGGGGAGTTGGACAGGATGATCTTGAGAGGTCCCTTCCAACTCTGACAACTCCCTGATTCCGAAGTAGCCCCTCCAGGTAGGAGCCATCCTTACAGTGGGGCAGGGTTGGGAAATATGGGGGGAGCCACCTGCCAGAAACGCATCTCGCTGCCCTAAAGCTGGTTCTCCCATCTCCTTCCCGGCTTGGCAGCCCCACGATTGGAGGGAAGTACTGCCTGGGAGAGCGGAAGCGGTACCGGTCCTGCAACACCGACGTGAGTACAGCTGGGTCAGACAGGAGCCATGGTGGGCTTGCAGGGCTTTCCCGTGGGGCTGGCAGGGCTGTGTAGGGGCAAGGAGGTGGGGGTGAGCCCTCTCCATGTGGATTTGGAGCCGGGGGACCCACAGGAGGAGGTGGCTGGGTTGGGGCCAGCAATCCCTGTGCCGGCAACGATCCCGCGATGGGGAAAGACGAGCAGGACGATGCAGGCCTGGACGGGCTGGAAGGGCGGGTGGGAGGTACATACCCGTGGGGCTTCGGCATCAAGAAGGGGCCCGAAAAGATAATGAGGCAAAAAGAGGAGAGATGGGAGGCTTCCAGGGCTGACATGACAGCCATTGCCTCGCCTGGCCGGGTGAGAGCCCTTCACACAATGCCGTGGAGCACCCTGCTCCCCGGGGCTGGGGCTTAAACCCCGTGGGAGACAGAGAAAATACTGAAGCTCAGCAAAGCTTTGCAGCTGGGAAATGGTAGCTTTAACGTCCATGGGCTGGTAGTGAAGAAAGTGCATGGCTCCCCACAGCTTCCCCAGGACTTTGCACCTCACTTTTAAAGCATTGCTCTCCAGAGCAAGTGGTGCACCTGCAGGGAGACCAGCTGGGGCCCAAGTCTTCGAACAGCATCCAGTTTTGCAGGAAGGATGCTCTTGCTCTACTGTAGCAGTGCCCAGGTGTCAGGGCTGGTGTCAGTGGCAGCCAGGAGCCCTGTAGCAGCTCCTGCCCTCCTAGCATGTGCTGATGGCTGGTTGTGTGTCCACAGGACTGCCCACCGGGCTCCCAGGACTTCCGAGAGCTGCAGTGTGCTGAGTTCGACAACGTCCCCTTCCGAGGGAAGTACTACACGTGGAAGACGTACCGTGGAGGTGAGTGCTGGGGCCAGGCTGAGCATCTCTTGGCTCAGGCAGAGGTGGAGCAGGACCATGTAGGGTTCTGCTTTGCCCTGCTCTCTGCAGGGGTCCCACAATCCAAGCAGTCTGGTGGGCAATTAGTCGCCACGTCCACTAGCCCAGGTCCTACAGGCTGCCCGCTCTGTGTTCTGGGACGTGCTGCCTCCTCTCACATGGCTACAGATCAACGTGCATCCCTCTAGGCTGGTCTGTGACCATCCTGCCATGTCCTGGGACACTTACCCCCATGCCGTTGCCCTTTGACTTCATTGCTCTGCCAGAAACAATTCCAGCAGTTGGAGCTTCTTTAACTTCTTCCCTCAAGTCTTTGTCCTTAAGGACAAAAGGTCCTTTGCCCCTTGGCTGAGGGAGCAAAGAGGAAAGCAGACAAGAGAAGGGACTTGTGTCTGGTACCTGATGGGGAGAAAACAAGGCAGGTGGGTAAAGCCTCCAGCTCCCACACGTGTGGAAGGGATGTGAAGTGGTGGATCCTCCAAAGAGCAGCACTCCCCTTTTCCCAAGGTCAGTCCTCCTGTGTCCCACAGAAGCGTCTGGCGAGAAGAGGGGGTGGGAGGAGGAGGCCTCTGTGTCAGAAATCTCTTAATAATGGGAAAGAACAGCGCGTCTCCTTCATGTAGTTAATGAACTTGACTGGGGAAATCCTTCACGGCTGTGTAAATAAGCACACCTCCCAGCGGGGCTCCTGCAGCTGGAGCAGATGTGCTGAGGCTGCAGGGGATGGATCAGTAAAAATGTAATAAAATTACAAAGCAGTCAGTCACACAAAGACCCCAATGAATGCCAAGGTGGAAGACAGCCCTTCAGGCTGGATCTGCCCTCCCTCGGACCTCTCTCTTCCTGAGGCATGGCCCGGTGGTTTGAGTCTAGGGGATGGTTGACTGGCTGGACATCAGCCCTAGAAGGTAATCTGGCCCTGGCACTGATGTTTGCGTTGACCTTCAAAAAAACCCACCCCTTTCTCTCTGTCTGCTTCAGCTTCCTCTTCCATAGAATAAGAGGATGAAACCTGTCCCCTTTGCAGGAGGTTGACACTTGGCACGATGGTGTCTTGGAGGGATCTGGGAGCTCCTTGTCTCAGCTCTCCAGGTTGGCTTTGGTAATGGTTATAAGGAGTCGTGTTGTTTAGCAGTTGTGTTTTGTTTATTCAGTGTCCAGAGATGTTGGTGAGAATTGCTCAGAGACGTTGTGGCCCATCCCTGGAGGGGTTCAAGGCCAGGTTGAACAGGGCTTGGAGCAACTTGGTCTGGTGGGAGGTGCCCCTGCCCAGGGCAGGGGGTGGCACTGGATGGGTTTTAAGGTCCCTTCCAACCCAAACCCTTCTGAGATTCTATGACTTCAGCAGCACAGGTAGTCACCACATCAGTTGCCTCTGGGATTTTGTGGTGCTTGGTGTCATTTGGGTGTCAGAGGTGCCTCTGGGGGGGGCGGTGGGGAGCCTCCCTTGCACCTCCACCCTCTTCTCCATGTTGTAGATCATCTGCTGGTAAAGGGCCACCTGTTGCCTTCCCATTGCCATGTGTGTTGTGCTCTCAGGACCCATGTTTCCCCCTGCGTCAGGAGACCCCTTCCACTCCAGCATCGGGGAGGCAATGAGGACTGGCCATCATTTCCCTCATTCCCTCCTGGGCTCTTCCAGTGGTGCCCAGGGAGCCCTGGGGTGGTGAGTGTCAGTCTCTCCCTCTCTCCCCACGGGCACAAGCAGCCCCACGGGACCCATGTGTGTTGGTGACCTCGTCCCCAGGCAGTCTGCCCTCCATCCAGCTGCTCTTCAGGTTGATTTTGGGGACGTGTCCTCATTCTGGGAGCCATTGACCACCCTGGGCTTCTGCTGAGCCTCTTCCCCTGCATCCCTGGGTCACTCCCTTGCCAAGAGGTGCCAGGGTACCTGTGCCCTTTGTCCATCAAACGCTGTCCCCACGGCATTTCGGGGAAATATCGCATGCAGGGAGCACCACCACCTGAAGACAATGAGTTTCCCTTAAGGTTGGATGGAAGATAGCACCCATCCCCATCCCACAGGGAATTCGGGAAGGGAGGGAGTCACCCACTGACAGCCTGACTCCAGTCACCAGGTCACTGGCAAGTTGAGGTCGATTTTTGCATGGGGTCGGTACGGCGTGTTTTCCCAGCAGTGATTTATAACCACCCTGGAGCCCAGACCCCAGGATTGAAAGACAGCCCCAGAGAGAAGCGCTGAGCTCAGCCTTTCGGAGCTTAGCAGTCAGCAGATACCACGTGGAATGCGACTTTAATTGTTTGTTTATTTTGCCTTTCTTTCTTTTTTTTTTTTGCTTAGTTATTCGTTTTGCTCTTGGCGGATGCAAGAGCCAGGGGATAGTGGAGCAGCTCACAGGGCTGGGAGAGGGATGGGGAGGAGTAGGGGCTTGCAGAAAACAGGAGGTTGTTCATCATAAATTGTAATGCGCTTTAATTCCTCAGCGGGACACAGCAGGCAGGAGGAACAAAACATCCTCTGAGACACGGCACAACCAACTGAAAATATTCTATTCGATTTAAATAGCTATATTAAACATTCAAATGTGAACCTACAGCAGACCTGGGTGTTGCTGGCCTTGGGCTAGAAGTTGCCCAGAGAATCTTTGGCTGTCCCATCCCTTGAGGGGTTCAAGGCCAGGTTGGAGGTCGTTCAGAGCAGCCTGATGTGGCGGGAGGTGTCCCTGGTGATCCCTCACCAGGCGAGGGACAGCAGAGGATGCTGGTGAGGGGGGTGGCTCTCCAGAGGGAGGGTTGGTGGAGCACCTTCTCTAGGGGCTTGCCCAGACATCCTGCTTGCCAGCATGCCTCCCAGCTGCTGAATTCCCCTCTCTTCTCTCCTGCTCCTCCCTTTTCTCTCTGTTCCCCCAGCTGCGTCGGGGTGCTCCCGGGCACAGCGGGGCCACCCCTCCCCTCCACTCCCCCTTTGATGTGCTGTATCAGGTTGCAAGTTTTGCAGATTTGGGTTGCTTCCCACATAGGTGCTTCCCAGCTCTGGCACACAGCTCTCCGCTGTTGCTGGTGCCTGCAGGAGGGAATTGCCATGGCTCAGGCATGTGTCTGTCTCCCTGCCAAGGTCTGCAGGCTGTTGGGTTTCCTGGGGATGTTCAGTGAAGACAGCAAATGCCATGGTCTGCGCCAGTGTTTGATAAAACCCAATGCTAGGAGGCAGAAAATTGCTCTGCTCAGATGTCTCCTTCCATAACCAGTCCCACGTCTTGCTTTCAGACACCATAAGCCAGCATCCAGATATCCAGCCTCTGTTCCTTAGATGGTGCTTTTGCAAGAGGTGTTGGGAAGCAGGTAGTTTAGGTATAATTTGAGCATCCTTCCCTTTCGTCCTCACGCTGCTGTCATTGTCTTTGCTGTGAAGAACTCAGCATCCACCAGCCTCAAATAGAAAAAAAAAAAGGTTGCTCTGGCCTTGTAACTGGTCTAGGAGCTGAAGAACTTGGTTGCTCTGGTCTCGTAGCTGAAAAACCTCAGACAAGTTGCTTAAGAGCTGCTGTCTCAGTTTCCCAGTCTGTGAAACGGGCACAAGGGTGTTGACAGCCCTTGTAAAGTGCCAGGAGACCCAGGAGTGGCCGATACCAGATAAGAACAAGTCAGTTTGATTCCTTCCTCATCACAAACAGCAAGAGGGTCTCTCCGTGGGTCCCTCCGCTTGGCAGGGACACCCTGCTGGGCTCCTGGAGCTGTGCAGTGTGGGCAGGCACAGGATGGAGGTGTGGGGAGGCTGAGGGTAAGGCAGCCGTCATCCAGGTTTGGCTTTCTACATCTTTTCTCTCTCTCTTTTGTGGTATCATTCCAACCTCTGCTTCTTTCCCAGGGGGTGTCAAAGCCTGTTCCCTCAACTGCCTGGCCGAGGGTTTCAACTTCTACACAGAACGAGCCGCAGCCGTGGTGGACGGGACACCGTGTCGGCAGGACTCCAACGACATCTGCGTCAACGGGGAGTGCAAGGTGCTGCTGGGCTCAGGGTGGGAAGAGGCAGGGGCAGACCCCTGGGGCAGACGGGGCTCCTTCTATCTGCCTGCATGGACACAGGCATCCCTCTGCCTGGGCACCTGTGGGAGCAAGGAGCACACCCATCTCCAGGCTTGTGCTCTTCCCCTCTCCATCACCAAGTGCCACATTGGCCGGTGTTAGTGATGGGCCTCTGCATTTCCAGCCCAGGTAGCCCCAGGCACTCGATATTTTCCTTGAAATGGGATCTGGAGGGCTATAAAAGTTTAATTATATGAAAGCGCTGTGGGAGTGGTGAAAGTCTCCCAGCGGGCAGGCAGACAGGCTCCCTCTCTGTCTGTCTCCCTTCCTGTGTCTCTGGGATCTTTTTGTCTCTGTGGGGCTCAGCACACTGTGGAACAAAAAGGGGATTTCACCAGAAGGAGCCACAGCCTTGCTGGTGACCCACTGGTGGCCCACGTGCCGTGGCAGTGGGGCAGAGGCAGAGGCTTGACGTGGCCTCGCGATGGCAGAGCTGTAGAGGGGGGACATGACTCTTCTCGGGGTGCTGCAGCTCCACCAGCTCAACGCAGACCCCCTCACCTCTGTCTTGTCCCACAGTCACAGGACTTCTGCCTGTGACCCCCAAGCCTTGAAGGGAGTCCCTCAGGGCTGTCCCTGGAGAGGGGTGGCAGGGAGATGGTGCTGGGCAGAGGCGATGGGACTGAGCACCTCCTGGTGTACGGTGCGATGGAAGGGGTGAGGTGAAGCCCAGGGATGGGCTCCCTGGGATGCTGTGAGTCAGGTGCTGGGGGGTGACAACACGCCACCAGAATGGCTAATTCCCTGCTGCTCCTTCCTCCAGCATGTGGGCTGTGACCGTGTCCTGGGCTCTGACTCAAAGGAGGACAAGTGCCGTGTGTGCGGGGGAGATGGCAGCTCCTGTGAGACCATTGAGGGCGTCTTCAACCAGTCCCTGCCGGAGGGAGGTAGGGAGCACATGGCCTGGCCAATGCAGCTGGTGTCACCCCTTCTCAGATCCCTCCTTGACTTTACCTGCTCCTGGGGATGCACAGGACAGGCAGGGACATATCCCAGACAAATACCCCCCAGGCTGCCAGCAGGGAGCAAATTGCTCTTGTTCACCCACCCAGCCATGTCCCAGCTACTGCTGACACCCAAGTCATAGAATGGTTTGGGTTGGAAGAGACCTTAAAGCTCACCCAGTCCCACCCCTTGCCCTGGGCAGGGACACCTCCCACCACACCAGGTTGCTCCAAGCCCCCTCCAATCTGGCCTTGAACCCCTTCAGGGATGGGGCAGCCACAGCTTCTCTGGGCAGCCTGGGCCAGGGTCTCACCACCTTCACAACAAAGAATTTCCTCCTGAGATCTCATCTCAGTCACCCCTCTTTCAGTGTCAAACTGTTACCCTTGTCCTATAGCTCCACTTCCTGATCAAGAGTCCTTCCCCATCTCTCCTGTAGGCCTCCTTTAAGTACTGAAAGGCCTCAAGAAGGGCTTCCTGGAACCTTTTCTTCTCCAGACTGAACCTCCCCAACTCTCTCAGCCTGTCCTCCCAGCAGAGGGGCTCCAGCCCTCATAGCATCTCCTCCTCTGGCCCTGCTCCAACAGCTCCGTGTCCTTCTTATGTTGGGGACTCCAAAGCTGGGCAGAATGCTCCAGGTCCTGTGCACACAATGGAGTTATGAGGCCAATATTGCCTTACACAGCACTTCCGCACCTCACACACATCGGGGACAGGACCAGAGGAGCAGAGGTGGGGTGGGATGACTACTTAGCAAGTCCTGACACAGAGCACCAAACTCCTTCCGTCCTCTCCAGCTCACCCTACCCCCCAGTCAGGCTGTGGAGATGCCCATGGAGATCCTAGCTCCACAGCACCTCACCAGCACTGCGGTTCCATCACGGGTGATCCCCCAACACTGCAAAGCAAGCACACCACTGTCCTGGTGGGCCATAGTGCTTTCCCATTTAATTGCAGTTTAATTGCAGTGGGTGGCTGAACAAACACCTCTGCGTGACCTCATTTAGTGTTTGATCCACGGGTAACAGGGTGGCACACACTCCGTCCAGCCCAGAGCAGGGTTGACTCAAGGCTTGGAAGCTGAGCATCACTGCTAACCAGCCCTGGGTTGTCTCACAGGTTATGAGGAGGTGATCCAGATTCCCAAGGGCTCCGTCCACATTGACATCCGGGAGCTGAACCTCTCCATCAACTACCTAGGTGAGATGGGGCTGGAGTGATACTGGAATCCCAGCTGGACACCCCTGGGTCTGCCATTCCCCTGCGGTTAATAAGGTGTGGGAAAGGCTCAGCAAGGAAAACTGTTGGGTGCCTCTGCAGCAGTTCTCCAGGAGCAGGAGCCTGCCTGGATGCCGGCACCGGCATGGGAGGTGGTAGCACTTTCCTGCCAGCATCCCTCTGGGTCAGCTCCCTTTGTGGGATGCCAACATCCCTCCCTGCCCATCGCACCTGTACTGGGGACTCCTGTCCATCCAGGCTGGTGTGCGCTGGAGGCACAACCCAAATTCTTGTCACTATCAACAGCTGCCACCAGACCCTCCCACTCCAGGAGGAGCCATCCCCGCATCCCACAGGGAGTATCCTCCATCCTCATCAGCAGGAAGCATCCTCCCTGACACGGAGCACCGTGGCAATGGGGTGGTGGCCAGCAGCGAGGGCAGGAGTGGCACGGAGCTGGGTGCCACAGTGGTGTTGGTGGCAGAGAGGAAGCAGGGAGAGCGTGGGAATGCTAGTGGGAAGGAGCAAGCAAGCGGGAAGGAGCAAACGAGCCGATCCCCCTCTAGCGACTCGCTTGGGCAACCACAGCCAGGCTCCTTGGAGAGCAGTAGCCCCAGCAGCCAAGACCCAGTTTGCACAGCTGGATTTCAGCCTGGCTTCATGGCCACAGCTTGTCACGCTGCCAGGTGTCCCCCTCACCACCCCAGGCAGCCAGCAGAGCTCCCCACAGCAGCATCCTCCCGCGGTGAAGCTGTGGGTGGACTGAGAAACAACCACGGGGTGCATTAGTCCCACCTCTGCTGGTGACTTTCTGTGGGACCCTGACCCATTTTATTTGCCCCACCTATTCCCTCCCCATGGAATGAAGCTGATGTTTACCCTGAGTTGTAGCAGTTCATCCTGGTGGATGAGAAGCGCCTGGCCAAAGCTGGGTGCGGATGTTCAACCTTTCTGCTAACACTTGCCCCCTTGTCCTCACAGCCCTACGAGGGGAGAGTGGTGACTATTACATCAACGGGAAGCTCTCCATTGACCCCCCACGGCGCTTTGATATCGCAGGCACAACCTTCCACTACAGGAGATCACCCGAGGAGCCGGAGTCTCTGGAGGCCTTGGGACCCACCAACATCACCCTCTTTGTCATGGTTGGTAACACGATTCCTTCATACCCTGTGGGCAACTTGGTGTGGGCCTGGGCTGGGTTCAAGACACCTTGCTGTGACAACATGGGAATAGGAGCTAATTAGCCCCTGTCCTTGCTGTCTGGAGTAGACAGACACAGAGACCAGAGGTAAATTGGGCTAAATTCTCAGGTCTCCCTCCATCACTTGCCAGATTTTGGAATGATTCAGTCTTTTAAGTGCACAGGAGCTTGTTCTCTGATCATGTCACCTTCATGGCTGCACTACTGTCATCACTGACGGCTGCCATGTCAATGCTGGGAGGGACTGGGAAAAGAAGGTGGGGGAGATTTCAGCTGATCTGGATTTGAGAGACCATACTGAGGACACCGTCCAGATCGTTGTGACCATGCTGGACTTGGTGACTCTGATTGCCTTTCTCCCCAGGTCCTTGTGCGGACGGAGCTGCAGGGGATCCGCTACAAGTTCAACGCGCCTGTCGGCAGGGACGCCTCCAACCAATATTCCTGGCACTACACCCCGTGGACCAAATGCTCGGTGCTGTGCGCAGGGGGTGAGGTTTGAGCCCTTGTTGGCTGTAGGGGACACACACACCTCTGCACTCCTGTGACCACCACATTCCGTGTCTGGGCCACCGGAGGCAGCACGGGGATGTTGGCATCTGCTTTGCTCTGAAGGAGCTCTCGGGTTCCTACCAAGTCACAGGCGATGGGACAAGAGGAAATGGCCTCAAGTTGCACCAGGGGAGGTTCAGATTGGATATCAGGAACAATTTTGACACTGAAAGAGACTCCTACCTGCAGCCTGGCTCAGGGTCTCGGGGTCCTCCTCTCCTTCCCCCTTCCCTCTTTTTCTTTGCAGGGAACCAGATCCAATCTGTGGTGTGCAAGAAGCTTTCTGATGGCTCAACTGTCTTCAACCACTTCTGTAGCCCTGAAACCAAAATGCCAGAGAGGCAGAGAACATGCAATACGGAACCGTGCCCCCCGGCGTGAGTACCAGGGCTTGGAGCAGACCCAGGGAGTGTGGGGGGAAAAGCCAGTAGAGGAAGGGGAATGGGAGATGTGGAGGAGCTCTGTGGTTCCACCGGAGCTGCCTGGCAGGCTGTGGCCAGAGTAAGAATTGGGGACAAGCTGTGCTCACCATGCCTCTCACAAGCTTTGCTGTTTTACCTGTCTCCAGCTGGGTGATTGGGAACTGGTCTGAATGCAGCCGAAGCTGCAACGAAGGCGTCCGCACACGCAGCGTCTTCTGCAAGCGCAAGATCTCTGCCACTGAGGAGAAGACCTTGGATGATGCTTCTTGCTCCCATCCTCGGCCAAAGATGCTTGAGCCTTGCAATAACCAGACGTGTCCTCCAGAGTGGGTCGCCCTGGACTGGTCTGAGGTCAGTGCTGAACATCGTCCCTCACCGCTCCGATGGCACTAGTCCTTTGGGGGACACTAGGCCAGAGCATCGCTGGTGGCCATGGAGAACGTAATGTGGGAAAAGGAGACAGGCAAGATGGGAGCACTGGTGAGGAGAACTGGTGCTGCCCCTCTCTGCTCTTCGCCATCCATCCTGAGCCTGTCTTCCTTCTCGTTGCAGTGTACCCCAAGCTGTGGGCCAGGATTCCGCCACCGCATTGTCCTTTGCAAAAGCGGTGACCACAGTGCCACGCTGCCCACCTCCCAGTGCTCTGAAGGCTCCAAGCCCCCGACCAGCATGAGGTGTAACCTGCGGCGCTGCCCACCACCCCGCTGGGTGACCGGCGAGTGGGGAGAGGTAGGGACAGCCCTTCCCCTGGGGTTATTGAAGGAGAAGACTCTGCCTCCCTGACCCCTCAAATCCTAGCGCACATGAGGCTTTTACCTGCCAACAGAATCCCATGTGGCCACCACAACTATCCGGGGGGCAACAGGACTCCATGGCATTGTTCTTTCCCCCCCAGCCTTGACTCAGGAGGCCATTGGGATGGTGACCTAAGCACACAGCTGGCCCAGGGAGTCTCCTGGGCCTAACAGGACCCCATAGAAGTCATTGGAGGTCTCCCATGGGTGTCTGGGGGGCAGGAGGGCTGTGAGTATGGGGAGAAGTGCAGTGGGCTGGGCCAGTTGCAAGCGTGGCCACTGCTGGTCCATCTGCCCCAGCCCAGCCCGATGCCTACAGTAGCGGGTGACACTGACAATCCTCCCTTCCCTCTAACACCCCTCAAGCTGCAGGGTGACATCGGGGTGCAGGAGGCCTGGAAAGGCGGCTGATTTGGGGCTGGAGGGAGAGCCCCTGGCTGAGTCCTGGAGGTTCAAACCAAGCTTTTTGGGAAATGGGGCCACAGAGCTCAGTGAAGGAAGGGACAGCTGCATCCATCACCCTTCACACCTCCTAAGACCTGGCCGTGCCCTCTCCCTGCTATGTTACTAAAGCCGTGGTGGCCACTGCAGCTCTGAGCTGTGCTGTTTCCCGGCAGTGCTCTGCGCAGTGCGGCCTTGGCCAGCAAAGAAGATCCGTCCAGTGCCTGGCTCACACCGGGCAGCCGTCCAGCGACTGTGTGGAGACCCTGCAGCCGCCCACCATGCAGCAGTGCGAGACCAAGTGTGAATCGGGACCTACAGACAACCCCGAAGGTGAGGGAGATGAGAGGACTGGGGAGGGAAATGTGGAGCGTTGTGATAGTAGACGTTCGCACTCGCTACAACTCGCTGAAAGGAGGGTGTAGCTGGGAAGGAGGTCGGTCTCTTCTCCCAAGGAACAGGTGATGGGGCAAGAAGAAACAGCCTCAAGTTGGGCCAGGAAAGGTTTAGGATAAATATCGGGAAAAATTTCTTCCCTGAAAGAGTTGTCAAGCCTTGGAAGATGCTGCCCAGGGAAGTGGTAGAGTTGCCATCCCTGGAGGGATTTAAAAGTCAGGCAGACATGGTGCTGAGGGACATGGTTTACTGGTGGTTTTCTTCAGTGTTGGGTTGGTTATAAAATCATAGAATGGTCAGAGCTGGAAGGGACCTTAAAGGTCATCAAGTTCCAACCCCCCTGCCGTGGGAAGGGACACCTCTCCCTAGAGCAGGTTGCTCCAAGCCCCATCCAGCCTGGCCTTGAACCCCTCCAGGGATGGGGCAGCCACAGCTTCTCTGGGCAACCTGGGCCAGTGCCTCACCACCCTCACAGCAAAGAAGTTCTTCCTAAGATCTCACCTAAATCTCCCCTCTTCCAATTTAAAACCGTTCCCCCTTGTCCTGTCGCTCCACTCACTGACCAAGAGTCCCTCTCCAGCTCTCCTGGAGCAACCTTCAGATCCTAGAAGGCTGCTAGAAGGTCTCCCCGATGCCTTGGTTGGACTTGATGGTCTGAAAGGTCTTTTCCAACCTAAATGATTCCATGACACCGAAGCTGGGCTGTAGGTGCTGTGCTGTGAGCTCTCATGGGGAAACCTGATTCTGTTCCCTTTGGTCCCTGGCCAAGCTGCTGTGCCGTGATGAAGTAACTGCACCTTGGCAAAGAGAGTCCTTCAGTAGGCTTCTTCAGCTGCATCTTGCTGAAGTAGTGGAGCTGGGGTGCAAAAGGAGCTTGCATAATTCTCTTGCGTAGCAGGGTTAGAAGTCCCCCACCGGGGCTCCTCACCCCTGCTCCCCTTCTTTCACCCTTCCAGAGTGCAAGGATGTGAACAAGGTGGCCTACTGCCCGCTCGTCCTGAAGTTCAAGTTCTGCAGCCGGACCTACTTCCGACAGATGTGCTGTAAAACGTGCCAGGGGCACTAGGGACACAGCCTGACCCCCGTGGGAAAACTGGAAGGCAAAAGCTACGCCAGGAGGGGGCCGCTGAGCCGGGCCCTTCCTCTCCGTCCCGGGAACCTCCCTTGGGTCCAACACAGACACCGGTCGTGCTTCCAGTGGGAGCTGGCGTCACCCAAACCTGTCCCCCAAAGACACGCACCCTTCGCCCCCCGAGCTTCACAACAGCAAGTTCCCAGTTAAACCACTGCCAGCCGCTGCAGACACCGCCAGTGCAACAGGAACCGGTCCAGGAGCGGTGGGAGAGGGAGAAGCTGGGCAGAGAGCGGCAGCAGGGACATTACTTGAAATTCTGACGTTGTTATTTATTAGTAGAGGACCCAGGTCCTGCAGGCGCCGCGACAGCCACCGGAGCAGCGCCACTCGCCCCGCTCCTGCCTCCTCTGGTCCTGTGTCCCGAGGACATCGTGGTCCTCAGCGGGGCATGTCCTTCCCTCGGGGGTGCCAGGGGAGGCAGAGAGGAGGTTTTCAGGTGCCACGGGTGGCGAGCGTGGCTTATGGCTTCTGGACGCTGGATGAAGACGAGCTGCTGCGGGGAGCAGGGTTGGAGCAGGGGGTTTGTTTTCTCGGTTTGCATCCCGTCACCTCGGGACAGGCAGCAGGGGACAGAGAGCAGGTCACTCCATCAGCGGAGCGGTGACACCAGTTTAACTGGGAGAGAGGGGGTTATTCAGACTCTCTAAACAACAACCTACTTTGGTTGGGGTGTCTCCCCTGTTTTCCCTTAAAGCCCTTGTCACTATTATGATCAGTTTTTATTCCAGAGACACCTGGAAGCAGGAGCTGAGGCCAGGTCTGGGGCGTGCTCGGGGTTGCAGTCCCTTAACAGGCTGCAGGAAGCAAAGCGAAGAGGGACGCAGGGTGAGAACTGTCATGGTCACAGTGTCCCCATTGCCGAGCTGTGACTGGAGACCAGTCTGCCTGGTCCTGGCAGGGTCCTCCCCAGCAAACACCACGGCCTCGGCAGCTGCTTTGCCTCCAAAGGTGCTTTGCCTCCAAAGGTGCTTTACTTCCAAAGGTGCTTTGCCTCTGAAAGGTGCTTTGCCTCCAAAGGTGGCCTCCCTGCATGCCGCTGTGGCCGCAGGGTGCCAGTCCCAGTGCCACCCGCTCCTCTGCCCTCAAGAGACCTCCAGTGATGGGGAAAGAACAGGCTTGAAACTCCTCCAGGTCACCTCCTGGCCAAATCTGGGCTGGCACACGTCTTCTCCACGGGCCACCGCCGCCTGCAGAGGAGACCTGAGTTTCCATTCTACAAAGAGTGTTCTTGTTGGCGTTATTGATTTTAGTAGCATTATTATTTTCAGACCTTTCTGCATCACACAGAAGAGAAATCTCATCCAAAGCCGTGTTCTGTTCCCCTTGGGGGTCAGCTGTAGGGCTCAGGGAGGCAGACAACCCTCTGTCCCCAGAGCAGACCCCTCCATCCCGCCAGCCCCCGTGTGTTACTCTTCCATCTGTAGTTTTACCTGCTCATCAGCCGATTGCAGCTTCTCTGGTGCTCAGCAAACCCCGTTTGGCTGTTGAGCGGGGCCTTCATTTGTCTTCCTTCCTGGTGCCATGCTCCGTTCTGACATTTTGGTGAGGGGAGGGGGTGTTTTCACCTTTTTATATAGATATATATATAATGAAAAAATGTTTAACATACTAACTCTGAGGAGGAGCGACGTAACGGCATGATTTATAATAAAGGAGTAGCTACGATCCCGGGCACAGCTTCTGGTCCCAGTCTTGTTTCTCAAGGGGCCAGTGTGGGCTCTGGGCAGCCCCACACCATAAAGCTCATGCTGAGGAGGGTTTGGGGGGACATGGCAGTGGAGAGCTGTGCTCAGCCCTCAGCTTCCCGCAGCAGAATACCTATTTTCTTTGCCATCTGGGCTGCTTTCTGCTGGGGACTCACTTCTGCCCACCCAGCAGAGCCTTGGATGGCACCAGGACCTCCCAGCGTGTTGGGATCCCTTCTTCCAGCACAGCCTGGGGTCAGTGTTGTGGTGTCATCACAACGAAGGTGTGTGCACACCAGAGCTGTTGCACTAAGACGGGTCCACATGTGTGCGAGGTCTGCAGGAGCAGCGGCTCTGCAGTTGTGGTGGGGACCCCTACTCGCATCCCATCCACCCCATTCCAGCCCCCCTAGGTCCAGCAATGGTCTTCCTGAAATGGCTTCACCCACGTTTGTAGCCAAAACATTTGCTCAGATATGGGCTTTTCCATTCAAAAGACCTGAAGAAAACCAACAAAAACCCCAGCAACCAAAGCATCTTGCTCCTAA
The DNA here is from genome assembly GCA_013400375.1 of Thinocorus orbignyianus. Classification (NCBI taxonomy): domain Eukaryota; kingdom Metazoa; phylum Chordata; class Aves; order Ciconiiformes; family Thinocoridae; genus Thinocorus; species Thinocorus orbignyianus. The sequence goes on along the minus strand of VXBW01000373.1, from coordinate 139,928 downwards.
AACCCACCTTAGATCAGTGCGTCCCCCAGGTTGTGGGGGGGACACGTCAGACTGTCACCTCGGGGAGGGAGGATGAGTTTTGCAGAGGCTCTGAGCATCCCTAGGTCCACCCAGTGTCCGCCCCCTTCCTCAGACTGGTGACCCCCAGCACCAGCAGTACCCATCTGCAGCAAAGGTGGGGTCACCCTGGATAGGGCCACCCCGAGGTGTCTGGTCCTCACCCCAGCAGCAAAGAGCCGCCCTTGTCCTCCCCACCCCTGACAAAACGAGCACTGAATGAGGAAGTGGGAGGAGGGGAAAAAAAAAAGAAGGCAAAAAAAAAGAAACTAGTTGCAATTTGTAGTTGCAGCAGAAACCCAAAAGCAAAGCGGTTTGAGATGGACCTGGACCCTCGGTGACAGCAGCCCCGAGTGCCCCGGCCCCGGGGGCAAGACGCAGGGACACCATGGTGAGTGCAAGCGGAGCCCTGGCTGGGTTCCCCCCCCAATCCCGTCCCCCTCGGGCACTCTGGGGATGCCACCCTCTTCCTGCCACCTTGGGGTTATCTCAGCCCTGTCCCCTCCCGTGCCCGTACTGGTCCCTCACTGTTTGCTGGGAGCCCTCCCAGGGTCCCTGCTGGAGAGGGGACAGTGTTGGCCAGGCGACAGGGAGGGGGGCTGGGGTTGGGTGAGGAGCTGGTGCAGGTGGGCAGAAGCCAGGAACGGGGGGCTGGGGGCCCTGTTGGTGTCCCCAGAGGGGGTTTCACCCCAGGGGATGGAGAGCACCAGGCGTGAGGTTGGGCAGAGACAAAGTGGGGTTTGATTTTGCTGTCGTTGCTGTGGTACTGGTAGGAGAACCCTTGTGTTCCTTTTGGCCCAACTTCCCACCAGTTCTTCTGGCTTCAGCGCTCCTGGTGGGGGTTGAGCAGAGCTGGGTGTCCGTACGCCCCCCAGGCCAGTTCAGGTCAGGACCCCAGTGCCCAGGGTTGGACCTTGCACCCCGGCACATGCAGGGAACCAGGGCTGTGGGCAGGACGCGGGGCAGCAACCAGAGCTGGAAGTTGATCTGGAGGCAGAAATGAAAGATGGTAACTCTTAAAATTAGGGAGATGCTCAAATGCGGAGTAAGGGGCTGCAACGTGCGTGTCCTTCAGCCCGCGGTTCTGCTTCCTCCATCTCTGGGGGTGATGCTGTCACCAGACATTTCCGCCCAGCCAGGAAGGGGGATAGTGGCCAGGCTGAAATGGACCCGTCTCCCCCCCACAGTTGTGGTTGTCATCTCTGAGAGGCTTCTCAGACGCTGTCCCTCACGAGACACAAATGCTGTCACTTCCCCACCACCACCCCAGACCTGAAGATGTTTTGTGACCTCATGAAGGTGCTGCGCAGCCATGACCCCGACCTCTGCCAGGGGGGTCCTAGCTCTGGCTCCCTGAAGCCCTGGAGAAAAACCCCATCCCCAAACAGTGCCTGGGAGGTGACAGGTTGTGACAGCAATGCAACACCTCACACTGCTGATGTCAAGGTTTCCAGTGGTTTTAAGGTGTTGGTTGCATCTGGGTTTATCCTGTCCTGACACAAAAAGTGTCACCTGGGGCTGCGTCCTCTCCCAGCTCGGGGCTTGCAGGATTTTTCTGGTGGCTCAGACCTGACCTCTGAAGAAAAACAGGCGATGTTTTGCAATCTGCAGGGCCTCTCCCCTCCCTCAGCAATCTATCGGGAGCCCCGAGCACAGGCAGTGGCTGCGAAGGTGACAGTCCCCATCCCGCAGACCTCACTGGGGGTGCTGATGGGGGTCCCCGTGCAGGTACCCATCATTCAGAGCAAAGTCCCTCGTGCAAAGCAGATCCAAACTGCTCCTTGTAGTCTGGGCCAGGGGCTGCTGAAACCTTCTCCCTGCTCAGGAGAGATGAGGATGGAATGGCCTCTTGGAGGTGTTTGGTCCAGGCCACCCATCAGCACCATTCCCTGGGGACCCTTGCGGTGGTGGCTGTGTAGTTGCTGCTCTCTGACTTGTCCCTAGTTCTGGCCTGGGGCAGAGAAGCCACTGCCCAAAAAAATCTGGGAGCAAATTCCCTTTGTATCCCCACTCTCTACAGGGATGCTGCCTGCAGCCCCCCTCCTCTGACCCCCTCAGGGCTCGCTGGGGGCTGAGCTTGGGCAACGCCGCGGTGTTGAGGGAGCATCATTCCTCCTCATCCTCCCTGGAAGGTGTTTACCCAATTTAGCGAGCCCTGGCCCAGTGAACCCAACTCCCCTCTCCATGCCACCCCCTCGGGATGTGCTGAGGAAAAGCCAGGCTGACTTTGTGCTCCCAGAAATGGGGTGGAAACACCCGTGGCCTCGCAGATATCCGGGACAAAACCTACATTTCAAGGCAGCGGGTGTTTTCCCTGCAGCTGCGCTGCCTCAGGTGCCCCAGCCCAGCCAGGAAAGCACCGACTCCGTGCCCGGAGGAAAGAGGAGGTGCCACGAAGGCCCGCGCTCACCCCTGACAGCTCTGAGCAGTTGTTTGGCTGGAGGAGAAACTCAAAAGCACCTCGCTTGCAATACAGGAAATGCTCATTTTTGCCTTAATTTGGTGCCAAAACCAGCCACATGAGCCCGCTTTAGAGGGATCAGGGTGATGGAGGCAGGGGATGGGGAACTGAGGTGTCCACCTCCCCACAGGTCTTCGCAACCTGCTCCTCCTCCACCTGAAGCAGAAGGTTGTGGCCAGGTTGGGTTGAAGCCGGGGAGCTCCTGGGGTCACTGATAGCTCGCTGGGTGGCATCACGGTGACCTGGAGCAGATGACAGAACCCATCTGCTTTTTCCAGGTGGCTTTTCTAGGAGCTAGTTAGGATGGAGAGGAGGAAGAGGAGGGGAAGGCTAGAGAAAGGTCCATAAACAACAAACTGGAGGAAGAGGAGAAGCTTCCTGCATGGTTTCAGGCTGTGTGAGCAGCCCCAATCCCCCTCAGACCTCCCCAGGCTGCCCCATGTCCCTGTGTCCCACGGGAATGTGGTGGGACAATAAAGCCAAAAGCTTCTCTGCCACTGGCGGGGGGGTTGAACTGCACTTGGGGTTGGGGGTGGGGGGGACATGGGTGGTGTTTTGGGTTACAAAGCCCAGCAGGGAGGGAGGTGGCCGGGGGGAGCAGCACAATGCTGCCGAGCTTCTCCATACTCCATGACGGTCCCTCCATCCCCCAGTTGTGATGGTACCGGGTTGTGCCGAGCATTCCAGGGGGATGCAGGGGGGGTCTACAGGCAGCCCAAGAAAATCAGGGTCAGTCAGGAGGGTACAAAGGCATCGGGGTCTAGAGGAATCTTGAGAGCCGGCAGGAAAACGAAGCAAAAGGGGAAGAGAAGAAAAGGGAAATGGAAAGAGTAAGAGGCCGGGGGCAATGGTGGGGTGACGACAGGGGGAGAGAGAAGTGAAATCAGTGCCGGGAGTGCTGGAGTGAAAGCGGAACCCTGGGGGCTGTGGGATGGGGGCAGAGGAGCCGTGGGCAGCTGCAGATGGGGTGTCCCCTCCTGGGCACCATGCTCGGCAAGCTTCCTCTGCAGCATCGAGGACAAGAGGTGCTTTTGAACGCTTTTCTTTTGGCACAGTGAAATCCCACCCACCCCTCTCAGCCCAGGGCTGGTTTTAGCCCCCCTCTAAGGGGTTAAATCACAGCCCAGTTTTCTGCTGCCCCACAGCCCCTGGAGGGCAGAGCAGTGGGAGTTGGGGGGCAGCTGGAAAGCGGGTGCTGGCACCTCCAGGGGCAGGGAGAAAAGGTTCAGGGGGCACAGGCACAGATCTGCCCTGGTGCAAAGGGGACACGGGGGAGCAGGGGATGCGCGGTGCCGGGGATGCCCCCACCAGCTGCAGTTTTTGCCTTTCCCCTGAGTTATTTTTGCTGCCCCTTTGACTCAGAACCAGCAATTGCTTCGTTGGTCCTTCGCTTCCTCCATAAAGAGCGGGGAGGGGGAGTGTTACAAAGGTGCTCACAGGCAGTTGGTGCCCCGGGGTGCCAGACCTGCAATGAGGCAGGATCCAACCAGAGGGATGAGTCGGACCTGGGTGCAACAGGGCTGGGATTTTGGCAAATTCCCAGTGTGGCCAAAACACCCCTCTTTGCACTGCCTGAAGGTGCCGGTTCAGCGACACAACTGGCCAATTATAGCTACCAGCAGCCTGGGGGGAGCTGGAGGAGGAGACCCAAACCTGGAGCCCCACTCCCATGGGTGGTGGCCTCAGGGCAGCTGCTGTGGCCCTCTCCCCACAGGGCAGCAAGGAGCGCTTCCACTGGCAGAGCCACAATGTCAAGCAGAGCGGCGTGGATGACATGGTCCTGCTCTCCAAGATCTCCGAGGAGGCCATCGTGGAGAACCTCAAGAAGCGTTTTATGGACGATTACATCTTTGTATCCTTCCCAAGGCAGCAGGACACGGACAGGGAGCAGCAGGGCTGAGCTCCAAGGCTTTGCCAGGGTGTGGGCCAAACTGGGGCTGCCCCAATGTTTGCAGAGTGTCCCATCCCCACATGTTGGTGGGACAAGATTGGGATCAGCTGTGGGAATGCCACCATTGCCATGCTGAGTTGAGCTCAGCAGAGATGCTGCAGCCATGATGTCCATCCTGCCATTCCCCAGGACCCACTTTGGTCTTTCCTGTGTGGCCACAAATCTCCAAGCAAAGAGCACTGGGTAAACCCCTCATCTGTTCCTTCCCACAGCTCCTGCACACTGGAGATCCACCTGCCTGCCCCAGGGGGGCCAGACCCCAGTGGCCATTGTCCCCTGGTGCTGTCACCCAAGCCTTCTGATGCCCCGGTATGCCCTGGCTGCTCTGCACCTGCAGCAAAGCCAAGGAAACCCTGGATGGAGCTAGAGCATCCCTGCAGACACAGGGACAAGGTGCCACCTCTCACTCTTCACCAGGCTTAGCCCACACCAGACGACGAAAAGCCAGCCCTGGGTGCAAAGCTCCCACCCTGCCCAGTATTGCCACCCCTCTGGTGCTATCCCCCATCCCTGATGCTTTTGTGGTCTCTGGCTCCCACTGTGGAGCTGTCACCACTGAGCACCCACCACACACGAGGCTTGATGACTTTTGGGCTCCACGGTGCGGATGGGGACGTGACCCCACGCCCACGACTTGAGGCGCTGAGCCTTCCCTGTGCTCACCCCACACCTCCCTGGGGACAAAACCCAGCTCCAGTGCGGCAGAGGACAAAACCCCTGCAGTACGGAGCAAGGGCTCAGGTGGCAGCGGGGCTGAGCCCGGGGCTGAGCTGCTTGTGGCTGTGGTTTCCCTAAAGACGCGGCTCTGTCCTTACAAGGCGATGCTCTGCCCCGGGCTGGCGGTGACGCAGCCATCCTCCCTGCTCTTTCAGCAGCCCTGGGGCTTTAAACATGTTTAGGGGTTGGGTTTGGGGGTTGGTTTTTCTTTTTTCGGAGGAAAAAGAATACCCCCAGTAGCCTCTTTCTTCCTTTTTTTTTTTCGTGCTGCTGCACACAGGGCCCCTGTCCAGCCATGACTCAACACCCCAAGCTTCTGCATTTCCCAGAAAAGCTCCTCTCTTCCTGATCTTCCCCCTCCTGGCTGTCAGGTGGGCAGAAAATAGGACACCGAGGGCTGAGGGTCACCCCCTTGGCACTGCTTTGTCCCCAGCCTCCATCTACCCACCTACCCCAGAGCGCTGGGGGCTCATCCCCACCTTGCCATTGCATTATTTTTGGGTGCGATTCCCAGCTTTTCCACCCTCTGCCCATTCCTGGGTGACTCAGGGATGCTGCAGGCAGGGGGCCGGGTGGCCGGGGAACGACAGGAGCCCATGGTTTCTCCCCTCTCTGTGCCTCATTTTCCCTGGATATAAAACTGAAGACAATCTCCTGCTGCAAAAGGTGGAGCTTGAACAGCTGAGCAGAGGGCGGATGACAGGAGCCTGTGGGATGCTGGAAATGCCACTTTTGGAACCAATCTTCAGTCAGAGTAAAGCAGCATGAACAAAGCTGGGCAGCTGAGGGGATGCTTCTGCTGTGCCCTGTACTGGTCACACTGGGGGGGACGACACCAAGACCGAGGGCGCCCCATGGCACCAAATTGTGGCAGCAGCACCCGAGCTGGGACCCCTCATGGTGTTCGCAGGGAAGAGGCAGGGACACTCTCTCCCTAATCTCCTTCCTTGCACTGATGCTACCTCTGGGGGACATGGGAAAGGACACATGGACCTTAACCTGCTGCTCAGACCTACATCGGGCCGGTGCTCATCTCCGTCAACCCCTTCAAGCAGATGCCGTACTTCACAGACCGGGAGATCGAGCTGTACCAGGGGGCGGTGAGGCTGCTGCATGCAGGCTAGAGGGGGGGTCAGCCAGGGGTTCACTGGGTTTAATTTGGTGCAAAACACCTGGGAGGGGTGTCCCACGATCGCCCTCATCCTTCCTAGCCCTTTTGGGCAATGTAGGGGTCAAGGACATTGATGGAGAGTCCGTAGCAAGGCTCCAGGAGAAAATCCACATTCCTGGGAAATTCAGCTCACAAATACACACCAAAGCAACCCAAAAATGGTAAAATCCAGCCCGAGCAACTCCTGCTGCATTGAGCTTCCCAAGGAGGAGGGGAGAGTTGAAAAAAAACCGTCTGGCAGACAGTGATTAGCTCATCTTTGTGGCAAGAGACTTAATTCCCCGTTCCGTCCCCCCCTGCCCCATGTGCTGCTGCCTCATGCAATGCATGGGCAGAGTCAAGGGGGTTTGGAGAGGGGGCTCAGGGCTGGTGGCTGCTCTGTGCTCAGTGCTGCTGTCCCTTGTCCCTCGTTTAGGCTCAGTATGAAAATCCCCCCCACATCTACGCCCTGACTGACAACATGTACCGCAACATGCTGATCGACGGGGAGAACCAGTGCGTCATCATCAGGTAGAGGCACATCAGGGACCCCCTGCCACCAGCCCGGGGCTGGCTGTCCCCATCACCCCTTCTCCTCACCCCCTGGAGACATCCCAGGAGGTGGGCAGTGGCCAGAGGCAGCTGAAGCCCAGTGGTGGGTCCTGGGGAACCCGGTTACCTGGGGGACTCTGGTGTCCTGGGCCAGGAGCACCAACCGGAGCTGTGACCGTGCTTGTCCCAGGCAGGGACTGAGCCTTGTGCAACGTGCTTTTCCGGCTGAGTGTTGCAAGGGAAATGGTCAGGATGTGGGGCAAGGCCAGAGACTTCCCCCTGAGGCTCCCAAATCTCCCTCCTCCCCTCCAAAATCCAGCCACAAGTAATCCAGCATCTCCTCCTGGAGCAGCTCCTCACCCAGCCTTGCTCGAGCCCCACTTGTATCCCAGAGACACCTACACCCCCCACACTCCCCTCAGCACAGGAACCCTGTCCCCACGCTCAGAGTATGTGGCAAGAGGGATTGCCACAGCCTCTGTCACCCGCTGTCACCCCTCAGCCCTGCTCCAGCGTCCCAACCAGAAGCACCCTGGGACAGGTGGCTCCGATGTGGCTGTTTCACATCTCCTCTGCTTTGACGTTTTCACAGCGGAGAAAGCGGAGCCGGGAAAACGGTGGCAGCAAAATACATCATGGGCTACATCTCCAAAGTGTCTGGGGGTGGCGAGAAAGTGCAGGTACAGCTTCTCCCCCCCACCATCTGCCACCACGCATCGCTTCACCCCCCAACCTACCTGCTTCCCACAGCCCTGATCCCCTGCTCCCCACATCTGATGGTGGCACCTGGAGCAGCCCTGGCTCCAGGGCTGGGGACACACAAAGCCCTGGGGATACTCAAAGCCCTGGGACTGTCCCCAGCCCCAAGGCAGGGCTGCTGCAGAGGGGAGCAGACATGTGGTCCCCCTTCTCTGTCCCCAGCACGTGAAGGACATCATCCTGCAGTCCAACCCACTGCTGGAAGCCTTTGGAAATGCCAAAACCGTCCGGAACAACAACTCCAGTCGCTTTGTAAGTCTCGGAGGGGGCAATAAAGGCCAGGATCCATCCCAACACTACTCCTGGTGTGGTGGGAGGGGGGGGGAAAAGCCAGGGCTGGGGGGAGAAGCAAGGAGTCACGACATCAGGGGCCACAGCTCTGAGTGGGAACTGTGCCGGGGCAGGGTAAGTACTTCGAGATCCAGTTCAGCCGGGGAGGTGAACCCGATGGTGGGAAGATCTCCAATTTTCTGCTGGAGAAGTCTCGGGTGGTGAGCCAGAATGAGTGTGAGAGGAACTTCCACGTCTACTATCAGGTATGGGGGGCTCGGAGCCAGCTGGGCTACCACAGGGGGCAGGTAACCACAGCGGGCAGGTCACCACAGCCCGCATTTTAATTCCAGCTCATCGAAGGGGCATCCCAGGAGCAGCGGCAGAACCTGGGCATCATGAGCCCGGATTATTACTACTATCTGAACCAGTCAGACACGTACCAGGTGGAAGGCACAGATGATCGCAGTGACTTCCATGAGACCATGGTGAGTGCCTGGGAAGGGAAGCCCCCAAAGGCAGCTGTGGCCATGCCCAGGGGCTGATGGGCTGCCCCTGCCCCCAGAACGCCATGCAGGTCATCGGCATCCGGGGTGAGGACCAACAGCTGGTGCTACAGATCGTGGCGGGGATCCTCCACCTGGGGAACATCAGCTTTCGGGAGGAAGGCAACTATGCTCAGGTGGAAAATGTTGACTGTGAGTAGCTGGGAGGGGCCGCTCCAGGGGGGGTGAGTGGGGACACTTACAGGGACCCTTGGCAATTAATTGCAAACTCTCCACAGCACAAATCTCCTGGCAGAGGAGAGAGGCAGCATCAGCATCTTCCCCACGTTAGACATGGGGAAACTGAGGCAGGGAGTAAATGGCACAACCAGAGCTTAATTAGCAAGGGGACAGAGGCCAGGAGTCACTTGCTGTGATTGAGCAGGGGGATGACCACGTCCCAGGTCCCCAGTTGGTGCATCACTGCTGTCCTTTGCATTTGGATGGGGCTGGGGGTGTCCAGCAGCAGCTGAAGGGAGCGTGCTGGGGGTGTACAGAGAGAAGACATCCCTGACCGCCCCTCCCCTGCTCTTCCCAGCGCTGGCCTTCCCTGCCTACCTGCTGGGGATTGACCAGGACCGCCTCAATGAGAAGGTCACCAGCAGGAAAATGGACAGCAAGTGGGGTGGCCGCTCTGAGTCCATCACCGTCACCCTCAACGTGGAGCAGGCAGCTTACACCCGGGACGCCCTGGCCAAGGGGCTCTACACACGCGTCTTCGACTTCCTCGTGGAGGTGTGTGGTCCTGTTGGGTGGGCTGAGCATGGCCATGGTGTGGAGGGGCTGGTTGCCATCCTCTCCTGCATCCAGCTGGACCCATAACGCCCCTGATGAAGGGAATTCCTCTTGTTTCTCCCGATAGTCTATCAACCGGGCTATGCAGAAGCCGAATGAGGAGTACAGCATCGGCGTGCTGGACATCTATGGCTTTGAAATATTCCAGGTATGTGTTGCTCAGCTGGGGAATGTCCTTCCCTGTTTCTGCAGCAAGGAGGGTGGCTGGAGCAGGGCTAGCAGTCTGTGGCTCCAAGAAGGGTCCTTGGAGCAGCACCCAAGGGCTCTGGGGTCTCCTCAATGGACTGAGAAGGGCTGAAGCCAACTCAGTTCCATCTCTCTTTAATCTCTTGTCCCTTTGCAGAAAAATGGCTTTGAGCAATTCTGCATTAACTTTGTGAATGAGAAGCTTCAGCAGATCTTCATAGAGCTGACCCTGAAGGCAGAGCAGGTACAGTGTGGGCTGAGCTAGGGGGACACCACGCCAGCACCCCAGTTCCCACTGCTGGTGGGTCCCAGTGCCATGACCAGAGCAGAGGGGTTGCAGCATATCCCATGGGTTGGAAACCCACCTGGATCTCCCTGTGCTCCCCCAGGAAGAATATGTGCAGGAGGGCATCAAGTGGACCCAGATCCAGTACTTCAACAACAAGGTGGTGTGCGACCTGATAGAGAACAAGCTGGTGAGTGGGGTCCCCTCCTCCTCCAGGTAGAAGGGGTCTCCTGGGGAGCCAAGGCATCCAGGGAAGGGGGTATCAGATGGATTGGATGCTGCTGGGGATGAGCAGCAGAAGCTGGTCCTGCCAGGAGCACCCCTGGGAGAGCACAGTTCTGTATCCTTAACCTGAACTGCAGCTCGATTGAAGCAGCTTTGACCAGTGTGGGGCACTCGAGCAGAGCCGAGTGTAGGACTGGGCCTTTGCGCACCCATGGCTTCAATCTCCCTCCCCCAGAACCCTCCCGGGATCATGAGTGTCCTAGATGACGTCTGTGCCACCATGCATGCCACCGGCGAGGGGGCAGACCAGACCCTGCTGCAGAAGCTGCAGGCGGCCGTGGGCAACCATGAACACTTCAACAGCTGGAGCTCAGGCTTTGTCATCCACCACTATGCAGGCAAGGTGCGGCACCCCACACCCTGCACCCCACAACCTGCACCCCATGGCCCTGAACACAGCGACCACGCGGCTGACCTCTTCCTCCTGCCCCCAGGTCTCCTACGACGTGAACGGCTTCTGCGAGCGCAACCGGGACGTGCTCTTCACCGACTTGATCGAACTCATGCAGAGCAGTGGATAGTGAGTCCTGGCAGTGCTGTGGTCCTGGAGAGGGGGGGACCACCCCAAAAGGGCTGAGGCGGAGGATGTTGCCTCTAATATCCAGTCCCTGCTCTGCTGGAGCGACATCTCAGGGTGCTCAGCGTCCTGCATCACCCTGCGGGCACCAGGAGCATCCCCCTCATTGAAGGCAGCAACACCCAGGGGCTGCAGAGCTGGGCAGAGGGGTGCTCACCCACCGGCACCCATCCTACTCAACCCTGAGGGCAGTTTAGGGGAGGAACAGGCTCAGCCTTGGGGCAGGATTTCCCAGTAGCAGAAAGCAGAGCTGGAGCTGGTCCCAGCTCAGCACCTGCAGAGCTTGGGGCTCCTGGCGGCTCTCACCCAGGGACTCTCACCTGCCTTTCAGCGGCTTCATCCGGATGCTTTTCCCAGAAAAGCTTGATGCTGACAAAAAGGGACGACCAACCACCGCAGGCTCCAAAATCAAGGTATGTCCTTGGAGGCTGGGGGACAGTAGCTGCCTGTGGGGCAGCAGCAGGGTGATGGGCTCCCATCAACGCCTTTAACACTACAGAGGTCGATCCTTGCAACAGAAACAGGCGAACGACCTGGTGAACACGTTAATGAAGTGCACACCACACTACATCCGCTGCATCAAACCCAACGAGACCAAAAAGCCCCGGGACTGGGAGGAGAGCAGGTAAAGGAGGGCTCTCATGATGGATCAAGGGAGCTCACAGAGCCCCAGGGATGGGGACCCAGTGATGGGGATGTGGCCAGGACTGGTTTCCTCCAAAAACTGCACCCTGGGCTGGTCCCTCTGTGATGCCCATGGACCCAGGGGAGCATGAGGTGGGCACTGAGGAGCATGCGGGGACACTACATGCATCACCCAGAGTTTCCACCTGAGTCCCAGAAGCTCTCACACTTGCACAGCCAAAGGCATCCCCATGCCAAGCAGTGGCCAAAGGGCCCAGGCAGGTCCCACCCCAACCTGGGGATGCCATCCCACGCTGAGCGTGTCCCTCCCGCTCCACAGGGTGAAGCACCAAGTCGAGTACCTGGGGCTGAAGGAGAACATCCGTGTGCGCCGGGCAGGCTTCGCCTACCGCCGCCTCTTCCACAAATTCCTGCAGCGGTGAGTGACCACCGGGATGGGGTGGTGGCATGTTCTCACAGCCCCACCACCACTCACGCCCCCTCTTCCTGCAGCTATGCCATCCTCACCCCTGAGACGTGGCCATCCTGGCGCGGGGACGAGCGACAAGGGGTGCAGCACTTGCTGCGCTCCGTCAACATGGACCCGGACCAGTACCAGATGGGTCGGAGCAAGGTGTTCGTCAAGAACCCTGAATCGGTAGGGGGCCCAGCTCTGCCTCTTGTCCCTCATCCCCAGGGGATGCTGCACATGGCCAAGCATCACCTTGGGCAACCCCAGGGAGGGTTTGGGGTGCTGGAGAAGGGATATGGTACGGGTGCTGAGTGGTCCCTGGCCAGCTGGACTCAACCCCCACCATGTCCCTCCCAGCTCTTTCTCCTCGAGGAGATGCGGGAGCGGAAATTCGATGGCTTTGCTCGGGTGATCCAGAAGGCCTGGCGCCGGCATGTCGCCATAAGGAAGTATGAGCAGATGCGAGAGGAGGGTAAGACCAGGCAAGGATGGGGACACCAGCACCTCAGCACCCCGTTAGGGTGCTCTTCACCCAGAACCGCAGGAGAGCAGCAGCCCAGCCCCTAACTATGGCACTAACAAGGAGCAGAGTAGGGAGGGACCAGACCATGAGATGCCCAGAGTCTTTTTCTACATCGTAAAGGAGGGCATGGTTTTCTCGCTCCAGGGGACCTCATAGCAGCCTTCTAGTACCTAAAAGGGCTATGTGAAAGCTGGAGAGGGACTCGTGATGAGGGAGGGGAGCCATAGGATGAAGGGGAAAGGGTTTTAAGCTGAAAAAGGAGAGACTGAGATGAGATCTGGGGAGGAACTTCTTGGCTGTGAAGGTGGTGAGACCCTGGCCCAGGTTGCCCAGAGAAGCTGTGGCTGCCCCATCCCTGGAGGGGTTCAAGGCCAGATTGGATGGGGCTTGGAGCAACCTGGTGTGGTGGGAGGTGGTCCCTGCCCAGGGCCCAAGGGGCAATTCATGGATTTCAAAGCCAACCAAACTCAAGCAGCTCAGATTCCTCCCATGCATTAAAACAAGCCCCACTTCTTGCTGCCACAGTCCATGTGATGGCTCTTGCAGCTGGTTTGGGAGGGTGAGTGAGGGCTGAGACGCTGGCACGGAGCCCTGTCCAACTGGCATTGCTTCGGGGTCCTGCACAGCCTCCAACATCCTCTACAACTTCAAAGAGCGGAGGAGGAACAGCATTAACAGGAATTTCGTGGGCGATTACCTGGGCATGGAGGAGCGACCGGAGCTGCGCCAGTTCCTGGCCAAGCGGGAACGGATAGATTTCGCCGACTCCATCACCAAGTACGACCGGAGATTCAAGGTATATAGACAGGCCAAGCCATGCCTTGTGGTGGCCACCCTTGGGTGGGATGTGTGTGCAGGGCTCGTGCCCCCATGCAAATACCTTCTCACCCTCTGCTTCTGCCCTCTCCCAGCCCATCAAGAGGGACTTCATCCTCACCCCCAAGTACTTCTACCTGATCGGGCGGGAGAAGGTGAAGAAAGGCCCTGAAAAGGGGCAGATCAAGGAGGTGCTCAAGAAGAAGGTGGAGATCCAGGCGGTGAGCGGCGTCTCACTGAGGTGTGTCCCCCAACGTGGGCTCTGCACGGGGGGGGGTCCATGTGGTTGGGTTTCAGTCATCAGCTCCACCAGCTTCTCCATCCTCCTGTGCCCCTGGCCAGGCAACCCCCTGTGGAGCAGCAAGACATCAGGCCATGGGGAGGAGGATCCCCATAGAGTGCTTTGCAGATGGGGCTTTAGAGGCTGGGGAGGTTTCCAAATTTGCTTGGGGTAGACCCTGGCTGGCACCAGCCTTGCCCCCACTGACACCACCACACCGGGGTTCATCCCTTAGCACCAGGCAGGATGATTTCTTCATCCTCCACGAGAACGATGCCGACAATTTCTTGGAGTCCATCTTCAAGACGGAGCTGATCAGTCTGCTCTGCAAACGCTACGAGGAGCTCACCCGCACCAAGCTCTGCCTCTCCTTCAAGGACACGTAAGGATGGAGGCTGGGAGAGGTGACAAAATAAGACGGGTTCCCCTCCCCGTAAGCCTCACCACCTCTCTCTCCCCCAGACTACAGTTTCGGGTGAAGAAGGAGGGCTGGGGCGGTGGTGGCACTCGCAGTGTCACCTTTGTCAGAGGACAGGGCGATGTGGCCACCCTCAAAGCTGGAGGCAAAACGCTTACGGTCAGCATCGGGGACGGGCTCCCCAGGAATGCCAGTGAGTGCCAGGGCACCCGGGAAGTGGGAGGGGGGAACAGGAGGACTAGGGCCACAGGGCATGGCTGGAGGCTTGGGGACATCCCCCAGGAGGAGGGACCCGCTTCTGCTCGGCTGATGGGGCAGCAGGGGGTAGTTTGGGGAGAAGGGAGAAGGGCAACTGGGTGCAAACTGTGGGGGCAGCCTCCCCCCTGCCCCCAGCCAGCCTTGAGGACTGTCACCTAACAGGGCACTCATGTCCCCCTCCCAGAGCCCACGAGGAAGGGGGTGACACAGAGCAGAGGTGGCAGAAGGTGTCCAGCATCCTCCCGAAGCACCCCACCGGCACCCCAAGGTGAGAAGGGCAGTTGGGGTGGGGGGGTGGTCCCAACCTTGATCCAGCCAGCACTGCACTCCTGGGGTGTGCAGGCTGAGTGGGGGGGGCCCTTGTAATTCACCATTCCGGGGGGATCTTCCAGGTGCCTGCAGGAACGGGGCACCCCAGTTCCCTCGCGGTGACGGCCGGGCTCAGCGGGAAACCTACACGGCACCCCAGAAGCAGGGGCGGGGGCCACCAGCCGCAGTGCTGCCCCCCCGAAATGCCGGCCGCCAGTCGAAGGCACGGCCCCCATCCGAGCACAACATGGATTTCCTCAACGTGCCCGACCAGGGGGTGGCTGGGTAGGTCCTGTACCAGCACCCATAACCCCCTCCCCACTTCATCCTCCCCTCCCACTGCTGCCACCCCCAGCGATGCTCTGTCCCTTCTGTGCAGCCTCTTGCCTGATGGAACAGCCCAACCATAGATTCATAGAATGGTCAGAGTTGGAAGGGACCTTAAAGATCATCCAGTTCCAACCCCCCTGCCCTGGGCAGGGACACCTCCCACCACACCAGGTTGCTCCAAGCCCCATCCAGCCTGGCCTTGAACCCCTCCAGGGATGGGGCAGCCACAGCTTCTCTGGGCAACCTGTTCCAGTGCCTCACCACCCTCACACCAAAGAATTTCTTCCTGGTATCTCATCTAAATCTCCCCTCTTCCAATCTGAAACCGTTCCCCCTTGTCCTGTCACTCCATTCCCTGACCAAGAGTCCCTCTCCAGCTCTCCTGGAGCTCCCTTCAGATCCTGGAAGGCTGCTCCAAGGTCTCCCCAGAGCCTTCTCTGGAGAGAAGAACCAACTCTGGGCAACCTGGTTTTGCTGACAGGATGGCATCTCCCAGGCTTTTGCACACCCCAGTTCTCCCAGTTCCCTGCACTGGGAGGACCCACCTGAGCCGTAGGCACAGGACACCCCCTCAGTGGGGGTGGGCAGGGTGAGAGGGAGGGTGCAGTGCATCCCTCCTGCCCTCCCTGGTGTGACTACCGTGTCCCCCGTCCCCACAGCATGCAGCGCCGGCGCAGCGTGAGCCAGCGGCCACCTCCAGCCGGTCGCCCCAAGCCACAGCCCAAGGCGGCCATGCCTCGGTGCCAGGCACTCTACCAGTACATCGGGCAGGACGTGGACGAGCTGAGCTTCAACGTGGGGGACATCATCGACATTCTGCTGGAAGGTACCCCCTGACTCCTGCCCTACCTACCCCGCACTGCCCCGTGACAGCACCACCCTTCACTTGGCTCCTTCATCCCCTCTCCCTAGATATCTCAGGCTGGTGGAAAGGCCGGCTGCATGGAAAGGAAGGGCTTTTCCCTGGGAATTACGTCCAGAAGATCTGACTTGGGCGCAGTGGCCGTGTGGCTGGAGGCAAGGAAGGAGTTGCCACCCGTCCTCCCACCCCACCTCTGCCAGGGGTCCGTGCCGAAGGGGTTGGTGGTGGCTCCACCACGGTTCTCCACTGATGCTGGTGTTGAGCGAACACTTCCTCATGAGCCCTCCTTGCCTGCGCTGGCTACTGGGCTGCACCAGTGCCAACCACCATATCCCACAGCTGCCTTTGGTGACTTCCCCGCAGCAAGGACCAGCTCTCTGCTGCTTGTTCGGACCCCAGGAGCAGAACGCCTTTGGTGATCCTGGGGTTCAAATAGGATTATTGTCAATAATGATGCTAAATAATCAGACTCGTNGGGAGGTTTGCAGCAGGGAGAGGGACGAGCGGTGCCAACATGTCGGGGCTCGTCCCTGCCTGTCCCCCCTCCCCCCGCTGAGCGGGAGGAAGTGACGACAGCGCTTGGCCTCACGTCCCAGACCTCCTCTTCCTCCCTCCCGCAGCCCCCACCAGGGCCGCACACACTCCCCCCCCAACCCCAGCTGGCAGATCCCCTGCCCCCGAAATGGGGGGCTTTAGAGGGGGGTCAGGGGACCCCATTTCCTCCCCGGTAGGGGTGGCACGGGGCAGGAGGTGGCTGGGATGTGAAGTCCCCCGTGGCCCCACTCTGCAAATGGTGG
>VXBW01000373.1:70259-96625 GCA_013400375.1 Thinocorus orbignyianus | reverse complement strand
TAACCCCCCCAAGCCACCCCAGCCCCTCCCCACAGGACTTGGCCTCCAGACCTTTAAGATCAGCGGGTCCAACCTCAACTGGGTGCCTCCTTTGCAGGGTGAACCCAGGCTGGTCTGGGCTTCACCGGGACCTACTCAGGAGGGAAGAGAAGATCCCAGCCCCCGAGAGGACCCCTTATCTTCCCCAGCCGGCTACAGCAGCAGCTTCTGCAGGCTGCCCCCGGGCAGAGCAGCTGGGAGATGAGCCGAGAGGTCCACCCCACCACCACCCCCGCCCCCCCTCGCTGATCTGCATTTGTTTTAAGGTCTCTTTCATGTACTCTTTGAGGCTCGTTTCCTGTTCTTTGTAGAAAACAATGCTCCCCCCCCTCCGCCCCGTCCCAGGGTGGCTTTATCTCCCCTCCCCTGGGCCGCGCTCCCCGCCCCCCGGGAGCTGAGCTTTCTGTTTGTCTTAAAATACAAAACCCGGCTGTGATTGAACCCAATCGATTTTAAAGCTGCGCCTGGTATTTGCTGTCTGGTGGATGCATTTAAACCCATCTCGGTTTTCTATGTTTGGGCAGATTAACGGCGACGCCGGTAATTTACTGCGCAAAAAGTGACAAGCGGCTGGAAGGCTGGGCCCTAAATGCTGACACGGGTTGAAATTCAGGGCTGGAGCTTTTTTTTTTTTCACGCAAGCTGGAGCCCAGATGCTGGGAATAAGGCATTATCGGTCCATTATACAACACAATCTTATCTGCCTGCGTTTTGCACTGCTTTTATCTGCTTCATTCCATTCCTGGCACCTCCTGAAGAGTGAACCCCCCCACCAGGACCTTCTCTCCGTGCTGTCCTCTCCTGTCCTCAGAACAGGGACTAGATTCCCCCAGGCCTCCAGGCTGCTGTGGATCCCCAGAAGTCAATCCTGCTGGGACATACTGGGAGCCAGCAATGGGTACACCAAACAAGCTGCCACAGCTTCTGTGGGAGGCAGGAGCTGCACAAATCCCCAAGGAGAGCTGGACCCCCGAATGACCTGGCTGTTTTCCCAGAGTGACTCACCCCAGAGGGACTTTCAGAGCAGTTTGAGGACATTCAGTGATCTCCTGTAGCTGGAGGATGTGATGGGGTGATTTCACTGAAGATTTCCAAGTCAATAAAGCATTTACTGGGAGACCGAAAAACCAGTGGCCACATGCACCCCAACAACCCCCCAAAGAGGAGGTAAATAAGGTTAACAGAGTCCTTGACAGCCGTTAGAAGAATCATAAAATCCTAGAATGGTTAGAGTTGGAAGGGACCTTAAAGTTCCAACCNAGCTGGACACAGGACTCCAGGTGGGGTCTCAGGAGCACAGAGCAGAGGGGGAGAATCACCTCCCACGATCTGCTGGTCACGCTTCTTTGGATGCATCCCAGGATGGGGTTGGCTTTCTGGGCTGCCAGAAATCCCCATGGTTTGACTGATGGAATTTATTTTGTTATTGTTGTTGGGTTTTCGTTTTGCTTTGTTTTGTTTTTGCTTGATTGGCTGGTGGAAATCGGGAATGTAAAACTTGCCGGGCCTGTCGTGCTGCGTCTCGGCTCTCCTCCCCTTCCCTCCCCTCCCTCCGGTTCCCGTCCCCGGTGCAGAGCCACCCCGGTGCCGGCAGAGGGAAGCATCCCCCCGGCCATGGGGGCGCGGTGCCCCCGGAGCCCGGCCGGAGCCCCTCGGGGGATGGAGCCCGGCACTGGGGGGTCCTGGGGAGGACCCCGGGGGGAAGGAGTGCGAGCAGGAGGAAACACCTCTGCAGAAGGAGAGCCCCAGCTTGGTTGGAGTCCCCGAGGGGCAGCTGGGGAAAGTGGTCCTGGTTCGGGGTAAAGCCGGTGCTGATGCCTCTCAGTTGGGCTTTGTGACCCTGCTACACAGGACATGCGATGGCCAGGCAGATTTCACAGGATCATAGAATGGTTAGAGTTGGAAGGGACCTTAAAAATCATCGAGTTCCAACCCCCCTGCCCTGGGCAGGGACACCTCCCACCACACCAGGTTGCTCCAAGCCCCATCCAGCCTGGCCTTGAACCCCTCCAGGGATGGGGCAGCCACAGCTCCTCGGGGCAACCTGGGCCAGGCTCTCACCAGCTTGGAAGAGAACGCTCTGGGGAGACCTTAGAGCTCCTTCCAGTCCCAAAAAGCCCCAAACTGGAAGGGGCTCTAAGGTCTCCCTGGAGCTTCCTCTTCTCCAGGCTGAAATCCCCAACTCTCTGGCCTTGAGCCCCTCCAGGGATGGGGCAGCCACAGCTTCTCTGGACAACCTGTTCCAGTGCCTCACCACCCTCACAGCAAAGAAGTTCTTCCTAAGATCTCATCGAACTGACGAACTGGAGTTTATCCTCCTCTCCTCTGCAATGCCCTGAGCATGAGTGGGGCTGCTGTGCTCCGTTCACAGGCTGCGGAGAGATTTCAGGATATGAAAATAGGATTTGGGAAACTCTGCTCTTTGGAAAAGAGTCCCACAGGTGCCATGGGGAGAGGTGCGCTGTAGGTGGAATGGTTCCATCTCCCAGTTCCCATCCCAGTTTCCCAGTCTCAGAAACGGGGCCATGCTGGTGAGATAGGCAAGGACCTAGCCTGGAGGCTGGGTTCCCAGAGCAGCCTCCTCCTCCGACACCGGCCCTTGTGCAACCCTCTCGCTCTCTCTGCGAAGGGTGTGGGCAAAAACCAGCACAGGTGGGAGCTGCTCGGGGTGCAGCCCAGCTTGGGAAACAGCCCCACGCCGGCACCCAGGCACGGGAGAGCCCCGCGGGCTCCCTCCTGCCCCCCACGCCGGGTGCCACATGCTCCAGCCCCATACACCCCAGCAGTGGCCACACGATGCAAAGCACTAGTTCCTCCCGTGCCCCATATGCCTCTGGAGAAGGGTCGGGAATGGTGGAAGGGAGGGCTGGAGGCAGGTAGCACCAATTTTACACCTCAGAGCTATTTTGGAGCCAAATCCGGCCCTGAAGCAAGCGGGAAAGGAAGGGAAGGGAATTGCACCAACCTGGGGCTATTTTGGGCCCTTCAGATTTCACAGAATGGTTAGTGTTGGAAGGGACCTTAAAGATCATCCAGTTCCAAACCCCCTGCCATGGGCAGGGACACCTCCCACCACACCAGGTTGCTCCAAGCCCCATCCAGCCTGGTCTTGAACCCCTCCAGGGATGGGGCAGCCACAGCTTCTCTGGGCAACCTGTTCCAGTGCCTCACCACCCTCACACCAAAGAACTTCTTCCTAAGATCTCATCTAAATCTCTCCTCTTCCAATTTAATACCATTCCCCCTTGTCCTGTCACTCCACTCTCTGACCAAGAGTCCCTCTCCAGCTCTCCTGGAGCTTCCTTCAGATCCTGGAAGGCTGCTCTCAGGTCTCCCCGGAGCCTTCTCTTCTCCAGGCTGAACAGCCCCAGCTCCCTCAGCCTGTCCTCACAGCAGAGGTGCTCCATCCCTCCTTCTCTTCTCCAGGCTGAACAGTCCCAGCTCTCTCAGCCTGTCCTCACAGCAGAGGGGCTCCATCCCTCTGAGCATCTTGGTGGCCCTGCGCTGGACCTGTTCCAACAGGTCGATGTCCTTTCTATGTTGAGGATTCCAGAGCTGGACACAGGACTCCAGGTGGGGTCTCAGAAGCGCAGAGTAGAGGGGGAGAATCACCTCCCGTGACCTGCTGCTCACGCTGCTTTTGATGCAGCATGGCCTGCAGACTCTTAATCTCTCAAAACTTGTTGATTTTATTACTTAGAGATGGTTTTTAGCCCTTCTGTGTTCCCAGGTAAAGCTGGAAATTAAACAAAGTGAACAACATAGTCAAGAAACGGGGGATTATTAAATGAAGAAAGAAAATGCCTGTGCTGGAGAGGGCTGGTGTGGGAGCAGGGAACATCTACATGTGATTTCCCACTGCAGAAATGACCCAGCTGGAGGGTGCCCAATGCAGCCACCAGGCAGCAAAGAGGCAAAAGCAGGTACTTTTTCACCCAGCACCTAATGAAACAGGATCTCATTGCCACAGGAAGTGACCTCAAAAAATATCCTTTAAAAGTTTGAGGTAAATGTGTGCAGGACTGGTCTCTTCTGACTGGTTAAACGTGATGGTCCAGGACCTCCAGCTAAGGAAGTATTAAGTCAATGACCACCAGAAGATGAGGCAGGATTATTTCCTGCTTGTCATCCTTCTTATGTTCCTTCCAACACACCAATACTGCCCCTGACAGGGTGAGATGCAAATCTGTGATCAGCACTTCCAGAGTTTTCACTGCCCATGCTTTACCCCATCCTTCACCATGAACCCAGGTGCAGCTTCTCCCTTCCTTGAAAGAGAGAAACCAGCTCCTGCTTTCTGCCCCGGGGATTGTGCAGAGAGTAAAGAGGAGCTGGGGGGGAGTCTCCCCACCTTGAGTTACTCGGAGTCAGTCCTGGGTGAAGAAGCCTCTGGTTCCCAGGGTCTGCTGTGGACTCTGCTATTTAGTCTCTCACAAGACCTTGCACAAACCAGCACCGTCTCCTCCTGCCAAAGCTTTGCGCCACTCCGAGAAAGGATTGCGACGTTAGATAAACACATCTACCTGGGTGCCAAGCACTGCCAAGCTTCTGCCAGCCCTGATGTAAAGCTGTGGGCTCGGCCCAAGAACAGAAAAGGAATTTTTCTCTTTGCCTCCTTCCATTTTCACATCTCTTCGGAGTCAGGATTCCTGCAAACTAAGAAAGGCTGAGAAGTTGCTAGATCCAGGGGGGCTGGTTCAACAAGAGGTGCCCCCCTGCTCTGTGTCTGCTGAATTTGAAGTCTCTGAGGACTCAGGGGAGCCTGCAATTAACTGGGAGAGCCCCAGTTGTGCTGCGACAGCTGAGAATAAGGTGATTTTCCTCTCTTCTGATTTAAACAGTTTGTATTGTCATCCACAAGAAGGGGAGAATGAGAGAAGTCCCTGCTTAGTCCCTGCACATCCAGTAGCTCCTGCTGAGTTGCATCAGCGTGTACACAACCGCACTGAGAGGCGCATGTGACAGATGACAGCACCAGGAGAACTTCCTTTAATTATTACTGTTATTGTTGCTACTATTAGCAATTAAGGCATTTGTTTTAAACCTGTCAGTGTTTCAAAACAAGCAGGAGGTGGTCAGATTGGCAAAGACTATGGTATGGCATCCTGCCTGGAGTGAAGATAATAGAGTGCCTGGGTGATTGCTCAATGATGATGGATTGGTGGGGAATTTCTCTTGGACCCCGAGACCAACCCTCTGGGGCCTGACAAGGCTTGTGCTCCTCCGGAGGCTGAACTTGCACAAGGACCAGGGCCCCGATGTTGTAAAGACTTTTGGGACTTGAAGGCCACACCTCGCGTGGGGTGCGATCTGCCTCTGCTGTTGCTACTGATGCTTTTTTTGGTTGCCTGGAGCCTCTGCCCTACCTGGTGAGGGAACATGGATATTTACAGCTCTGCAGACGTGAATAAGAGCGGGTACATTGCTCCCGGTGGGCTCTACAGCAGCGATGGAGACAGATGCTTTCATCTGGCTGCTTAAAGCACATCCAGCTTTAGCACATCTCCTGCTGCTGCTGTTATTTCTTCCAGACCGTGATTTGCTAAACAGCTTCCAAATTAAGCAGAGGACACGATTCCTGCCCCGTGGAGCCACGAATGACAGGGATTATCCAACTGTTCAGCCTTAGCAAGGCTCCCAAGTCAACCGCTTGTGTTTTTATAGCTGGAAGCATGAAATTGCAGCCCTGGAGTTAGAAGTCATGGTACCAACAGCAGTGGGACAGAGCTTGTCCTGGCTGCTTCAGGGCCTTCCTGGACACAGGCAGAGTGCATGGCTGAGCCAAAATGCCCAGATTCCCTTCCCAGCTCGCCTGGCTGTGAGAATGGAGCTAAGTCATCTCATCTCCTTCCACCCCAGGGCTCTGACTCACCCTTGCTGAGCAGACAGTAGCAGGGATGAGGGATGCCAGCGCTCCCACCTCACCCTCCCTGGCTGTTTGTTGTTGTCCCTCTGCCGACACTCACGGCCCCACACCAGCCCGGGCGATAAAGAAACACGTGTTCCTCAGGCACAGCTTGTCCAAATGGGCTTTTTCTAAAAAAAATCCCCCGTCAGCAGCAGTTCAGGTGGAAACCTCCATCCCAAGTGCCACAGGATGAAGCAGGTAGGACTCGCCTCAAGTTGAGCAACTGGATTCTCCCAGACTTCCCCACCAGAGTCCTTACTTCACTGTTTTGGTGACGCTGGCAGCAGAACTGCTTCCACACCATGGATTGGGAGTACAAGGTCATAAAATGTTTGCAGTTGGGCCCAGGCTGCAGTTTGGCTCCTGTGAAAGCTCCTGCTTCCACTATCAGCTCTTGGCTGTCCTGGTGCAACACCCTTGGACCTCAATGAGCTGGAATGAAGATCTGATTAAAGCTCTCCATATCACAAAGTCTGGGACATTGCCTGGGATGTGGAGTCTTGCAAGATGGCATCAGTCCCAGGGAGCAGGGAGGGAACAGCTAGAGGGAGAGGATGAGGGACAAACCTCTTCCATGAGGTTTCCTTGCAGATCCTGGTCCAGAAGAGACACATCTGAGCAAGCCAAGACATCAGATGTTAGAAGAAAGGTGGAGAGGAGGCAGCAAGTCTCAGCAAGGAGGTGAGGACTCTGGGTGAAGTCTCCGATACAGGGAGGAACAGGGGACTCTCTCTGTGTAAGTCTCACATGAGGCCCAGAGAGTGTCCTCCCTCTGCTCCCTGGGCACCCCTGTCTGCCCAGCCCACTCCCATGTCAGCATCCTCAGCATTCCAGGCCCTTCTGACCATGGGCAGGAGAATGTGACCATTAGGAGGAGCTGGGAAGGAGGACTCACCAGGAAACCAGCCTCTCTTTATGACTTGAATGCTACTTATTGATGAATCAGGGAAGATGCAGATTTGTAACATCCTCCTCAGTTATTTATACATTGCATGGCACAGGACACATCAGTGATGCTCAGCTGCTCTGCTCATGCCAAGGATGTCAGGGTTTTTGGGGTGGGAACACTCATTCTTTTCAAAGAAGTTCACACAGGCCAGGCATCACATGTTTGGGCAACAATCTGTCTTATTTTCAAATCCACCTCTGCCACCTTCCCTGGCCAACAGCGTGCCTCACCTGCCTCCCTTGGCAACAGGATGGGCAAGTCACCACTTGCATCTCACTGGAATCCCCTGGGGAACTGGGTACCTTCTTTCAGTCTCCTACTCTCACGGTCCATTCTGGAGTTGTAAGTGAATAAGAAGTAAATTAATCTCAGATTTCTTCAATGGTAGAGCCATCCAGGGGGTAAGAGCAGCTCGCTGGGGTTTGCCTCCCATCTTCCGCTTCAAGCCTTGTCGTCTGTCCTCGAAAGACAACGCAGCCTTGATTTGGCTGCACATAACGGAGGCTCCACCATGTTGTAATATAAGCTGCTTCAGTGGTTAATTACCCTCTCATTTCAAAATGCGTGTGGATTTGCAAGGCTTTTGTAAGCCCTGGTATCTCCAGGAGGTGTTGCACAGCTCAGGTCTCCTGGGTCCGCTCCTTTTTATAGCAGTATCAAAATAAATGGCTCGGCTGCCCGAAGAGCCAACCTGCAGGGCAAACCTGAAGTGTCACAGAAAAGGCTGTTGTTTGAGCCCTACTCTTCAAGGAGTCCATGGGCAGGGAGAGGGACACCTTGGATCTACATCTGACCCTGCCCTGTGATGCTGAACGTGGTGTATCCCCTACTCCAGCAGGAAGAGCTGACCAAATAACGAGCTTCTATGTTTAAGAAACCAACATATTTCCTCTTTTCCCAACCCTACATAGAGGAAGAATTGTTGGTTTGGGGGTAGAATTTAATTGCTGCCAATTTTCTTGGCATCCTGAATGGCATTCAGGAGGAAAATGTTTGCAAAGCAGTCACCCCAAAGCATCCTGTTCAACCAATTTTTTAACTAGATAACAAAAACTAGCTACAAGAAGTGTGATTTATTTTCTATACTAAAATCACGTGCAAAAGTTGAAAAGTCCCTCAAAAATGAGGCAGCATCATCCTGCTGCATCGGTTGGGTTTGGTTTTTTGTTTTGTTTTGTTTTGGGTTTTTTTTTGGTGAAAACTGTCTTATTGGGTTTTAACCAGATCGGTCCCTCCCCTGGGAAAAACAGGGCTAGGATGGAGGTGTGTGCGCCTGCGCAGGTGACCTGCCTGGGGGCACACCGATGATTTCAGACTGCATTTCTACCCGCTCTTCCAACCTTTCCAGCTCACGCTTCTCTGCCCTCCCTCCCTGCCCCGGCCCATTTGGGTGCACAGATATAAACTCTCCAGCCAATATGTTTCCTCTGGGGGACTGGCAGGTTTGCCTGGAGGGTGCTCATGGCTCTTGTCTCATCCCAAGGCTTTCCCTAGAGACTGAGCAAGGGTATTTCCTGGCGGCTGCTCCTGGTGAGCTCACACAGTGGGCACTCCTTCAGCACCAGAGCAGCAGGGCAGGTTGCTGCTCCAGCTTTGCTAGAAGCCTTGGAGCTCCTGACACTTCTCCTCACAGCTTGGAAATAGCGCTGGTGCATCCCAAGGGAACACAGGTAAGCCAGGCTGGGATGGGAGGCGAGCAGTAAACCAGCAGCTCCTGCATGCTCTTCCATCTTTCTATTCCCTTTTTCTTCATCTGTCCCATTTCTCCTCCCATTACCACCTCTCAGCAGAGGTCTGTTCAAATAGGAGATGGGATTTTCCATCTTGGGGCTGGTTCCTTCTTCAACCTACACGACCACATGCAGGGCTGTAAAAGCGTAATGCAGAGCACCAGGGATGGGGAGAGAGCCCCCACGGTGCAAATGAACACACGGAAACGCAAGATCCCAAAGAGTCAGACTTCAAACCAATCTGTCTGCCATCTCTTGTATTTCTCTTCCGTAGCGGAGATCTTGCCCTGTTCTGTGGAACCAGCCAGCCTGGATTAAAGGGAGGGCATCGTTAACTTGCAATTGTAAAAGAACAGTGGAGGTTTATCCACAAGTCAGTTTATCCGGTTGGAGCAGAAGGTTACAGAAGAGCTTGTTTGTATTAGGTGTTTTCTCCCTTTGAACTTCTCCTTGGGAAGAGCAGCAGAGGAAGCTGTGGTGGTTTCACACTGCTGCACACCTACATTAGCTGCTGAACTTGGTGGTGTTGCTCAGCTGCCACCGGCGTAAACAGGGACTTGACTGTTTCTCCGCAAGAACACGATAAACTGATGAGTGGTTTTAAGATAAACTTCCCTTCCCCGCGCTAGACTCACAGCTGAAAGGATTTTGACAGAAAAGCAAGCTCTGTTTTCCACCCCTTGCCTGGGGAGCTCAGAGATGCTGCTGAAGGGCTTGGTGGCACCTCAGTACCTGCTCATTCTGCAGAGTCGGAGAAGCACAGCCAGATGGGTTAGTTCAACACCGCACCCAGGGACTCCACTGCTTAGCTCTAGGGAACTTCTGTGGCTCTTGCGTACCTAACAGCCAGCTGCAGGGGTTTGGGTGGTGCTTCCAAACACCTCTAAGGTCCGCTCCCATCTGTAGCTCCAAAATGCAAGGATTTGAAACAAAACATGCCAAACAGAATCTTGATCAGAACTTCAAATGAATAAAAGAGAGCTGAGAAATTACACTCACACTGAGGATAGGAAAGTCTTTAGCATGGGGAAGAAAAACAGGCAAAAGTTTTGATTTTTTTTTTTTTTAAATAAAAATCCCACTTGTAACTGCAGCTTCTGCTACTGCCAGAGGCTGGGCTGGGGGACCTGATGGTGGAGACCCCACTCAAGGTGTGAAGCTCTGATGCCTTTCACTGGGAAACCAGGATAGGGCTTGCTCAGGAGCATGTTCAAAGTGAAATCACTGCCTTTGTTCTGCACCTCCAAGACTCCAGTAATACCCAGAGTCTGGGCTGGTGCTCGGGGGCTGAGCTTGCACAAGGTGAGCTCCAGCCATGGGAGAGATGCTGAGAAATGTCTAAGGAGAGCAGAACCAATGAGCAATAAGCCTTGTGGAGCCATCCACTCCCAAAAGGCAGCTCACAGCCCACAGAGCACAGGGAAACACTCTTGGCAGAAAGATCTGAGTCATAAAGAAAGTGAAGGGAGAAGACGGAGCAACAAGGACAGAGCTGAAATGGGGAAGCATCACCTGGCAGCGATGACCCCTGATAGAAGATGTTAATGCCAGGGCTGCGGCTGTGGCGACCGTTCCCGGGTTCAAGAACACTTCTGAGGGGAATTTGTCCCTCCTGTATCGTGGGGAGAGAGGAGAAAATATTCTACAGTAGGATGCGTGCTGGGAAGAGGATGAGTGTCTCGTAGCGGGTAAGGATGCTGTGCTGGAGCAGGCTGGTGCAAGGCGAGCAGGCGCGGGTGCAAGGGGCAGGCAGAGAGCACTTCTCCCCTTCAGGTGTGCAGCACACTCCTCCCCGGGCACGGGACTAACCCCGCTCCCTCTCCCTCTTCCAAAGGTGGCCCAACGATGCCGAGCATATTTTCCTACCAAAGTGCTGAAGTCGACTGGTGCGAAACCAACTTTGAGCGCTCGACCATCATTGCGGAGTACTACAACACCGTGAGTGCGGGCGCAGCCGGAGGGCAGGCTGGGGCCCAAAGGCAGCCGTCTGCAGGCACCCAGGAGCTGCTTTTGGGAGACAAGATGGGACAACCTTGTTTTCTTTCCTCCTGCTCGCTCCTTTGAACTTCCTGGTGTTGGAGGGTGCTGGTGTGGGGAACGCTTTCTGAGCTTCAGGTAAATCACGGGGCTTTTATTGCTTACCACAGCCCGTTGCTCCCAAAATGAGCTGGGGTCAGGGGTACTTCTGGCACGCGTGGGGCTGATTTCCCAGTGAGAAAACTCTGGCGGAGCTCCTTAGCCCAGATTTGTGAGATCCTGTTATACCAGTCCTGCAGCTCTCCTGCCAACTGGGGTAAGTCCCACACACAGGGCTCACATATTCCAGCTAAACGTACAGGAGTGGCAAAACGAGAGACAGCACTTGCGTGAACCGTGTCGGGCAGGTTGAGAATCCGGAACTCCAGAGAGAGGAAAGCTGATGCATGAGCCAGTTTCACCTCCTCTGATCCTTTATAATTCAGGATCCATCCAGTGCCAGTCCCTTGAACGCAGCCTCCTGGCTGAAGTGTGGCTAGAAGCATCCGTATCTCTCTCTGCATCCATAACCGGTCCCTGTGAGCATCTCCTCCCGCCCCAGCTCAATTACAGGCTGGCAGGGGTGTGAGGCATGTGGATTTACAACCTTCCAAAGGCCCTGTTTACAACTTTTAGCAATTACTGTTGAACACTAGAAGTTCTTGTTCTCATGGAAATGTCTTTTCCTCTTTTTTGTTTTGTTTTGTTTTTTTTTTAAAGCATTTCCTGCTTTTAATAAATTGCCTATAATAACGATGATTCCCTCGCCCGTGTCCCACACCTCCCCAGCTCTAATTGCCCAGCCAGGGTTTCCAAGGAGGGATGCTCGGGCTGTTTATAGTCACTTCCCTTTGAGGCAGTTAACAAACAAAGATCTGCCAGTCCAGATCAAATTCTGCTTCCCTCTGGCACCCAACTGGATGTGTTGGTGCTGTTGCCTGTTTCCTGGCACCGCATCCCCGTCGGATGGGCTCAGAGCTGCAGAGCGAGGCGTAACCAGCAGGGAGGCACAGAAATCACTTATACTCACATCAGCATTTCAAATGTAGCTGGGGATGCCAAAGGCCTCTGTGTTTTGGAGTGTCACTGGCAACACTAGAGAAGGGCTGATTTCCACAAAGAGCAGGAAGTCTGGAAGTTATGTTTTTAATCAGAATTCATTCTGGGAGATAAATTTGCCTCACCTCCTAGGCAGCGTTTTTCAAATGTGTCTTTGGAGCTGAAACCCCATTTTCACAAGGGTCCTGATTTACACCCAGACTGTCAAAATGGCTCAGGATCCCCAACACACCAAGAAGTACTTCAGGAGCTCCCCAAAAGGACTGACTTATGAGTCTGACTTCTCTGCAACACCACTGGTGTGTCCAGATGCATAACTATCTTCCTTAGGACCCAAATCCCTCTCATTCCCATAAAATGTTAACTCTTAGCTGCCCAGGTTACTTTGTGACACAGGTTCCTAAATGATGTAGCTGTTCCTGAAACTCTTACCCAGGTGCCTAGTTCTGGACTGGGGTCCCTACAAGCCTCAGCCACCTCCAGTGTTTCCACACTACACCACCCTTGAGGCACTGGGCTCGTGGAGATGAGTTTCGCTGGGCAAGACTCAGACAGAGTCTTCCTCCAGGAGAGGAAAACTTCCCCAATGGGTGTTTCTGCACAGATGCAAACCGGTGTCATACTGAGAGACAGAGAGAGATGTGGGCAAAGAAAACCCTGCAGGATTTTTTCCAGTGATTAAACCAGCCCTTTTTCCTCTCTCTATATGAGCACCTCTTTCCCAGTAAAAAAGAGCTTTCTTTGGTCCCTGTACTGACCTCCTTCTTGCCAGGCTCGGTTTTACCAGTCCATGGAGCTCAGCAAAATTCCTGTGTCAGTGGAGGGATGCGATTCCCATTTGGAGAAAGCAGCAGAGATCTGAACCCGCTTCAGCAGCTGCCTGCATCAGGGCTGGCATGTGATCTGCTGTCCAAACCAGGGGAGAAAAAAAAAGTCAAGCCTCCCAAAAACTGCTGCTGTCTGAGCATCTGACAACAGCCCCAAAGGCTGCACCATGCTCCGGGCCTTGTAACCAAGAGCAAGCAGGAGCATCACTTACATGGGCATCACCTCCCCATCAATCTGCACACTCTGCCTGGTACTGCCCGGCTCTCACCCCTCTCAGCAGCACCAGGGGAGCTATCTTCATGCTCTGGGCTCTCACACAGGATCAGACTCCTTGTGAAGTGCCCTAAAGGAAGGACTAGAGAAATCAGACCAGGCTGAGCTATGCCTGGGGGCTGGCAGCATGTTGCAAATCTGGCTGGGGCTCAGGGCACTGTCTTGGATGGGATCCTGAGAGCCTGGATCTCCTTCTCCCCTTCCCTTCCCTTCCCTTCCCTTCCCTTCCCTTCTCTTCCCTCCTCCATTCATTTTTTCCCCCGATATTCAGACTGCATCCTCCCCGCAGAAAGTTTTATGGGCCTTATCTCACTGGCCTGCCCTGAGATAATTATATCAATATTGACTTCAGCATCAGTTTGCCAGAGTTTTCAACTAGCTGGGAGTTGTGCCAGCTCCTTCCCAAGACTCCTGCACCACTAAATCAGTAGGGCTTCCTAATGGAGCATCGTCTTCCACATCTTCTTCCCAGCACTGCCTGGGGCTCAAGCAGGGCAGGCCTGTGCCAGCAGCAGCAATGTGCTGCTGAGAATTGCTCTGTGCCAGCCACGCTCTCTCTCAGGTCTGCTTGGGTTGGATGCTTTTTATTAGAAATAAGCACCAAGGGTATGAGCAAAGCATGTAAACAGTGTTGTTAAGTACCTAATAATACATGGTGGCTCATGACTGGATGCGGTTCAGCAACAAAGCACTAACTATTTATAGTGACTCGGTGACCCAGAAATTTATTGTCTTCTGGCTGTTGGTGGGAGAAGAGTATTGTGCTGCATGATGGTCATCAGTCAGGGACCTGCCTTTCTACCCTCATTTCTTTCCTGAAATGACTGATCCAGGATGGTGGTAACGACACTGGATCCTCAGCAGTCTCTCTGGCAAAGCAGCAGGAGCTCTGACACTGCTGTATGTCCAGAGATCCCAGCTGCTTCCTCAAGACAGGTGGAGATAAGCTCAACTGCAGGCACAAATTACCTAGATACGCCCAGAGAAGCACTCGCTTTCAGAGTGTGTCAGAGCCACGGCCCTCTGCATGGGTTCAGCAATCCTGCAGCATCACAGGCACATCACTTTCTTGCTTTCCCAGAAAGTCCCATGCAGGAGGACAGCAGGTCCTTGCCCAGCAGTCTGCAAACACTAGACAAATAGCTGCTTCCTGCCCCAAAGCCCTGGCCTGACACAGCGATGTCAGGACACGGAGCTTCATTTTCTGCTACACAGGTCTGGCTATTAGGAACTTGCCATACAGGTCTGGAGAGTCCCTCTGAGGTGTTCACTTCTGTCTTTGGGCTCTTCTGTCAGCTAAAGCTGGTTCACTGGCCTTCAAGTGAGTGAATGCACTCCAATCAGCCTTGCAGAAATCTCCTTTCACTGCAGAAACTGTCTTGAGTAAGGACCGGTACATGTCTTGGCTGCTGTTGCAGTGTTGCCATGCTCACAGAGCCAAGCAGAGCTCTACAAACCAGTGTGTCCTGTCCCAATCCATGTCGGAGGCTTCTCCTTACCCTGTTGTGGATGGAGATGCAAACAGGTTCTCTGCAGGGCTTTCCCTCTGTTTTCTTTGGCTGCAAAGTCCAGAATTGCACAAGCCCTGGGGGCTTTGCCGTGATCCTGCTAATGCACCAGGATTAGAGCCATATTGTTGATCCCAGTCTTGCTTTTCTCCTAGTGAAAGAAGCAAATGCCAGTATAGACAGGCTTGCTTAGGCACCTAGACCAGTAACTCACACTTGTTAGGAAGTGGGACATCACTGTGAGCTCACACAGTGGAAAACCACAGGGCTGAGTCAGTCTCACGGGTCAAATCACACGCACTCCATCACCATCCTCTTATTTCCCTGGCATCCCGGGCAGAGGGAGCTGGAGCCTCCTGCCCAGTACATCCCAGACAGGTAGAAAGAGAAGCTGTGCTGTTGAGACCCAGTATGAGCAGAGACTCTGGAAAAATTTCCTAATGGGAGTGTTGGAAGCAAAACCCTCCTAACCACATTTGAGAAGGAGCTTGCCACATCCTAGAGGAAAGACATAAGGCAGCAGCTACAAATCAGGGCTTGGGTCTGACGAGTGATGAAGACCTCGTGTCCGCCCAGATGCGGCGTTGCAGCAGCTCTGCCCTGTGCTCTGCATTTGGCTGCTCTGTAAGGAACCACTCTATCTTTTTTGACCCTGTTGGCACAGTTCCCTTGATTATCCCTCCCCTCTGGTATCTGATGTTGCACATCTCTTAGTGAATTAATGAAGTGATAACACTGCTATCACATAATTAATGGGGCTGTTGCAATGCCCACTGCAGCAGGGACTCAGACCTCTGTATACGCAATCTCAAAGTCCCAAATTTCCTCACTTGGAAGTGCATGCTGGCACTTGCATACTGTTGCCTTTTCTGCCAGCATTTTCTCTTTTCCTGCTTGTCTTCCAAAAGCCTTCTTAACCATTTCACAGGAGAAGAAATACTTGCAACGCAGTTGTTACTTTAGCACGCAGTTTGGTTTTTCAATCGTTTCCAGCTTGACCTCAAGTGTGCAAGTGGGACCAGTACTTTTCTTTTCATAGCTGGAACGGGAACAGGCCTGGATTTGGCTCTAAGCACCTATAGAAAGCCAGCACACTTGGCCTGAGAATTGCCGTTAATGGGAGCATCAACTTGTTTCATGAAAACCTTTGTGAAATTCAAGATTAATCTCCAGGTGTGAAAGGGAATAGAGATGTTACGTTAAGTGTGAATTGTGTTTCCCTCTGGAATACGAGAGGGTGTGTGTCATCTATATGACAACACCTCTGTGATTTGCAGCCCTGCTACCATAAACTTGGATCCCACTGGAGCCAAGCCTCGATTTTGCCCTTTAGCTGCTGCATGCAAGGGCTGCCGAGGGGTGAGACTCCAGCTGTGGATGTCAGATTCCAGGCTCGGGGTCTGGGTCGGCACCTAACCGGGAGATGAAAGGAAAAGGATCGTCAGGGTGAGATAAAAGTCACCCTGGTGGCTTGCCAAATGGCATCTGTGCAGATGGCTCTGCCTCGCTCTTTGAAAGCCCCAAAGAGCTGTCTGGCAGGTAAAACGCAGCATCACAGTCCCAAGTTTCATGAGTAAGAAAGATTTTCCCTAGGGAGGCTGTGCTTCCCCAGAATACCCCTTCACTGAGTTTAAAGGTGAAAAAGCCGAGGTCAGAACCTACAGAGGGCAAGGATTATTTCAAACTTCACTTCTCTCTAGCGGCAGGGCGGAGTGCATCTGATGCAGCAGCAGGTCCAGGCTTTGGGCACTCACTGCTCCTCCTCAGTTCCCACATTTTGCCCATCAGCATCTGCTATTCCCTGAAGCTCTGGCACCTTCAGCCCGCCCAGTACCATCCACTCCTCCCCAGACAAATAAAATTCTGTCCATGAGGCAATTTTGCAGAGCTAGAAATCAGGGCACAGTAATTTTGCTGCCTTCATTTGCTAGGTATGCTTAAAGGAGGTTTATTACTTCATGTAATTACTAGTGTCCAGAACACCTCCCCTCCCCAGGCCAGGTGGCTTCTCCACATGATACTACAGGATGTCACCTCAATCCTGTTCCCACCTACAAACGTCCTGCTTGTCCTGCTGCTCTCCCCTACACTCACTCCCAGTTAACAATGGATTTCCTGGTGGTTGCTTGCTGGTGCACCCGAGTTCCTCACACATCCCCAACTCCTCACAGGGGGCTGCCTGCTGGCCAAAAGGGCCAGAAGCCACACCGGGAGGTTTTGGAAGGCCTGGGTTGACAGGAGAGGGAGATGGCTGCAAACAGAAGAGCCTTGGCATCTTGCTTGAAGCAACTGGGCAGCGGAAACTAAACCATCACTCAAAAGGGGCACACCAGCTTATCCTGGACTTGCTGGCCCCAGAAGTGTCTGCAGGGAGAGCATAGATACCTGCAGCCACTTGTTGTCACAGCAAATAGCTGTCCTTCCAGTTCCAGCCTCACTTCTGGAGGAATGCCTCTGCCCTCTCCCTGTGCCTCCACACGATGCTCTCCACTAGAGATCAGCATCCTCTTTGCCCATGGAGGAACTGAGGCACACGGTGGGATGGGGCTTGCCCAAGATCATGCAATAAGCTGAATGATGTGCCTCTCGTTTTTCAGATCAGCAATGTAAGCTTCTTTCTCCTTGCTCCTGCCCTGCTCCACCTGAACCGGCAGTACCGTCAGCACCGCGCCTTTCCCTTGTATTTCGTCGCGGCCCTGCTCATCTGTGTAGGTGGGTGCCAAGGTGGTGAGAAACCAGACGGGTTGCCAGAGTACCTGACTGCTCATTCGTGACACCTTTGGCTTTGGAGGCTGGTCCTTAGTGGCCAAAGCACAGGGGCAAGCTGGGGTGGGAAACCAAATGGCCATGTGTGTTTGAAGCCCTGCAGCTCATGGTTCCTCCAGGCCATGCTTGTACAGTTTCCAGCCCCTGCTGCCATGTAGACTGACTCACTCAAGTGTCCACTAACACCAGGGTCCATGCCCTGCCCTTCAGGAATGGTGTGTCTTTCAGGAATGACGCCCAAGAAATTCCCAGGCCAGATGGGCTTGTGCGAGGAGAGAACTTTGTTGACACAAGCTGTCCTTGCTCCTTGCAGGTATCTTCTCCATGTACTTTCACATGACCCTGAGCTACGTGGGACAACTCTTGGACGAGCTCTCCATCCTCTGGACGCTGGCTGTGGCATATTCCTTTTGGTACCCCAGGGTTTACTTCCCCAGGTTCATTAAGAGCAGGTATGACTCAGAGGGACGTTGGGCTGCAGGCTCTGAGGGGAGGGTTGAGGCATTGACACTCGTGTGTGTGACCCACAGATTCCCCTACAGCAAGGTCCCCTGCAAGGGGTCAGTGCTGAGGTTACCCCAGTTTGCTCTGGGACCAGATCCTCCATCACTCAGGGGTGGATATGCTGACAGAGGAAGAGTGAGAAACCCTCCCACGGGGAAGGACTGGGCTCCTGCAGACTGGAGCTGCTTGTCTTTGCAAAGCTGCAGAGAAAAATTAGCACAGAGAATTTCAAAATTAATTAGAAAATTAAATGTTCCTGCGCACTGACATTCAATTACCCATGCTGTCAAACTGTCATAGCATCCTCTGTCATCCACAGGGAGCTTTCCCTGAAGGCTGATAGGGTTTCCCATAGGACAAGCTGGTCCAAGTTAACACCCCACATTTCAAAGGCTGTTTGCAGGAGGGCTGGCTGGGCTAAAGGAGCTCAGCAGAAAGGATGGGGAGACTGGGTGAGCAGAGATCAGCAGAAAGAGGAACCCAGCCAGGCTTTGCTCAAAGGACGGTCCCAGCCTGGCAGGTTTTCTGGAGTCCTCTAAGCCAGCCTAGTTAGAAGCCCTGCAAAGGCCTGCTTCAAGGCTGCTCTTCCCATGGGGAAGAGGAGGTCACCAGGAGTTCACTGTGGAGACATGGTTGGGGGAGAGGGGAAGGGGCTTGGGAAGGGATTTGCATGTGAAAGGCCCCTCTGAGCCCTATTGTTGTTCAGTCAGCCCAAATCTGCATGTTTGCAAGGCTCCAGCCCCTGCATACAGCTGCTGGGACCCCTCCTTTGCAGCTCTTCTCTGGGCAAAGCTGATGCCTTTGCCCCTCCATGCTCTGGCATCATGGTGAAAATGCCCAGGCTGCATTGCAGGTGGTGTTCCCCACTCTGCCATGGACAAGCTGGGGTGGTTTTGGCAAAGCACAGATATAAACAGACCTCAGCCTTCCTGCCAGGCCTAGTGCATGAGATCAGCCATGTGCAAACATGTTGAAATCCTGGAGAAGGGTTTCCTCTCTCAGGCAATGAGCAGGACCTCTCCCATCCTTATCCTTCCACACTGTGAACAGTGAGGGCACTAACACTCACTCCCAACTCTCTTTAGGAAGCATTTCTTCTGGTTGAGTGGTGTCACCACCGTGATCAGTACCTTCATGTCCTTCATCAAACCAGCCTTCAACGCCTACGCGCTCAACTGCATCGCCTTCCACCTGCTGTACCTGACATGGCGTGAGCTGAAAAAGTAAGGAGGGGGACGAGAGGGGTTCTCTGCAGGTCAGCTGCACACTCCTGGCAAGCTCACCTGTGGCAGTGACTCTTTGCCCAACAGCGAATGGAGGCCAAGACTTCATCAGCCCCATGCTGGACTATCAGCTCTGTAAAGAATTGGGGCAGCCTGGGAGGGACCCAGGAAGAGGGACAGGCAGGACGGTGGGCAGTGGGCTACAAGAAGGCCATCTGGCCCAGGTGTCATGCAGAATGGGGATAGTCCATGGCATGAGTGCATCTTTTCTTCCTCAACGGCCATCTGTGCAGCCCTTTCCCCTTTGTGAGGGACCTGGGAACTGGTGTGGGATTGGGAGAACTCCCCGGTAGGAGTGCCCTGGCATCTCCTAGCATCATTCTCACACACAGAAAGCCAGAAATCCTCTCTGCAGAGCCACACTTCTCCAGTTCTTGTGGTCTGATGAATACTCTCCAGAAGAAACTTTTGGGGAGACCTGATAGCAGCCTTCCAGGATCTGAAGGGAGCCTACAGGAGAGCTGAAGAGGGACTCTTGGTCAGGAAGTCTAGTGACAGGATGAGGGGTAATGGTTTTAAATTGGAAGAGGGGAGATTTAGATGAGATCTTAGGAAGAAGTTCTTTACTGTGAGGGTGGTGAGGCACTGGAACAGGTTGCCCAGGGAAGTTGTTGATGCCCCATCCCTGGAAGTGTTTAAGGCCAGGCTGGATGGGGCCTGGAGCAACCTGCTGTAGGGAGAGGTGTCCCTGCCCATGGCAGGGGGGGTGGAACTTGATGATCTTTAAGGTCCCTTCCAACTCTAACCATTCTATGATTCTGTGTTTCTAGGTTTTGCTCTGTTGCATTACCACTCGCAGACAGGGAACAGCCCTCTTTAAAACTCTTTCCTTCTGACACGATACTCCACTCCCTCTCTCTCGTTGTGTCTTCCAGGTGCAATGACAAAAGGGTTCACCGGATGGCCGCAGTCATGGTTGTGTGGTGGGTACTGGCCATCAGCAGCTGGATAAGTGACAGATGGCTCTGCGGGCTCTGGCAGGCCATCAACTTCCCCTACTTCCACAGCTTCTGGTAAGGGTTCCAGCCCAGAGGCAGCAACCCCAGCCCAAATACTTCAGCAGCTGAAGTCCCACAGCTAAGGAGAGATGGCAGCAGGGATGTGATACTCTTACCAGGGAGAAGCTGCATCTCTGCCAGCCCTCTCCCCCTTCCCTCTGTGGTTATTGATGCTGCTCCTCACCCTGGTCCCAGCCCAAAGATTTGGCCCTAATCACTGCTTAATATCCCTTGCCTCCTCCACACCAGCCAAACGGTATTTTGCAAGTGAAATTGTGCTAAAAGTCCCTCCAGGTAACAGCTTGCTTTCAAAGGGCTGCATCTGCTCCCAGGAAGCTGCACGAAGTGCAATGTTCTTTGAGTTATTATAATGGCCAAACTGAAAGACAGTGATTTGCTTGGGCAAGACATTTCAGTGCTCGGCCAAGTGTAGCTGTAAGTGCCACACACTGGGTGCATTCTCAAATTCACCCTCACAAATCACTGGGATAACTGGGACAGACACCCAGCGCTGCCAGCTGGGCCAGGAAAGCTGGAATGGGTGGTTTGGTTTGGGGCTTACATCCCCTACATCACCCCATCCTCTCTGCCCCAGCCCTGGCTCACAGAGCTCTTCTAGGATTTCCCCACAGGCACAAACCCTGCAGGACCCACACTCCTTGCAGCTTTCGTGCATCACAGGGATGGGACATTTGCTTGCCACACGGTGGCAATGCCAGTCACACTGCTACAAGGTGCAGGTGGAGCAGATGGAGTTACCCCTGTCCAACACGTGGGTTTTTTTTGTTTCCTTGCCAGGCATGTGCTGATAGCCATGTCCCTCCTGTACTGCTGTCCACTGGTCATCTACTTTGATGTCAACTACGAGATGCCATCGTTCAAGCCCAAGCTAGGATACTGGCCCAGTGACTCTTGGCCTGTCGTGGTGCCTTACGTTACCCTGGAGCAATCCCACAAGCAGTGCTAGAGCTGGTTGCCCTCAGGCATCCCTCAGGCATGGGGTGAGGGATGTGCACTTGTGCATCTGCACAGGGAACCCCTCGGCTGTGTGCCTGTTCCTCGGACAAGGGCAATGTGGCTAGTGGATGGGGCAGGGAGCAGCTGAGGCCTTGTGATGCCGGGCATGAAGCAGGGTGGGAGCCCACAGGTGCCTTGGAAGACTCTGCCCAGACTGGCGTCCAGGGAACTGAAGATCTCCTCCTCCAGCAGATCCCCACTGAGAAGGGGAGGGAGATGGTGCTTCTTTGGTGTCTTTTGCAATAGTCAAGCAGCGGCACCCCTTGCTGACCAGGTCACAGCGGAGAACACAGTAGCCAAACTGGTGGCAGCTGGGTTTGTTGGGGCTGCTCTAACTATTATTATTAATTTTATTTATTGATGTGTGTGGTCTTGCTCAGGAGAGCTGTGCATTAAAGCTATGGACACTGACTTGCACTGAGCCGCTTTTTTTATCCCTTGACGGCACCACATCCCCTCTTATCTGTTGGTCACTCCCGCAGACAGGGTGATCAAAACTCCCTCTGATCTAGGGAGGGCTGTTTATAAAGAGAAATATCCTCCTGGGTAGGAGAGATGATATAAAGAGAAATCCTCCTGCGTGACAGCCCAAACAAGGCTCTGCTGGCCCAGGTCCTGGGGTGCTCTACCCCAGACTCTACCCCTGCTTCAGCCCCCAGTGGCCCTTGTCCCCCCCAGGTCTGACAGTCTCCAATAGCCATGTGTCACCTGGAGAGTCCTCTGCTTGCTGCAAGGACTGGCTAGTGGCAGAGTGAAGTAAGCAGCCAATACATCAGATAAACATGTTGCTACCTTTGGAAGAACAAAGAGAAGATATGAAGCCTCAGAGAAGACGAATCCTGTGCCACGGGTACAGAGCGATGTTCTCCAGGCTCTCCTCACAGCGTAACAGCAAAGAAGCTTCTCTCATGGCCATGGGACACACTCCTGTTCTTCAAACCTTGCTGCACCACGGTGAGGAGTTGAACCCTGTCACGGGTCTGGGTCCTTGCACAACTGCTGGGGAGGTTGGCTCCCTGCAACACAGCCAGAACAAGGTAATGTCACCCCAAGGACCACCGACTTTTTGGGCCCCCATGAGTAAAGCACAAGCAGAAGCACTTAGCCTCTGAGGCAGCCACCACACAGCGCCCAGGCCACGGCACTCCTGTGGTCACCGCTGCCTCCTGGGTTCCTCTGCAATGGTCCCCAGAGCCGCTAGATGGCAAATTTGACTCATGAACCCTGAGCCATATTTCATCTCAGGAAAGTGATGCCCTGTGCAGGGATTGAATCCCCAGGCCTGGTCCCCCTGCCCTCTCTTGTCCCCTGGAATGAGGGTCAGCCACTTCTTCACCAGCATGGCCACCGAAGAGACACCTGCATAAGGTGCAGGACAAGAGGAACTCAGAGCCTCAGCTTTTGTATGCCCTTGAGTGGCCATGCCAGTGTCCATCTCCTCTTTCTTGCCCCTTTGTCTCTCCCACATGCCATCGCTCCTGCCTCTCCCTCCACCACCCTGTCTCCCTTTTGCTGACCCTCCCCCTTCCCTGGCCCATCACATTCTTCTGCAGCCTATTAATAACTTCTGGGCAATTGCACCGGGTCCCCGCTGGGCTCAGCCCCTCGGCCGCCGCAGCCCCTGAGCACGCCGGCAGCAAGTTCAAAAGTGCAGCGGGGCTTTCACAGCCCCTCTCCCCGTCAGGGGGTGGAGGAGGCCGCTGGAAAAGAAAAGCCGCGTTGCCAGGGAGCCTGGCACAGGAAAAGGGGGTCACCTTCACCTCGCAAGGGGACCGCCGGAGATGGACAGGCGCCAGCAGCCCCGCAGGCCGGAGATGCTGGGAGAGCCACCGAGGGATGGAGGCGAGGAGGGATAAGACAGGGGGAGCCGGTGTGATGCTCGGTGGAGAAATCCAGGGGCAAAATCCCCCCGTGTGGTATGGTAATAAGGGAGGTGTCCCGGGCGCCGCTGCCTTGAGAACAATGTTGCTGCAGTTGAGTGACTGTAACAGGCCCCGATGACAGCCGGGGCCGCGTTAAAAATGCCTATTCAAGCAGATCAAGACATTGAGAGGCCTCGTGGGGATCTGAAACCCC
This sequence comes from Thinocorus orbignyianus, assembly GCA_013400375.1. NCBI lineage: Eukaryota > Metazoa > Chordata > Aves > Ciconiiformes > Thinocoridae > Thinocorus > Thinocorus orbignyianus. The sequence continues at coordinate 73,671 of VXBW01000373.1, read as the reverse complement.
TCAGGGATTTCTGGATGAAGCCAGAAGCTGAATCCCCAGCCCTGGGAACCTGGGGGAAAAAGAAAAAAAAATAAAGAAAGAAAGAGAAGAGAAAAGAAAAGAAACCCACAAAGCAGCTTTAAAAGGACTGCAGCGCCCGAGGCGGGGCCTCCTGCTCCAAGCGGGGCCGTAGCCCGAGAAAGCGAAACAGCCCCAACACCGGTGTGTGACTGTGGTCTGGCCATCCCCAGGGCTGCAGAGGGTTACCTGAGGCTGGGCTCACACCTCCCAGAGGTCCCTGACCTGCTGAGGATGCTCCGTCCTCCTTGCCAGGGAGCCCCTGCTCCCGCTTGTTGGGGTGGTGGTGACAAACACCCCATAAAACTGAGCAGGGCTGCCAAAGGGACAAGTCAGGGCATTTTTGCCTTGACTTCCATAGCTGACACCCCTTCCATCGTCTTGCAGAGATGACCAGCATTTTGAACTGGTAAAGCTGGCAGCCCTCAGAGAGTGAAAGACAACAGCAGCCCCTTCTCAACCTGGCCCCTCAGGACGTGGGGAGCTCTGATGGTACCTCCTGCACCAGGACCCTTGGCCATGTGAGTCCCTCTCCACATGTAACCAGAATAACACCAGCAGGGCAGGAGGAGCTGCAAACACCGCACGTGCGGATCCGAGTTAAGACCAGTCAAAATGAAACCTTTCCTTATTAGTGACAGAACAAGGGGTAATGGTTTTAAATTGGAAGAGGGGAGATTTAGATGAGATCTCAGGAAGAAGTTCTTTGGTGTGAGGGTGGTGAGGCACTGGAACAGGTTGCCCAGGGAAGATGTTGATGCCCCATCCCTGGAAGTGTTTAAGGCCAGGCTGGATGGGGCTGTGAGCAACCTGCTCTAGGGAGAGGTGTCCCGGTCCAGGGCAGGGGGATTGGAACTTGATGATCTTTAAGGTCCCTTCCAACTCTGACCATTCTATGATTCTATGATTTTTGCCAGATGAGCCCTGACCCGCATCATTTCCTCGATTTGGTTCGCCGTGTGACTCCCTAAACCACAAGAAAAGAGGCAAGAAGAAGGAGCAGGAACGAGGAAGAGGACAGAGGCTGCCGCTTTCAACCCATGCCAGATTCAAAAGGTTGTGAAACGACAGCACCAGTTGAGCCTATTTGGTGCAATTGCAACACAAATGAAATAATAATGTTGATAACACACCAGTCCAGCAGCATCAGGGATTAATCCTTACCTGTTCTGTGGCACAGAATTGCCTCCTGCTGTTACAGACCTAGACGGCAGGATTTGGCTCGCTGGCTGGAAACTTTTCAAGGCAGGGTGATTTATCTGTAAAGGACATTGAACATTCATGGATCTCCATAAATAATGCAAAAGTAATTAATAATAACCCAGGCCCCGCTCTTAACAATGCCAGGAGAAGAAATTGCTTCACTGGAGTGTCTCTTATGCCTTTTGCAAAAGATCTTTATTTGTTAACTGTCTCACAGAGAAGGGTAGATAACGGTTTTGAAACACGGGGTGGATATCTCTAGGTCTTGGGATTTTATTGCCAGCCTGGCAATTTTTACAACTGATTTAAAAACCCCTCTGCCAGAGTCATGTTAAAACAACATCGATTCAGTTTTGATTTTATTTTACTTTCCCCCCCGCCCTGTTTTAATCTTCTAGATCTGCAGTCAAAAGTTTGGAACCATGAACACAAAGGGCTAAGAAACCCAGGAAGGGAAGAGACAAGCTCCAAGAATTATGACTTTAAAAAGACTTGTCCTTTCAAGTCTAAGTGGTACTTTTGAGGTTTGACACAGGATTTCCAACTCAGGAGCTGGCAGTTCGATTACATCCACCCACAACTGCTAGGAAAACTGTCTCTTTTCTCTTTTCTTTTCTTTTCTTTTTTTTCTTTTCTCCCCACTGTTTTACCTGCATCCTTACTATTCACTTTTCGTACAGAGAAAATTAGTACATAAAAATACGCCAGGATTTTCCAGCTCTGGATGTCTGTTCTGGAGAGATGAAAGGTTCCGATTAGCTGGAAGTGGTATTTCAGTGAATAATCTGTCACTGTGTGTGCAGCAGGGTCTTGAGATCCCCTGTCTACGTTTTCCTGTATTAGCTCACACAGTGGCTGCACACACAACTGGGGCCGGTTTCGACCAGCGATGGCAGAGGAGATATGAGTGAAAGTCACTTCTCAGCGAGGAGAAACAAGGCCATTACAAGGCCAAAGAATAAAAAATGATTTTTAATCAAAAGACCAACTGATGTTTTCAGCTGTTTCTATCAAGCCCCCTGATTTGGTTCCACTTAGTAAGACATTCTCACTGCTGTTTCCAGAAGAAAAACAAGCAGCTCACATTTGTCTGGCACAGTGGTTCAAATAACTTCAATTCTCCAGTAATGGCTGCTATCAAAATACCCAAAATGGAAGGATCAATGTTCCTGTGCCTTCACGTTACAGCAAGGAACGTGGTTTCAATTAGGGCTGTTCTCTACTTCTTCTTCATTCACTTTCTATGAATGTTCAGTCACTTGATTCCCGATTCATGAGCTCACTTAAGCACATGATATTTTATAAATGTGTTTAAACATAAAGCTGAATGGTGGTGTTCTCCTGAAATGGGGCACTCAGCTTCAGTGTCTCAAGTATTTAACAAAAGGCAAAGATTTATCCCAAATCCTGAAGTGTTCAGCAAAAGCAACGTTCAATTGTGCATCAAGTTATAAAATTCACAATCTGCAGTCGATGCTGCATTGATTTAGATAGGCCTTCCATAAGAGACCAGCTGCCCCTGTGCACTAAAATGCTCAAGCATATGTTCAATTTTAAGAATATGAATAATTCCATTGATATCAATGGCACTTGCTTACACTTAAGAATATATTTTGCTGGGCTAGAGCCAGAAATAGTGCCATGTAATGCCAATAAAGTGCAAACTGCAATATTTCTCTAAGTGCTTTCTGGGATCAATTTGAAAAATAATCAATGAAGAACTGTAACATGAAAATGCAAAAAATTAATACATGTGAGATTTCGCTGTATGTTGCCATGGCTGTAATATTGCCAAGTATTAACATCCACCAGAGCACTGCCAAGTGAAATCAAACCCAAATCTGTGAAGCAGAGCAAAAATGGCAACAAGTTGGATTTGTTATTCATCATGAATCATCCTCTCAGACTTAAAGATTTACTCATGTAACATGAATAACATTTACGATCCTTAAAAAAGACGGACCCAAAAAAGACGGGGTCTGACCCAAACTGTACCACCCCTAATGTGTATGAACTCTACCCAGCCCAGCGAGCCAGGCCAGTTGGAAGAGGATGCTTGAAAGAGAGAAGAGAATTTACTCTGTAGCAGCAGAAACATGCCTTGAGCAGGGATGACTTCAGTGATCGAAACATCCCTCCCCCTCTACTCTGC
>VXBW01000373.1:35370-60891 GCA_013400375.1 Thinocorus orbignyianus | reverse complement strand
GGGGAGGTTTCATCGGGGGGGCCACCCCATCTGGAGATGGGGGTGGCTGGTTGCCCCTCGTTGGTGTTGGGGGGTATCGCCCTCCCTTTGGGGAGACACACCCCCTCCCCACACCCCCTTTTGAGCGGGGGGAGTTGCTCAGCCCTCGCCCCTTCATGGGCGGCCGCGCTGCAGCCTCGCCCGCGGCGGGGGGTGGCAGCAGCATTTCCCGCAAATTCCTGCCTGGGCTTATATACGGGGAGGGGTGGTGCCGGCGTTTGCTGCCCCCATCAGCAGCGGTGCAAAGGGTTAATGCCACCGAGAGAGTTATTACCGCTGCGGGGAGGCGATGGGAAGCCGCCCGGTAGCGGCCGGGTCGCTGCGGTGCTGCAGCAGGCAGGGTTGGCTGGATGAAGTTTACCTGAGGTGATCCAGAGCAGGTTGGCTCAGGCCTTTTGTGTGCGAGTTGCATGCGAGCTGGTAACAGGTTACCTACGAGCCTGAGGTTCGGGAGGTGAGCCCCGCTATCCTCTGAATAATCATTCAAAGGAGAGCGAATGGAAGCTGGTTATGGCTTTCAGGCAATTAGCACATCAAACAAAAAACCCGGAGCAGCCTTCAGAATGTTTATTGAGAAGTTGAAAAGCAGACTCCTTTGTATTATTACAAATTGTTTGAATAGGATCCTGATTTCCCTTTGTTGGGAGACACGCTTGGAAAAAAATCCCTCCATTTTCAGTGGAGCAACTTTGCATGTTTGTTATGTCAGGAGATCTTATTTTCAAATGTGTTTCAACTTCTGGCTTAATTCATAGCGATGGTTAATTGGACCGATATGTGAGGAGTACAGCAAGTACAACTTTCACTCTCAGTTTGAACAGTTCTCTTTTATGTTTAATTTTGTTCTCTTCTACATAGTTCCATCTGTTTCTCAGCTAAAATTTCTCAGCCGTTTCAACTAGAAAGGCAAATCCTGTAGACTGACAGTCATTTGCACTTCTCTGGAGAGGGATAGTAGCTGGCAACAGTAGCACAATTTAAAGGGTAATTATGGAATCGATAACGTGAAGCTGCCGAACAGACTGGCTCAGCTGATGTAAACGCTTGTGTGAACGCTGTGGGAAGTATCCCAGATAAAGCAGGCCTGCAAGCGAGCCTGGGATTTAGGCAGACAGTCTCTACATAATGCTCTTCCACTGCAGGAGAGATTGCTGTGCTTCGAGTGAAACACACCTTGCCTTTTTTTCTTACTCCTAAACACGAGATGAAAGAGCAGAGGGCTGCGTACCTTCATGTTTAGCACAGGAGCGAGGTGGAGCCAAGTGTAGATAAGCCCTAACGTGCTGCATGGGGGGAAAAAATGGTCTGCCAAGGGAGCTCACAGAGGAAGATAACCTAAAGAAATGTGGTGGTAATACAGGTGGAGGAATTAATTAGCTGAGTTTGTCCCTGAGTCTTAGAATTGATGTGCTGGATGGCATCTGAAGGTATTTTACTGAAAAGATAATTGCCTGAAAGAGAGTTGAAATTAGAACTGGACTGCAATTTGGGAGGTCGGGCTTTGATGCCTGGTGCTCTGTAGACCTCCTGTGTGATCTTTTTACGAAGAAAAGAATACAGAAATTGAGTGACTTACTCTTTCTCAGAAAGTATTAACCATGCTCTGAAAATTGCTTTCCTGTAAAATGTCAGGCTGGATGTGCAGAATACTTTTTGATCAGCAATCATGGTTGTACTCCTTGTTTGCAGTTCCTCAATGGGAAAATGAGGATAATACTTTTCCTAAACGTTTGTCTAGAGTTTGGGAAGCTTTCACTTTCTATGTTCATTGTCTAACATCATGCCCTCAGTTTGGCTCGGTGTCCACCTGTAATGTGGGTAATGACAAGTAATGTTGCCTCTCCCAGTGGTAATTGAGAACTGCCAGAAAGAACAAGGTGCTTATTTTCAAGCCTTAGGTGAAGAAAGGGGTAAGGACTAAGAACTGCCCCATTTTTGTAACTTCCAGATGCTGAAACTGGATTTTGTTGGGTTTAGTTTGAGATTGCTGTGCTGCTGGTCTAATTTGTATAATATATATTGACAAAATTCGTAAGGAGTCAGATACCTGAGGTGTTATTCTGGGTCTCTACAAATCTTGCCCTAAAATTTGCTTCCTTTAACTTGTGTCTGAATCCCGTTTGCCATTCCTCTGTTATACTTGTTTCATTCATTTGCTTTCACCTGAGCGTGAAATCTGCAGTAATATGTGTATCTTCACAATTAATTTAATCTGGTTTTAAGACATTTGATGGGATTCTTTGTACTTTGAACAAGACACTGACTACACCTTGTCTGTTAACCTGTGATTAGAGTAGGATTTGGGAGTGCAAATCAGAATTAGGTCGTTTTAGTGCTGGATACTGTGCAGGCGTGCTGTATGTTAGACTTGGTCTTTGAAAGTGCCTTAATAAAATACATTTCAAAGAATACAAGGAGCATCATAACTGTATTCCAGTGGATCACACATTCCGAAGAATATCATAAACTACCAATTCATGATTGAATTTTTCCTGCTTCAGGATTAGTTTTCTGTCAGTGCCTTGAATCCTGGAAGCTGTGAACATCAAGTTCTGTCACTGACACTTTCTAGAAATAAAGATTCTGCAATTAGGGCTTCGCTGACAATTTAGTTGATAAGTGAGGGAGATAACCCTATCCCTCTTCTAAAGCTAATATTTGGAAGAAAATAGGTACAAAGTGGTGCTGGGAGCTATTTTTATGACACCTTTTCTGTTGACAACATTGTAGTTTTCAGAATTAGACTGATCTCTGTCCGTGGAGGCTGTTGTATTCCTCCCTGCAGCAATCTAGCAATCTTCTGTCTGTGGGGCTCAGCATTATGCCTAACATGTAAGTTGTTTCATTTTGCTTATGGTCTTCCCTCTGTCCTAAAACAGTGCACGGTTCAAGTTAAATTGGAGCTGGGGCACCGAGCCCAACTGCGGAAAAAGCCCACCACCGAGGGGTTTACTCATGACTGGATGGTGTTTGTCCGTGGCCCGGAGCAGTGTGACATCCAGCACTTTGTGGAAAGGGTGGTTTTTCGGCTACACGAGAGCTTCCCAAAACCCAAGCGAGGTGAGTGTGTTTTTGAAGATTCATTATTAGGTCTTCTCTATATGAAAGAGCATTGTGTGAGTCCAGATGTCTTGGGCTGTCACTTTTCTGTAAAATATCTCCTTAAAGAGGAGCAAAATGTACATGGCGTGTGCTTCAGCTTTAACCTTTACCATCCTTGTCTGAGGAAGGTCAGGGAGAATGGGACCTTTCCTCTGATGAAAGGGCTGGAGGTGAGATCCTTTCTCCTCTTATTTAAGCATTAGTACTCGCGGGTTCTCAAGATGCTTAGTGGCAGCAGCAGAAAATTCATGTTTCAAACCGGGAAAGATGGCTTTGATGTGTTAATATTTGCCTACAAAAGCTGGAAGCATGTGTTTGCTGAGAGATGCTCAAATACTGGTCTTGTACACATACTGGGGTACGTAGAGTTTTGCATTGGGCATTAAGTAGCCATCGGGATTCCTGCAATTTCTGCTCTTGAGTGCCAGTTCAGGGAGTACAAAACCAAGCAGAAATTGATGATGCCAAGGGGTTGAGAGTCTCGTTGCCTTTGGCTGTACATTTCAGGTGCAAGCACTGTGCAACCAGCGTGCTTGGGGAGAGTATATGAATTGTACTGTTATTTTCTGCTGGGTCTGCTTTTTGCTCTTTCTGACTGTGCAGCAACATGAACCTTATTCTTGGCACGGGGGCAGCAGGAACGTGGGGTTCAGGTGGAGGAGCAGGAATTGCCCTTTTCGGCAGCAGCACAGAATTAGATCTGCTTAAAACTGTGTAACTGCCTCTGCAGTGTTACTGTTGTGGTGTTACAAGGAACGCTGGCTGCCTACGAGTGTTGCTGTATATTACTTCGTAACGTGCATTCTTTGAAATATTTCTTTGGAAGACTTCTGGTCACGCAGGATGTCTTAGAACTACCTACTGCATTTGTGAGAGGCCGCAGTGGAAAGTAACTCGAAGGTGCTCAGCCTATAAGGATGTGTTTCTAGGCTGGATGTTAATGATACCTCCTTCAAATTGACGTAGTAAAACTGATGTATGATAAGCAAGTGCAGTGCTGAGCTGAAAGCTAATTTACAGAATAAAAGTTACAATCTGCTGTGCTACAGTTCTTGTCAGCTGCTGTAATTACTTTATTACAAACAACTGTGTTGGGATAGTACATGGTCTTTGCTCGCTCGGTTGCCATATCATTTACCTTTAAAGAGGCATTTGTTGTTTTGTTTTTTACCCAAGCTCTAGGTTTTGCAGGCTTTCTTGAGCTTGCTCGTAACGCCAGCTTGCTTTTGACCAGAGTGGGTCTGGGTTGTATATAAATGGTGTGGCAGATGCATACTATTTCTAGATTTGTTAGAAGGATTTCTCCAGATGATTCGTTCTTGCTTGGAGCGGGATCTCCTGGTGAAGGTGGGCTCGTGCTGCCAGCAGCTTGCCTGTCTGGTATTTCTAATTTGTAAGAATAGAGCAGCAAAGGAACAAAGGCTGCTTGGCAGATAGTCTTAAGATTCCTGCTGCCATATTGGCACTCTTCTTTTGGTTTGGGGCTTTTTCCTCTAAATGATGGGGTTCTTGTATGGAATTCAAGTTAAAGCAAGTCTGGAGATTTTGGTTATTTTTAGATACGCTTTTTATTCACAGCTGAATTTTGAGTACTGCTTTCTAGCACCTTAATGATGGTAGAAGTGCTTAGAGCTGGGAATAATATATCTACATTAAAGGAAAATAATTTGTGTGCTTTTTAGGTTTGAGGTACTGTTTCCTAATCATATTTACTACTTGGAATTCTTTAGAGAAAGTAAAAAGATTCGCACTGAATTCCTCTAATTACTTAATGACTTTATTTACATATATTGGAGTGCATAAATTGTATGCAAGTGCATCCGGTTCCTGGGAGGGAGAATATCTGTGTTGATCTCATGTTTCTTCTGGCAGCTATTGTGTGTGGCTATGTCACGGCCAAACAATTGATCCTAGAATCCTTCCAGTCGGCTGTCACGCCACTGAAGTGCAGTGGCAGAGGACAGGAAGGATTCAGTAGAACGAAGATACAACAGGTAGGGATGGGGGAACTGAGGCAGGAAGCACGTAGGTTAATTTCTTAGAAGCGATTAAGGTTTTGTCGTGGATGTTTCTGCAGCTGGCAGCACCGTGACCTTAGCAGCAAACTGTTTAACCTTTCTCCATTTCCTTGTGTGTGCAATAAATAGCAGCGCTTACCTGCCTGTCAGGTTTGTTGCGCTGTTTGGATGAAGCAGCTTCTAGCACGACTCTTACGTAACTGCCAAGATTGAGTGTTGCAGGAGAGCATTTCAAGGGGAAAAGAAACTTTCCACTCATAGATTTTCGTTAATAAATATTGATAGCAAAGTAAATTTTACCTTCCCGTACTGTTTGAATTCCCACCTCTTGGCTCTTTGCCTTTTAACTGGCAGTTTGCATTGTTGTGGAACAGCACAGAAATGTAATTGTATCTCACTGCAAAAGGGAGGGAAGAATCTCACAGACTCTGGCATGGAGTGTTTTATGTTTCCTTTCCATGGGAGGAGCTAAGAACAGATTTTCATGTTCTTAACTAAACCCATGACCACCATCTTACTTTGGGTTTTGTTTTCTTTTTTTTTTTTTTCCCCACAAAGGTCAGTGTTTTGATTGTGTCCTGAGTTGTCAGAGGCTCATTTCTCATCTTGCAACTCCTTTCTGGCTCAGATTCAGTTGCCTTACATTCAAAATTAACGTTTGTCTGTTCTCTTTTCAGTGTGCAAGGAGCCCCCTTACAAAGTGGAGGAGTCTGGCTACGCAGGCTTCATTATGCCCATTGAAGTACACTTCAAAAATAAGGTAGAATCTGATTTCTGGTCTTCTAATTGTTTTGAGCTGTGCCAGAGCCTGAAACTGCCTGACAGAAAGACTCTAAATTATGTGACTGTTTTATGTGTGTGTTTTTTATTAGTCTAATAAATAGAATTTAACTGGGAGTTGGAAGCTCCTGCCAGACTTCAAAAGAAAGCTTTTGGCAGAAATGGAATTGTATAGAAAGGTAATATCAGGACAGTGTGATGGTCCCAGAGATCCTGAACAGAGATTGTGCCGCTTGTAACAAGCTGCTCTAAGCGTGGATAATATTAAAGCAGTTAAAAAGATTTGATGTGAGTAGGGAAGTAAATAAACATAAACCACTGGTTTGGGGTTTGTTTGTTTGTTTGTTTGTTTTTTGAAACATTTGTAAATACTGTGTTGACTGGCCATATATTAAACAATTCATTTTTTTTTTTATTTGCAATCTTATTAAATGAACTGTACAGGTATAAAATTTGGATGGGCCCAAGACAAACATTTGCATGTATAGCACAAGCATTTACAGCTATGTTCAAAATATTGTTGTTCTGATTCAGTACTCTTCCAAAAAGAAAACACTAAATATTTTAAATCTTAAGATTCGTTGCCAGCAAGTATATGAAAGTTAAAATTTGGGATTTATTGCTTGCTTCAAGTCTTACCGCAGAGGTCACACGCTACATGACTTGAAAGAGGTTATGAAAACAGGGATTTGGGCACTTGCCTTTGTATTGACTCCGTTTCAGTTAAATTGTTTTGTTAAACATGAATACCCAATCTTTCTGGTTTTGATTACAACGTAAATAAAAACCCATAATGTTCTGCTTATTATCCCAAAGAAGGAACACAGATAAAGTACGATTTGACCATTAAGCCACGTCACTATAACGTGTGCTCTCGCTCCCACCCCCTCAACCCTCCAAGCACAAGCCCTTCCCCCAGGTTCTGTTGAGAGCAGACCATGTCTAACAACCTCATTCTGTTTATCTTCCCCCATCCTTTCCTCCCACAAACAAATCTGTCTGTCGTTTCCTTCTCACCCTGGTCTACTCTCCTTGCTGTGTCATTTGTGAGTAATTAACATTTTAGATTGTTTTTTTGGCCTACCGCATTGCTCTTACCCCACTTTGAGCAATAAGCCAAATAACAGGACTGAACCACCAGAAGAATTGTCTTCCAAACCTGGGAAGGTTTGGCCCACAGCTTTCTTTTGGGTGGGTGGGGTAAGCCAAAAAGATGTGAAGGGAAGTGGAAGTTAGGGGCTACAGGGATGAAAGTTGTTGATAGAAGTAGATTTTTTGGCAAACTCTGAAAACTAGAGCTTGATTCCGAAGAAACCCTCAAAAGCTTAGAAGTAGTTTGACTTCTGGTGGATTTTCTGAGGTTTTGGGTGGAAATTAGAAAACTCTTCATCTGCGTTCTGTGTCGGCTTAATTCAGGTTCAAAGTCTACCTTTACATTCCTGACCAAAAACGTCAATTTCTTTATGCTGATTTCTTCTAAGGGCAATCTCAAACAACTCTGATGGGTGAATGTTTGGTTTTTTTTTCTTCTTTCTACTCTTGCCTTTCATTTTTCTTTCCTTTCTTCACCCAGTCTTTTCTCACACTTGCTTTTTCCCTGCAGGTCTCTGATGAATGACTTGTGAAAGACAAAGGCCCCAGATCTTTCTTTCTCATTTCTGCCCCTGCTGTATGTTTTTTGTAGGTGCATTTGTTCTCCTTGACTTTTGTCTGCATTTGTGCATCTGCTTTGTCCTCATCCCTTACATTTGTGTGCTCCCGACTATGGAACTGGCAGCTTTTCTGGATATAACTTGGTTTCACACCCACTGGGGTCATCACTTCTCATTGTTTCTATAAACACGTGACTGCATAGTTGTTCTCTTTAGTGTTAGGGATAGGATGGCTTTTATAAATAAGGGAAATAGGTGGTCTCTCTTCTTAGTGGAAATGATGGAAGTAGTAGTTAATTTAGGAGAAGGCGGCTCGGGTTTAGGTCTTCAGAAACATGAAAAATAAATAGGAGAATAAGTTCATTTGCAGACTTGTTCTCAAAACTACAAATCTTAAAAGTACTCGTCTTTGCCCTGTTTTGTAGATTTATGCATTATGGAGAAGTTCTTTCCTACTTCTAAGTTGATTGAATTGTCTAGTTAAGGAGCTTCAGACAGAGCTTCCCATTATTAAACTGGGGCAAGCTGTGGTTGAGGGAAAGCCTGGTAGCTTCCATCTTCCAGCCCGTCATGTGAGCAGAGATGTGCTGTTCCCAGGTTCAAGCATGAACTTGAAATACGTGAGCTATACTGAAGTATGAAATTTCTTTTTATTAGTTAAAAGTCATTTTTTCTGTCCTTATGTCAGCAAATGCTATGTTCTCTGCGCGTTTGGAAGTTAAGCATGGTGCTTAGGATAGCTGGGAGCTTAGAAGCTGCCTGATGATGTGAAGAATTTGGCTCCTCTGACCACTGCTTGCCCAGTGATAATGCCATCTTGAAATATGAAGAGCTGTGATTATTTTCAGTAAGTGGAGTTGAAGGGAATGTAAGAGATGAATGCTTCTGCAGAGATAGAAAGGCAAGGATGAAATATAAGCAAAAGCTGGTATCTAGGAGAAATTAAAAAGATTTGAAAGAGGAGGAGGAGGAGGAATAGCAAAGGCTTAGACTCCCGCCCCTTTTTTCCTGATTAAAGAATGTGACATTAAAGCACCAAATAAATAAGTCTTTACTACTTCAAGACCATATGTTCGCTCTGATCTCTGTAAACCTGTTGACACTGGTGGGGATCAGCTGTTATGTGTGGAGCATACATTGTTTTGAATTTGCCTGAATTGATTACAGCATTTGGGACTCATCCTTGAATAACTCTTTTCAAGTAGATGTTACAGATTGATTCCGGGAGTGGGGAAGGAACTCTGTTCCATAGGTGGCTGGGCAGGAAGAGTCGGGTGGCTCTTTCTGGCCATATGCTCCCCACATTCTAGCACGTTTTTGTTGGTGTGTGTCCTCTCAGTTGAAACAAGAGTTGCAAAGGCTTTGGGATTTGTTTATCGATGCATGTTTAGCTTTGTAAAGGTGAGAAGAGAAGGGGTTTAAAGAGGGAGTGAACTAATCTGTGGAGGCTGATCTTTTGCCATGGTTGGCTGAAAATTTTTTTCCCCCTCGGTTTAAGCCTCTTTTCGTAGCCGTTTCCTTTCCCTGTTCTAATTTGTTACTGGGATGATAAATAGTGGTTGTCAGAGCCAGTGTACTCTTTGCTTTGGCTACAGAAACATGGGCCTGTTCACTGCTAAGGAACACTTTTACTAAGAAGGACTTAAGAATGTTTTTAATGAGCTGCATCAGGGATTTTTTTTAGGCAAGTTTGTATAAAACTGCCCGTTAACTCTTGGTGTTGGACTGCTCTTGTTGTTGTTGTCTGGAGCAGGAGAGGCAGCTCTCTTGGCCCCACTGAGGCTTTTGGTGCCTTTCTGTCAGACAGGGAAGTGTCAGCAGAGGATTATGAAAGGTGCAAAAGCCTGTTCTTATCCTGTACAGACAAGAGTTATGCCCCATTGGCTTGTGTTTATCCTTCCTGTGCTGTAATTCAGTTTCTCAATAAATAGGTGCTTTGTGCTTTCTCAGTCTTGTCATTTGAATTCCAGAATATATAGTTTGAATCTGGGCAGTTTGTGGATCTGAGCTTTCAAGAGAGCCTACGCAGGCCGCAGGACTTGCAGTATTGGTGGCCTGCTGGAACCTTTGCCTCTGTAACTGAACCTGAAGAACACATGGCAGGGTCTCAGCAGGTTGGATGATAAAGCTTTTGAAAGAACAGTTGACTAATGATAGTGGATCATTTGGGCTTGTTGGACTGAAAATGTTAGTATGCTATTTTTGTTTTAAAATCCTTTGTGTTCCTTCCTGTAAGGAGGGCTGCTGTTAGTGGCTTCTGGTGCTTGAATCAATACAAACTGGGTGCAATAAACGCGTTGCTGTTTTCTCTACTGCTCTTCCCTTTCCCTCTCCCCGACTCAATTTGAACAGTTTTAGGGCTTTTCTCATGGCCTCGTTGTTGTCTCCAAATACATCTCTTAGAGTGGCATATGTTGTTATCTGGAGGCTTGTAATGCAGCTATGACTTTGGTATTCATCCCATTTTTTGCATCCTAATCAAATTAGATCAATCCTACCCCTACCCACAACAAAAAGCTAAAGGTCTAGTATACTTCCATGCTATTCTGATATAAGGCAGATGATATTAATGCAACATGGATAAGATGTTGCATTAAAGTCTCTTTTAAAGATACTACCTCCCAATTCCTGTGTTGGAGATAAAAGGTTTCTAGTATTTACATAATGGATCCATGTAACTTTGGCTTTTTCTATTAGTGAAAAAGGGAGATAAGCGAAAAAAGCAGAGAAATCAGTTTGATTTTTTCCAGCTGGCTTCAAAATAAAAGCAGGCAGATTTTCTGCAGTATTTATAGGCCTGATATATAAAATCCATAGAAAAATACTGGAACAGGGGAAAAAAATATTTGTGTTTCAAAGTAGGAACTCCTAGAGGCGTTGTACGTGGATGCCCGCCTGGCAGGGTCGGTGGGACGGGAGATCAGTTACAGCCACGTGTCAGGACTGCGGCACGACGAAGGTACCAGCTTGGGAAATTCTGTGCAGGAAGGTTGCTGAAGAGCCTGCCTCTGTCTGAGACATTGGATTTTACCTAACAAATGGCTATGGTGTTAGGGCAGGGGCTGCACAGGAAAGGAGTAGATCTTGGTAGTATTTATCCACTGTTGCTAGAATTTGTGGAAGGAGGAGTAAATGTTGTCATTTTGTCTGGCCTTTAAGTAGAAGCATTTGTTGGTCGCATTTTTTAGCTCTCTTCTGTATCATAGAATCACAGAATGGTCAGAGTTGGAAGGGACCTTCAAGATCATCAAGTTCCAACCCCCCTGTCCTGGGCGGGGACTCCTCTACCTAGAGCAGGTTGCTCCAAGCCCCATCCAGCCTGGCCTTAAACACTTCCAGGGATGGGGCATCAACAACTTTCCTGGGCAACCTGTTCCAGTGCCTCACCACCCTCACACCAAAGAACTTCTTCCCCAGATCTCGTCTCAATCTCCCCTCTTCCAATTTAAAACCATTCCCCCTCGTCCTGTCACTAGACTTCCTGACCAAGAGTCCCTCCCCAGCTCTCCTGGAGCTCCCTTCAGATCCTGGAAGGCTGCTCTCAGGTCTCCCCGGAGCCTTCTCTTCTCCAGGCTGAACAGCCCCAGCTCTCTCAGCCTGTCCTCACAGGAGAGGTGCTCCAGCCCTCTGGTCATCGCTGCAGCACTTTCTTTTATGCTGCTGCTGAGCAATGAATTTATTTAATTATTTATTTATTTACCTTCCAGAAATTAAGTAGTATTATCAGTTTACCCATTCTTCTGTCTGAGCAGACTCTTCCTGGCCAAGACACCTGGACTGTGTGTGTTTCAGTAGCCGTTCAGCGTGGTCCATTGATAGGCCATCTCCAAGATTGCAGTGCCTGACAAGGAAGCCTGGTCAAACCTAGCAGCTTTACCAGCCACGCCAGCACCATATCTGGTATTTGTAAGGGCTAGTAGATTATTAAATGCTTGTCTTTGAGCAGTGAGTATATTTTCCTAAGTTTTAAACAAAGTAATAGGTTTCAGATGGGGAAGAGTTCCAAAATGCTGTTCGCTGTTACTTTACTTAACCCTGTAGAATCTCAAAAGAGATAAGGGGCTTGTTAACAGAGTGTAATGTGAGGGTGGGGAGGCACTGGAACAGGTTGCCCAGGGAAGTTGTTGATGCCCCATCCCTGGAAGTGTTTAAGGCCAGGCTGGATGGGGCCTGGAGCAACCTGCTCTAGGGAGAGGTGTCCCTGCCCATGGCAGGGGGGTTGGAACTTGAGGATCTTGAAGGTCCCTTCCAACTCTGACCATTCTATGATTCTATGAAAGGCTGCTTCCCTCAAAAAAAAATAAAATAAAAAGAATATTGGGCTATTCACATTTCAGTGTCCTGTCTGGAAGCGGGGCAGAAGACTGGTCAAACGGGTTGTACAAGCCTAGAAAGGGGGGGGTTCATTTATACAGAAGCTGTGAACCGGTTACGGATAAATGACTCTGTCAGGCTGGATCTATGGCAAAAGGGAAGTGGTGTTAGATGTTATAGTTATTGAATAACCATGAGCCTGCTTCCTTGGTGTGCTAGAGTTTTGTAGATAATTTTGTTTTATGGCTTTCTAGAAGTGATTTATGAGCTTTGTGCGCACGCTACCAGTGAAGTTCTTTTGATTTGTGTTTAAGTGGCAAAGGGCACACCCTGCCTGAAAAACAGGACAAGGAAATTTTAACAAAAGACTTTGAAAAATTCCTCCTCTTATGGAAAGTGCCAAAAGAACTTTAACCCATTACTTCATAACTCGGAAGAAAAATGAAGTAACTCCAGTGTTTGTAAGAGAGCAGTGCCATACAGGAAGCTGGGAAACTGTATCTGAAGGGAGCCTACTGGAGAGCTGGGGAGGGACTCTTGGTCAGGAAGTCTAGTGACAGGACAAGGGGTAATGGTTTTAAATTGGAAGGGGGGAGATTTAGATGAGATATAGGAAGAAGTTCTTTGGTGTGAGGGTGGTGAGGCACTGGAACAGGTTGCCCAGGGAAGTTGTTGATGCCCCATCCCTGGAAGTGTTTAAGGCCAGGCTGGATGGGGCTTGGAGCAACCTGCTCTAGGGAGAGGTGTCCCTGCCCAGGGCAGGGGGGTTGGAACTTGATGATCTTGAAGGTCCCTTACAACTCTGACCATTCTAGGATTCTATGAAACTGTAAAAATAAAGGGTAAGGTTGTCAGCTTTGGAGGTGGGAGGTGGAGTAGCAGAGGCACTGGATGGAGGGACATTGACAGCGGCTCCGAGTGAAGCTCGGCCCAAGCTTTGGGGTACGTATTCCTCTGTTACTTCCCTGGCATCTAAGATTTGAGGGGCAGATGTAAACTGAGGTTCTGAGGTGGCTTGCTCAGACATCCCGTACCGGCTTAACCATTTCATGTCCCAGTTGACCCTTGAATTTTAATCTGAATAACCACAACGTTTACCAGTCAGAAATGGATGTGATGTGTCCTTTTCAAGCCTTTCTTGAAACTAAGGCCCTTTAGAAAAAAATTATGGTCTTGGAGAGTGACAAAATGTCCACACAAAGTAAGTCTGGCCCCTTTTCAGTTTTCCTTGTTGACATGGGAGGGTTGAAGGCTTGGCTTGGCCGTGGGAAGGGGTGTTGCAGTGTGAAAAGAGGCGGCCTAGACCTAAGTTTGTAGAGTGAAAAAGTACCTGCCCTCTATTGCAGCTCCAAACAGCAGGATGTGTAGATCCCAGTGTGTTATTTAGAAAGGCTTTGAAGTGTGGTGCTGGGGATTCAGTGTGCCTTTCCATTTAAAGTTAGAGGATGTGTAAGTCCAGGTCAATTGTAGGAGATTTTCCTTGGTTTTCTTTCTTCATGACTTCTTTTCTTTCTCCCCCCCCTTCTTGGTGGTTGTTTGGAGGAAAGAACCTTTTAGGGAGGACCGGATGAGTTAAGTATTGGAGTGTCTTGAGCTGTAATCATTAGCTGTTGGTGAAGGCAGTAAAGGAAAGAATGTTTATTTGCAGCTTTTTGCTTTGAGACTTTTGTACTTGTTCTTTTAGGAGTGCTGTAACCTTAACTATTGGCTTAGGTGGGGGGCTGCTGGTGGCCTGAGAGGGTACAAAGGATATTTTAACGATCATGCTGCTTGGCTAGGGCTGGCTTCCCAGGGCAGTTGTAATCTCTGAGTTGGAGAAAAATCATCTTGACAAACTGGCTTAATTTTACAAAAAGTAGAAGCTCATCAACCGAGGCACGGTAAATATTTGGGAGATTTTCTGATGCTTTTGAGACTACGTTAAAAATGGAATACCTGAGATAAAAGGGAAATTAATCTGCTGCCCTTCTGCTCTGAAATGGGATGGCGTAACAGCTTTTGACTAAGGCCTGCTTTTGCTAATATAGCCAAAATCAATTTATTCTGTGTCGTAAACTAGGAAAAGCATTTTAGAAACTGTTTTTAGGCCACATTTGGGTTTCTATTCATCCTTCATTTAAGTTTATTAGACTTTGAGGGACCCTCTGTAGCTGCCGTTTGAACTCCAGCGTGAGCACACACATGCAGAGCTCGCTAATGATTCAGTTAATGAGAACAGTCGTAGAGAGGAGGAAAATGACAAGGCAGTGTGTTTGGCAAGTATTTTCCTTTTTCTTCCTATTCATGTGTTTTAGTAGACATTGAACCCTTTCAAGTGTGTGTGGATCCTCCAGGACTTTTCCAACACAGGGTCTGCAGACCCTGGTGTTGGCAGCGCGTTCTCATGTCTTAATGGGGGACAATTCTATTGTATGTGTCTGCTTAGACGGCTGCCTTCCCCTCTTCGGGGCATTAGGATCCAAGGTCTTGACTCCCAGGTGGGCTTAGGGTACTGATTTTGATGTAAACCAGGTGTGGTTACCACACTTTTGATTATTGGAGGTGTAGTTTGTACAAGAAATGGCTTCTTTAGCCACGTCAGTACCCACCAAGCAAACAGCGGGAAATCGGGGTGGTCTGAAGCTGTTTGAGGCTTCAACCTATTTTCAGCAAATCTAATGGCTTGGGCTGGGAGCCTGCGGCGTCTGTTCCCATACAACAATGCAACTGCACCAGGAAATCAAGCTGCTGGATATGAATTGTGGAAAAGACTGCTGTGCAGCTGCTTGGGGTTGCACATTGAATGAGGCATGTGGGATGCATTCATGTAAATACTGAATGTACTGTAAGGCTCTGTGTGCTTTGCAGGAGAGTCTCTTTTGCCCCATTTTGAGTTTTCGTCTTGTAATGCAGAGTGTAAGATAATACCAGGAAATTTCATATCGATGTGAGTAATAATGCAAGTAGTAGGCAGTATTTCAGGAAGAAAAAAAAAGGAAGAGATTTCTTCTCTTCTGTGCTGCAGAGTGTTTGCTGTGCTTCTGCAGCAGGTGGAACAAAACCAGTGAGGCGCAGATGATCCCCAACTTGCATACAAACTCGGGATTTTTTCAGTCAAAGTGCCCTTGGAAAGTTCAAAAGCCTGGGTTATCTTCCCATTCAGCCGCTGCAATATGCATATTGAAAAGGATTTTACAAAACGAGTCATCCTTTTACCATTGCCTTTAATCTTTTCTCAGTACCCGCAGAGATCCTGAGAGTTCAGAAGTTGGTCCTTCTCTAAATAAAGGATTATGCTTTACTTAATATTGATACTTAGAGTTCAGTTGCTCCCGGAAAGGGGATAGGATCTGAATTTCAGTGAAAACAGAAAAGTGGATAAAGCTTGTGAATCTGCTTTCCTGTGATGACTTGAACAACTTTAAACTGACAACTGAGATTCAGAATCCTTGTCCATGCGTTTTCTTTTTGCAGTGAAAAGCCACGTCTGGGTTTCTGATCAACGGGATTTTAACTTCAGGCACTTTGGGCACATATAGTTTATTTTCTAGGTCTCTGATCTCATGATAAATGCAACACTTACTCAGTGGTTTATTTAGGATTTTCAGGAGAAACTGTTTGAATCCTTTGCCTTAGTGTGCTTGCCAAACTTCGTCCATTTTCCCAAAGTGTTTCTTGTTTTTAGGAGGAGCCGAAAAAGGTTTGTTTCACATATGACCTGTTCTTAAATTTGGAGGGAAATCCACCTGTGAACCATCTTCGTTGTGAGAAACTGACATTCAACAACCCCACCAAGGAATTCAGACGCAAACTCATCAAGGCTGGAGGGGTAAGTGCCGAAGGGGTTGGAAATCTGTAGAGGTTCTACTAAAATGCCTGGGGATCTCTTCTTTTGGCTCTGGGCTTTCCTTTTAGCTGCAGCCCAGCAGGCTGTAGTTTTCCACCTTCATCTAAAGGATGACCCAGCAGGTTTTGACTCCTGGTTATGCGACTGCAACACTTGAAGCAGAACTAAACCATTGCTTGTGTGATTGGTGGCACTTCATTTTCAATTTAAATGTGACCATTAATATCAAAGCAGTAAAGCCTCTCCGGAACTGGAGATCTTCTGTGGATGATTAGAGGGCTGGAGCACCTCTCCTATGAGGACAGGCTGAGAGAGCTGGGACTGTTCAGCCTGGAGAAGAGAAGGTTCCGGGGAGACCCAAGAGCAGCCTTCCAGGATCTGAAGGGAGCTCCAGGAGAGCTGGGGAGGGACTCTTGGTCAGGAAGTCTAGTGACAGGATGAGGGGGAATGGTTTTAAATTGGAAGAGGGGAGATTTAGATGAGATCTGGGGAAGAAGTTCTTTGCTGTGAGGGTGGTGAGGCACTGGAACAGGTTGCCCAGGGAAGTTGTTGATGCCCCATCCCTGGAAGTGTTTAAGGCCAGGCTGGATGGGGCTTGGAGCAACCTGCTCTAGGGAGAGGTGTCCCTGCCCATGGCAGGGGGGTTGGAACTGGATGATCTTGAAGGTCCCTTCCAACTCTGACCATTCTATGATTCTATGCTCTGTGCTGCCCATCAGGCAGTTCCAGTTAGCTGTGACCTTCATAGTGGCGTGAGCTGTATCAGGACAGAGGAGCTTGTGGAAAAGGGAGAGGCTTCCAGTCTGTTCCTTACCATTCTTGCCAAATCAAAGCTTAATACTTAGCACTTCCTGGTCAATAAATGTCCTCTAAACCAGAGATCAGCTGCTTGTGGCTTCGATAATAAAAAATTAAGGAAGAGTGCTGGAATTTAGAGGGAAAATAGACACAGGAGCAAAAACCCCAGATATGCTCTTGAAGGCACAATAAAATATGAGGATATGGGTTGCTACAGTGGATGAACTCTTATTTCTGGGAGAGTAATATGCAGTGCTAGACTAAAGAAATGATAACTACAGGATCTAAGTAAATCAATGCAAGCCACAAAGTGCATGAAGTTCTTAACCAGGCAGAGAAAGTCCATTCTGTTTTCTGAGACATCCCTGTATATAATGATATATAATTACAATCTCTTCAAGGACTTTATTCAAGATGGTCTTAATTGCTGGCAAAATTTTCTTCTGTAAAAAAACATGTTTCTAGCTTGAAAAATTAAAAAAATAAAAAAAGCTGCAGGGAAATTTGTCAATAATAAGTCTCAAGAGTGGAAAGTATTCCAAGCTGATCTGTCCAGACCTTCCTTAGCGCCCCAGTGCTTTTTCTTCTTGGGCACAGAACGGAGAGTGCTTCTTTCTGACGCAGGATGACTAGAACATCGTTTGCTTTCCAGGATTTTCACAGTACGTTGTTGTATTCCTTATGCATTGAGGTGTTTCCTCCATGAATCGCTTTTGAGTTCATTCATCTAGTGGAGATTTTCAACAAGTTTGTTCTGACAGGTTACAGGGGAGGTAAGAAGGAAAGCACCAAGTTCAGTGCTTGATGTTAAGATCTTAAGGGAGAGACCCAAGGCCTGCTTTTTTTCTGAACGAGTGAATTCAGCTTCTCCCAGCTTGATGAAGTCTTGCCTATTCCTTCCAGACTTGCTTTGCTCCCCGTTTGCAGGATAAAAGCATTTGCAGCAGAACACACAATTCTTGTCCAGAGCTTTATTGCCTGCTTGTGCTCGGAATGTAGGAGTTCCCTTTGGGAAAGATACTTAATATTGCGGGTTGCCTTTCATTTTTTGTGTGTGTTTTTAATGTTCTGTATTTGAGGAGTTGCCTTGAAACCGAGCATTACCTACACAATATCTTTTTATGGCCTTTAAGCAGGGGAAAAACCATCCAGAAATGAATAATAGTGTGTTAATTGAGCCAGTGACTTAACGTAATCATGTGTTAATAGCCCATATATGACTTTACTCATATATATTTTTTCTCCTCTTTATTACTAGGTGATGGTAATGCCAGAAGGAGCAGAAACTGTTTCAAGGCCAAGTCCTGATTATCCGATGTTGCCCACGATACCGCTCTCTGCCTTCTCTGATCCCAAGAAAACCAAACCATCCCATGGGTCAAAGGTCAGCGAAGCACGCTTTTGTGTCACCCAGGGTGAAGAAGTCTTTCAGGACTTGCTGCTGAGAGCTTGTTTAGCAGCTGGTTTGGGCTGCATCTGATTCTTAAAACATCTTTCTTGTACTCTCTAGTTCACTAGCTAATGGTCTGGAACTTATCATAGTTTAAGAGGTCGTTGATGATTTGCTAGGCTTCTCTACAGGGAAATTTTGCAAAGAAAATTAAGTGTCCAAGACTGGCATTTTTTCATGAACTATATCTTCCTCCTGATCTGCTGTCACAGATAAAGTCGAATGAGGTCTCTCTGATTGTTCTGACTCGTATCCTTGATGCTGAGGAGGAATTACGTGGATCTGTAGATGTGTGTTGTGTAAAGCTGGACTCGGAGTCCTTGCATTTCTTTGCAGCAAGGCTGAGGAGGAAGGCAGCACTTCATCGGTCATTAGGGATACTCAGTGGTGTAAAGACCTGGTAGAAGGCCCAGAATGTAAAGTCAGCTGAGTTCAGTCAAACTAGTGATTTCATGATTTGAAATAATGAAATCCAGCAGTATCTAGTTCTTGAGACTTCCTGGTTCTCAGTTCTTGAGTTTTCCTCCTCGG
Organism: Thinocorus orbignyianus; assembly: GCA_013400375.1. Classification (NCBI taxonomy): domain Eukaryota; kingdom Metazoa; phylum Chordata; class Aves; order Ciconiiformes; family Thinocoridae; genus Thinocorus; species Thinocorus orbignyianus. The sequence continues at coordinate 42,381 of VXBW01000373.1, read as the reverse complement.
TTGCGTGCTGAATCTATTTTTGTGGAATTCTACACAGGAGAAGCAATCTGCAGAGGGAGCATTTTGAAGCAGATTACATACGCTTTATCAGCCTGAACACTCCCAAATATTAACAGCAGTTCATTCTGTGGTGTAATTCAGTTCTGATATCCATTTTGTCCAGGGCTCTGAACACTTCTGGCACTTCAGTCATGTCTTCTGATGTTGATGTTATGAAACAGAATGAAGATGAGTTATCTGTTAGTGGCTGATTTGATTTTGGTTAGGAATTAAGCAGTAGAAAATAGAGAAGACAGAATAGAAATAGAGGGCTTTGACGTAAGCTCTGGTGAAAATTGCTGGTAGCTAAAAAGACAGTAGTTTTCAGCTTCTCTCCCTCCAGGCTGCCCTCAGAGGTGTGGGTGTGTTTGTGTCTCTGTGTGTTCAGTTCACACACCAGGGTTTCCCCACAAGACCCACTTCCAGAAGTGTTTTGAGCTCATGCAGATTTGGCAAAGGGAAGGGCTCCTTTGCCTTCCTGCCTACCTGACTCTCTCGGCATGGGCAGGGGCCATGGTTGGTGGCTTATGGTGCTTATTAAAGGTGATAAAATTGCCTGCTGATGCCAGGGGCTTGGCTCTCTTCTGGTTGTGGGGACATTCAGTGTTTTTGTTGAGTTGTAATGCAGTTGGTGCAGTGAGTTGGGGACTAGGCTGCCAACTTAACTTGCATTTGCAATGGATGGGATTTATGATTTAACCTTAAAAAAAATTTCTTTGGGTGCTGGGTTTGGTTTTTTTTTCACCCAAAAACATGGTGTGAAGCATAACTTTGTGTAGCTTCTTCTTACTTGGCTTCAGATGTTGACGCTATAGATTAAATCTGAATAAAACATCTGTGTTTTAGACCTGCTCTTATAGAGCATTAGGAAAGGAACAGGCATTAGTGAAACATGTTTTCATCTGTCCTAATGTAGGTGTTGAAGTGGCTGCTGTCAGCTTCTGTCCATCAGCTTTAGGGAAGTATAGATGTCTACCTTGGAGGTAGATGAGCACAAGGCACGTGTGGGTGGATGTCTGCATGAAACAAAGGCCTCAGTATGAGTGATAAGAATGTGTTTTACAATTCTGTGCAGAGCTTCAGTTTCATACTTTGCTTGCATATTTCTGTTGCTGAATTTTAGGATGCAAACAAGGAAAGCAGCAAGGCATCTAAGCCCCACAAAGTAACCAAGGAGCACAGAGAGAGGCCGAGAAAAGACTCTGAGAGTAAAAATTCCTCCAAAGACCTTGAAAGAGAACAAAACAAGCCTTTGAAGGACTCCTCCAGAAAACCAACTGAGAACAAACTGCCTAAGGAGGAGAAGGCACCTCCAAAAGCTGCTTTCAAGGAACCAAAACTGGCCGTGAAGGAGACCAAATTGGAGAACACTTCTCCAAAGGGCGGGCCACAGCCGGAGTTGAAGTCTTCCAGCAAGAGGCCCTCCAACGTGGAGTCACCAAAGCCTAGTGCCAAAAAACAAAAAAAGAGTAGCTCCAAAGGGGTAAAGAATATCCTAGGGACATCTCCTAGAACCTCGTCTTCCTCGTACCCAGAGAAGAAACAAACCAAGGAGAAGATGAATGCCAAAGTGGAAAAGGTAAAATCTGAAAGTGAGGCCAAGGAGATCAAAAAGCCTGTGGAAATGGAGGAGTCAAATTCAGAGGATGAAACTTCTTTCAAGTCAGAGGTGAGTAGGGATTTGTCCTTTCCCAGAATTTTGAAGTCTGCTGCTTAAAATCCCTGCATGAAAAAGATGTTGAAGAATATTCTCTCAGATAAGATAGAGAACCTGATTGGCAAATGCTTAGGCTGGGCTGCCTCTCAAATAAAAAAACCAAACTCTTCTTTAAAAATCTCCTAAGTATTAATCATTTGTGCTACCTGGTTCTCCTGTTTCAGACAGGCAGTTGTGATCAGATTTGTCTGCAGGCAGAGTTACCTAAAGGTTGGAGTTTAAGGTTCTGGTCTCTCATTCGTTCCTCGCAGTGACTTGTAGAGCAAGGATATAGTAGGCATAGTTACACTTTCTACCTGCTTGTGATAACATGATGTTTTTGAACGTGATCTTAATTCTGAAGAGGAGGAAATAATTTCAGTTTTGCTTTGGAAAAAAACGCAGTATTAAAATGTAAATAAAACCCCCTATTCCTGACATGGCCTGTAAGAAATGTGCTTTGGCTAGAGCTCAAAATACAACCACATGCCACTGAACCTAAATAAGTTGTGTTGTAAAATGTAAAACAAATTATGTTTCTCTACTACTATTTTTAAAAGCTGTCTAAATATTTTTTTGCTTTTTACAACTAAGAACATTCCTTATTCTCTGTCTTTTAGAAGTCATTTTCCAAAAGAAAGCCAAAAAAAAAGAAAAACAACGTAGGAGGGGAAAGACACGACTTAAATCCAAATTGTCACTGCTTTGCGCTTGTGTATTTTGTACTTGCTATAAAGAAGCCAGATATCTTCTAGTGGGATTCACAGGATAAATATCACATGGATTTTTGAACTGTTTCCTACTGACCACTTTAAGAAAGATTTGTTTTACTAGAATAAATCTTTTAGGGATAATTCATATTATGATTTAATCAGCACCATGATGCAGTAAGTATTGATGTGTCTGTTTCAGAAAGGATTCCCCCCCTCCCCCCAAAAATAAGATTCGCAGTTAAAGAGTTTATTGGGGAAGTGTTAAATCCAAGTTACTCTGCAAAGATCTTTTCCAGACTGCTGAAATGCCCAACTTGTGCGTTAGGGAGAAGCAACTCCTTTCCATTTCTAGCCTCATACCTGGATTGTTTCAGTGTGTAGCGAGCCCCTCAGTTCTGTACCAGATCCATGGCTCTCGCTGTGAGCCCTGTACCCTGCTGAGCTCTGTGATGCCCCGAGTGTCTCCTGCTTCCTTATTTCTTAGGTGACATCCATCCCCTTGGGACTCTCCAGGCAGCTGTAAGCCGATAGTGCTGGCGAGACTGTTCCGTGCAACCGCAAACTGTGCTTGTGGTTCCACGGCGTCTGCTGCCATCCTGTCCTGCCCCCACCAAGCTTTGGGTGCTTCTGTGTCCTCTCTTGCACCAGCCCTTGTGGCTGTTGGATGCTGGACAGAGGTATTTGAGTGCTAGCCCGGGAGGAGGGCAGGAATATTCCGTGTGAGGAAGGTGGGGGGACGACCATGGCAGCTGCCAGTCACATCAGCTTAGGTTTCTGTGGAACTTGAAGCTTAAGGGGAGTAGAACTGCATAATGCATTGGCATCAGCAGAGAAGACTGAGTTCCTTTGCCACCCTGGGGGGTTCTTTTTGCTCCCAGCCCTGCCGTTTGCTACTCCATGGTTTGTACTGGTACAGCTGGCTGTGGCTCTGTGTGGTAAGCCACATCACTAAAGCGAATGAGCAGCTGGAGGTGGACCGGGGCCCGGAAACTCTTAAATCAGCTTTGCTGCTGCAGCCAACGGATTGTGCAACGTGCTCTGAGGCTGCGACTCCACCATTGCTTTGAGTTGACATCTTTGCAGGCTGCTGTTGAAAGGAACAGTCTTGCTCTCATTTGTGTTGCTGGCATGAGAGCTCGTGTGACTTTGCAATGGACCAGAGGAGTTTCTCCTTCCTTTTCAGCCCCTGCTGAAAGTTAGTTGTCCTTTCTCTCCCCCCCCACTTTTTTATTTCTTTCTCCTCTCTTCTTTTCTTTTTTTTTTTTTTGCCTTCCCCCATCAAGTCCAGTTCCCTGAACTGGCCTCATGCTTGGCTGCCTAAACGCTAGTGCTGACAAAAGAGAGAGGCTGAGATGTGAGGGCAGGATTGCTTTTTTCCATTGTCGGCGTGTGCTTTTGTCATATCGGGGTGACAGTAACTGCAGCCCGAGCACGCAGAGCGTGGCCAGCTGGGTGCCTCCCCATGCCTGAAATTAGCTGATAGGGTTAACAGCAAAAGGAGAGAGAGGGGTCTGTACAACTTCCAACTTCTGCTTCTTGCATCCCAAGAAGTCATTTTAGGGGAACACCTGCTAAATTATCAGGAATGAAAGACATTAGGGTTGAATGTGAGGGTGAGACATAAGAGCTGTGCTCCCCTATCTTGAAAATACTGCTCTTGCCTTTCATGTTGCAGTTTTTCTTTAAAGAAAGGAGCACCACCAAAACCCACCAAAATCAGATCCATCAGATACTGGCATTGTTAAATTATTCTCCCCTGCTACTGAATAATTCACAAGGTTTGTAATAACCTTTTTTGACATTCCCCCCCCTGCCTTCTTACAGTTGAATAAATGGAACTCTAACAATACTTGGGTGATAAATTATAGGGAAGAGTGGTATTGGGATGAAAGTCCTGCTACTGCTTTCGTTTGTTAATGCCCAAAGCTGCTGATGTGCATTTTTCTACCTGCTTACAATGTTTTTATAGCATTAGCACTTCCATAATAAAGTTTATTGATCGATGGGAATGTGTGATTTTTATTTTTTTTTCTAGCATCAGGATTTGGTAGTAGAAATAATAGGTGGAGTCCTTGGAATGGTGCAATGAAATTGAAATGATAATTTTCCAGCTAATTACTTTAAAAAAATTGTAAAAATTAAAAAATAAAAAGGGAAGACAATACTATCATTGAGAATCTTTAAAGTAGATCTTGCTGAGTAACAAAAAACCCTTTGAAGATTTTTGTACTAGTCAGTGCTGCTGTTGGGGGTGAAAGAGTTGCTTTGGCCTTCACTGCCACCTCGTGGCCCTTTAAGCTGAAGCCTGTGATTGCCAACAGGGTCTGGGTTTGTGTTAAAAACATCCATGGCATTACACGGCTGAGAGAGCTGGGGCTGCTCAGCCTGGAGAAGAGAAGGCTCCGGGGACACCTTGGAGCAGCCTTCTAGGATCTGAAGGGAGCCCCAGGAGAGCTGGGGAGGGACTCTTGGTCAGGGAGTGGAGGGACAGGACAAGGGGGAATGGTTTTAAATTGGAAGAGGGGAGGTTTAGATGAGATCTTAGGAAGAAGTTCTTTGCTGTGAGGGTGGTGAGGCACTGGAACAGGTTGCCCAGGGAAGTTGTTGATGCCCCATCCCTGGTAGGGTTTAAGGCCAGGCTGGATGGGGCTTGGAGCAACCTGGTGTGGTGGGAGGTGTCCCTGCCCAGGGCAGGGGGGTTGGAACTTGATGATCTTTAAGGTCCCTTCCAACTCTGACCATTCTAGGATTCTCTGATTAAAATTTTGGTTCTGGGTGCTGTTACTAGCAGTGCTTCATGATATCTTTTTACTCACTCTTCGCGCACAGCGTGCTCCTGGCATTTCTGCTGGATACTGACAGTGTTGGTTTCACAAGAGTTTAGCTGGTTTCTGTCATGTTTTCCCAATAAACTGGGAACGGTACAGTAGGACACTCAGATCAGTGGAGAAGTGACTGTTTTGAGGGTGTAGTAATAAATTAGAACTAATTTTGGACTCAAGTGAGCTACTTGGGATAGGCAGCCTTTCCTTGTATAGTCATCAGGATGAGGTGTTCAGAGGGAATGTTGGTGGGTTACAATAAATCCACTTTTTAAGAGAGCTTTGCTAATTGTGCTGAGTTGTGTGCTAGTCATCTTCCGCATTTGAAAGTTGGGGATTTTTCACTTTGGCATTTTTCAAAGGCTATTTGAAAGGTTCTGTTGGCAGCTGCTGCTGCTGCCCGGGAGCGCCTGAACTTCAGGGCATCAAAGTTTTCATAAATGTTGTTTTTATTTACCTTACATTTTGTATGTATTCTGTAATTCTGAGAACTGCGTTCAGTCCTGTATGATGCTGTAGAGTGCTCAGATGCTTCTGTCTCACTGTTTTGTGCTCTGTGCTGGTTTTCCAGATCAGAAAGGTTAAGATTCTTTTTCTTTTTTTTCCCTTTTATGGGGGGTTAAGTCTGTCCAGTCCAGCCCTTCCAACTCCAGCTCCAGCTCTGACTCCAGCTCTGACTCTGATTTCGAGCCATCACAGAACCACAGTCAAGGTGCGTTACAAGAAGTAAAAAGTGTTAAAATTGTCTGTGTGTAACCTTTAAAGGCTCATGAGAATTAGATCTGTTTTGCCAGTGCTGTATAAATTTAAGGTTAATACAGTTTCTTGTGTGCAGCCATGTGCTGAAGCTGTGACACCTCAGCAAGAAAAGGCAGTAATGTCAGAGCATAAACACAAACAAGTATTTTTCTTGTTTTGGCAGTTAATTTAGGAGTCCAGCATCTCTTTGGACTTGGTTCTTTCCCTGTTGGCTTTGGTTTCTGCCTCTGTTCATAAACGTGTTTTGCTGCTGCTTGATCTGTAGTGGAACCAGAGTATTTCTGCTGCAATCTCATCCGTGCTTTATTAAAAATTATAGATGTGACATTCATCACTTTGCCAGTACATAACATAGCTTCTGTGTCAGATTCCTCCACTGATGATCCGAAGAGATAAACTGTGGCAATAGTAAATGTTCTAACCTCAGCAAATGCTCTGTTGCTACAAACGCTGTCTCTTGAGTGACGTTTAAAATAGTCCCCAAACACATGAAATATGTGTCCTTTTGTTTTCATTTTGAAAGAGAGTGGGAGGACCTGGGGGGAGGCTGGCCTGCCTTTGTGGCACTTGTAAAGTTTGTCAACTCTGCTTTAGTTTTGAGACTGAACTACAGTGTCTTTTGAGCAATATCTCTCTGCAAAATGAAACTACGGGTGACATCTCATTGAGAAATCTTGATGTATCTTAACAATAACTAATCCAGTTGAGATCAGAGAGCTCGGATGGAGTTCTGTTACACATCTCCTTGCATTGAATTCCTTTCTTCCCTCTCATCCCAGGCCCACTGCGCTCCATGGTGGAGGATCTGCAGTCAGAGGAGTCAGACGATGATGACAGCTCCTCTGGAGAAGAGGCAGCAGTCAAAGCAAACCCCGTCAGCCGGGATTCCAGGTGGTAACAAATCGGGAAGAAAGATGTTTGTTCTCTTTTTGTGCTCCGTCTTTGGTGGTTTTGTGTGACCTCCTTTTGGAGGGAGGAATCA
>VXBW01000373.1:9205-29003 GCA_013400375.1 Thinocorus orbignyianus | reverse complement strand
AAAAAAAAAAAAGGAAAAAAAGAAGAAAAATAGGAATAATACCCAAAATCGACTTCTAGCCATAATGGTTTTTCCAAGGAAAACGGACAGAACTCTGTTACTTTCCAGTGTCCTTCGTCTTGTTACTGGAGGCGTGAACAAGTGCTGAAAGGTCTGAAGGCTTTGGGAGTTGCGCTGAATTGAAGGGTGTTGGAGGTGGGATCAGGACCCGGCTTTTCCTTTGTCCTTGGCTTTTGGATTAAAGGGCAAAAGAGGGGGCAGGAGCGTTTTCCTGTTGTCTTGGTCTGCATGTGTATTAAGCCTTGAGGCTTTGATTACTGACGTTTACTATGATAAAAAAGAAAACAATTTTCAAAAAAGAAAGGCTAATAAGGCTGGGGGGATCCCTGGATCCCAGCCTGGCAGCTGAGGAGTATTGGACACGTAGGTAACGAGCCTGGCTGTGCTGTGGTCAGCCCCAATCCATGGAAGTGCAATGATTTTGCCACCAGTTCTTCTCTTGCTGTGTGCGGTGGTAGCATCAGAACTAGCGAAGCGATTGATGCAACAATCCAGAAGCAGTTGTGGGGTTTGTTTTCGTTGTTGTTATTTTTTACCTTTTTTTTGTCAGATCTTGAAAGTATTTGATGGTGAGAGAGGTTTAAACTTCCCAGAGGGAGCTTTGCTTTGTCCTCTCAACGTTTTTCTCTGCAAGCAGAGAGTCAAGTCGCTCTGGTTCCGCAGATTTCACGGTGGCGAATGCGCTGGAGCTTCTCTCTGCTCGCCCAGGTGCCTGGCACTCACGAGTACTTCTAAAACAAGGGGAAAAAAAATCCATTGATCTTGCTTTCCTGGGGGCATGAAATAGCCATCAAAAACTGACAAGATGAGTTTGCACTCCTAAAGAAAAAAAGAAAAAGAAAAAAATGTAAGTACTTCATCTTCTAGATAATTTTTAATTGTATTTCTGCCTAGAGCCGAGGTATTAAATACCTTGTCACTTGAGGAGTTTAAAAAGTTGTGTTGGGAAAGGAGTTCTTCACTCGGCTGTAAGGAATTCAGCTGGCCCAAGACTAACTTCAAGATTAAAAAATAAAAACAAAACAACAAAAAAAAACCACAAAAAACCACAAAACAACAAAAAAAAATCATGTTTGTAATACGTTCCAGGATTGTTTGTCCTGAATTTTAAACTTTTTGTTAAATTTGTGGAACTATGGAGGAATTTTCTAGAAAAAGTGAAATAAAGTAAGATGGAAAAGTAAAACTTCAAGCGTTTTTTTGTTTGTTGTATTGCTTCTCCATGGGCAGCCACGAGGTTTTCCTGGAGTGACCTGTTATTGGAACTGTTTTCCCTGGGGAATCCAGAAGGCTGTAACGCAGGCGGCTGCGGGGGCAGCCGGGGAGATGACAAGGAAAAGGAAACCTGTTCCAAGTGGGGTCAGTCTGGGGTAAGACTCTGATGTCTGTTAATTCCATGGGTGTTGGAGTTTGGTGTTTCCGAGTCCTGTGGCTGCTGCAGCAGGGGGTTGGGTGCTTGAACACATGTTTTGGTTCCTCTTCAATGTATTCATCAATGACCCTGGATGAAGGGATGGGATGTCCCCTCAGCAAAGCTGGGAAGGGTGGCTGACACACCACAGGCTGTGCCAGNTTTCCAGTGGTCACCAGTGACAGGACAAGAGGGAACGGGCACAAACTTGGACAGAAGTTCCATCTAAACAGGAGGAGCAACTCCTTCCCTTTGGGGGTGCCAGAGCCTGCTCAGAGAGGTGGTGGAGTCTGTGTCTCTGGAGAGAGAGACAAAAACCCTCCTCAAAACCACCTGGACATGTTCCTGTGTGACCTGCTCTGGCAGGGAGGTGGAGGAGATGATCTCCAGAGGTCCATTCCAACCCCCAGATCATTCTGTGATTCCCTGCAGGAGCAGTGAGTACTGTGTGGAGCAAGAAGGGCTGGACGGAGAGTCCTTCCCTGTGCCCTCTCTGGTCCCGTGGGCTTAGAAGATGTTTTCTGCCGCTCCCAGAGGTTGTCCCCAACCCAGCAAAGCTCTGGCCCAGGTGTTTCTCCACCGTGGGCAAAGGTTTAGGCCAGGAGCTTCCTTCCCCATCCACATGCTATGGTGTTTTGTCCCCATCGTGGCTACGGGGAGCTCCTGGAGCAACTTCAGCCTTCGTACTGATCAAGGGCTGAGCTCTGGCTGCAGCTCAACCTCCTGTAAGATGGAATGAACCTTTTTGCTGCTCATCAAGCTGCCCCTCGCCCGCCCTCTCCCCTCCTCGGCTTGGAGTTGAGTGTTATTGTGCAAAAAATTCACTGCAAAGAGACACAAACTGCAGAGTTTATTTATCAGGCATTTCTGGGGGAGCAGGAGACATTTCAAAGCCGCACGAGCTGAGAACACAAACCATTGCAGGTCTAAGAGTGCATCACCCACCCTCCCTCCAGGGGCTGGAGGTGTCCAGAGGGTGGAATATCACCCTGAACCCACAGCAGATACAAAGGTTTAGGTTAAAAAAACCCCACCCTGAGGTGCCCAGTTCCAGGTGCTGTTAACACCCGCCATGGCAGGGGGTTTCAACACCAAGTCGTGCTGTAGGAGCAGAGCCCCTCTATCACTTCATTTCATATTTTCTCCTCCCCTGCAGGATGTGTGCCTCAGGGCACCCAACATCTCCAGGTGTTCCTCCTCTGGCTGCAGGAAACACCACCCAGAACCACTTTGGCTCAGCTCCATGATTCCTCCATTGAAATAAGCCCTTTTCCAAGCAGTCCTTCATTTGCCTTTGGGATTAAGGGTCCCTCCAGACACCCGTCTGAGCCTCACAGGACCATTTAGAAAGGGACCTTCACGAGCTGCTGGTACTGGGTGAGCCCCCCATGTCCTACATTCAATGTCAGGGGCCTTCTGCAGTTGCTGCAGTGGTTCATCCCAGATCTTCCCAGCCTTTGACTAACTGGGTTCCCAACATCATCTCCTCTCTTCCAGAGCCTGTCCCACTGCTCTGGAATCCCACCACTCGCAGGAGGCTCCAGCCCCTGCTTCTATGATTTGATTTTAAGACAATAGACACATTTCACACACACTCAGACACAGCCTGATCCATACCCCAGCGTGTCAAACACCCCCCTGGAGCACAGGCTGCGTCAGCTACTCTAACAATTACACTTTATGGCTTCACTGGAACTCAAAAGAGAGAAAAACTCAAAATATTGCACAGACGAACCCCAGCAAAGGTGAGGAGGCCACATCCCCACGGAGGTATGTGGTCCACAAAGCGGTTGTTGGATGTGATGGGAGACAGGGAGCAGGCAAAGAGAATTTAAAATGATGCAGATGGCACCCTGTCATCTGCTGGGGAAAAAAAAAAAAAAGAAACCCACCCCTCCAGCTCAGCAGGAGCAAGCAGGGTTCTGGATTGTGAGGGTGGCTTTAAATTGGAAGAGGGGAGAGTTGGATTAGATACCAGGAAGAAATTCTTTGCTGTGAGGGTGGTGAGACCCTGACCCAGGTTGCCCAGAGAAGCTGTGCCTGCCCCATCCCTGGAGGGGTTCAAGGCCAGGCTGGATGGGGCTTGGAGCCACCTGGTGTGGTGGGAGGTGTCCCTGCCCAGGGCAGGGGGGTCGGAAATCGATGATCTTTAAGGTCCTTTCCACCTCTACCCAATTCCATGATTCTATGATTGTTTTCCAGTCAGCTCAGGAAAAAGAAAACTTTGGTTAAAACAGAACCTGAAATACGGATTTACAGTAAACATCACCTTGTCCTTCTAAAAAAAATAATGGAAAGACCAATAAAAAAAACCCAAAAAACCAACACACAAAACAAAACCCACCCACCCAGCAGAGATGTTCAGGGCAACCTCGGCAGAGGCACAGGGAAATACGGAGCACAAACACGCTCACGGGGCCAGGGGATGCAGAGGATGGGATGCAGAGGGGCTGGGTCACCCCCAGCCCCCTTTATTTCAACAGGCCCGGGGCTCCCCACCCCCCACCCTCCCCCAAGGCTCNGATGATCTTTAAGGTCCTTTCCACCTCTACCCAATTCCATGATTCTATGATTGTTTTCCAGTCAGCTCAGGAAAAAGAAAACTTTGGTTAAAACAGAACCTGAAATACGGATTTACAGTAAACATCACCTTGTCCTTCTAAAAAAAATAATGGAAAGACCAATAAAAAAAACCCAAAAAACCAACACACAAAACAAAACCCACCCACCCAGCAGAGATGTTCAGGGCAACCTCGGCAGAGGCACAGGGAAATACGGAGCACAAACACGCTCACGGGGCCAGGGGATGCAGAGGATGGGATGCAGAGGGGCTGGGTCACCCCCAGCCCCCTTTATTTCAACAGGCCCGGGGCTCCCCACCCCCCACCCTCCCCCAAGGCTCACTTCAGTCCATGGCACAGACCCCCCCACACCCCACGCTACTGCCGGAGGGTGTTCTCGGTTGAGGTGGTTGTATCCACATCTGCGTAAAACTGAGCGATTTGGTCCTTGTACTTCTGCACCACCACCGGCCGCTTCAGCTTCATGGTGGGACCTGCGGAGAAGACACAGTGGAGGTTTTAGGGGTGACGGTACCACTTGGAGACACAGATCCATACCAGAGCGAAGCAGGGAAGGCTTAGAACACATGAATGTTCTTCTAAGTTTCTCTTCGTGGTTAATAAGATCTCCCTTCCTTCCTCTGTGGGCAGAAACAGCACCATCCTCCTGCAACAGCCACCCTAGAGCCTCAACTGGACTCAGCCGGGCTGAACTGGGAATTGATCCCACCCTCCCCAAAGCCTTGACAGGGAAAAGCCACAGTGAGGGAGAGCCATAGGTGGCTCTGTCTACTGGGGATGCTGGTTGCATTGTCCATTCAACTGCCAAGGGAGGTGATGACCCCCAAATGCCCCAACTCACCGAGCTCCCCACCGAAGAGAGAGAAGTCCTTCTCCAGAAGGACCCACTTCTGGACTCTCTGGGCGTTGGAGACGGCTCTTTCGTTGACTGCTGAAATCCCCTTCTGGATGGCAGCGTAGACGGCCTTGTCTTTGCTGTTGATGATTTCGGAGACTTTGGTGGCCCTGCTGCCCAGCTTCTGGCAGAACTCCACAGCCTCCGGGGTGAGATCGTCTCCAGGCTCCCCAGTCTCCATGTCCACAGTACACTGCAGGATGAGTCACACCAGAGAACTTCACTTTGCTGAACACCCGATTGCCTTCTCGTTAATGAGCCTCACAGCCACCAGAAGCTGCTCTGCCTCCTTCCCCACCCCGCTGCCAATTGTCCAATTAATCAACCACTCAATTTGCATCCGCTTGATGCAAACCACTGCTTTGAGTGAAAGCTCATTGAGGCAAAACACAGATGAAAGCCCTTCAGCTCTGGGCACGCTCAAGAGTCAGGGTGCTGGGTACAGAGCTCATCTCCCAAATTTCTCCTCAGCTACCCCAAATTGATCCCTTTTTCCCTGGACCCTTCTCTTCCAGACCACGGCTTTACCCCTCTGCACCCGCAGCAGCATAATGGGCCGGTGGAAGTGACCATGTGGCACCTGACCAAGACCAGCAGCAGCAGAAGCTCCAGGACCTGGCTCAGTCTCTCCTACAGAAGGGCCAGGAGGCTGGCAGTCAGTTTCACTAACGAGCAATTATCACTGTCTGAAAAGCCACCGGATTGTGGAGGGGGGTCTAGAGAGAGCTCAGGGCAGGCCATCAGAGATGTATCACTGCGGAGTTTAAAACCAGGGTCTTAAAAAGGAATCATGGACCCACAGACTGGTTTGAGTTGGAAGGGACCTTAAAGATCATCCAGTTCCAGCCTCCTGCCCTGGGCAGGGACACCTCCCACCACATGAGGTTGCTCCAAGCCCCATCCAGCCTGGCCTTGAACCCCCCCAGGGATGGGGCAGCCACAGCTTCTCGGGGCAACCTGGACGAGGGCCTCACCACTCTCACAGCAAAGAGGTTCTTCCCCAGATCTCAGCTCCATCTCCCCTCTTTTGGTTTAAACCCTTCCCCCTCAACCTAGGGCTCCCCTCCCTCATCAGGAGTCCCTCCTCCTCTCTCCCATGAATCTCTGACAGCTCCTCACTGTCCAGGCTGCTCTGGGAGACACTAAATATAGGTTAAAAAAAAAGAAAAAAGCAGAAGGGTTTCTTCTTTCAGTCTCACTTTTAGCTCTTTAATTCTCTCTCTGCCCTGTGTGGTGCAGAGAGAAACAGTCAGTTGCCCTGGTCAGAGGACCCCGATCAAGTGTCAATGCTCATTCTTCTGTAGTTCCAGCTGCTGTTTGGCACTCAGCTACACCAAGTCACGCTCCTCCATGTCCCCCCATCTCCAGGAGACACTCCAAAAATACGTGACCATTACCTTCCTCACTGGAATTAAACATTTGGGTGGATTCCTGCCCTGTTTTCCCTTACCTTTAGTGTTAGCAGCATGGCAAGGAATTTGGCTTTGTCTCCAACCAACATCGCATTGCTGATGATGGGAACAGCATCTTTCACAGCATCCTCGATCGGAACAGGAGGAACATTCTCACCTCCCGCAGTGATGATGAGCTCTGGAAAACAGACAAATCTTCATTAACATTCAGAGCTTTTCCCCCCCTTCCCTTACAATCCCAAATAACTTCATAGACCCTGGTGGACACACAGGAGCTGTGTCCCACTATCTGGAGAAGGCAACGAACCAGGACTCCAGTGGGGCTGGGAGAGGAGACCAGGGTGCACACAAACAGCATTGCAAAACCTGCTTGAAGGGTCTGCAGAGGGTTTGGGAACGCAGGGTGCAGCCATAGGAGCACCCTCACACCCTGCCACCGTCACCTCAGACTCCCAGGTGTGTAAGTTGGTACCCAAGTTGTTCAGAAACTGAAGTAAAACATTAGATATCAGAATGAACTTCTTCGGTGTGAGGGTGGTGAGGCACTGGAACAGGTTGCCCAGAGAAGCTGTGGCTGCCCCATCCCTGGAGGGGTTCAAGGCCAGGCTGGATGGGGCTTGGAGCAACCTGCTCTAGGGAGAGGTGTCCCTGTCCATGGCAGGGGGGTTGGAACTCCATGATCTTTAAGGTCCCTTCCAACTCTGACCATTCTAGGATTTTCTGAGGCAAAGGAGAGGTTTTGAAGTTATGCAGCGTGACACGAAGAGGAGAACCTGCCCTCCCTGGTGTCTGTAATAGGTTTCTTAAAGCAGCCCCTTGGCATGACTGTTTATCTGGTTTTGATGACTGAAGTCTTGCACGAGACTGGATTTGTTTGGGATGGGTCAAAGCAGTGTCATAGGCTCGAAGACATTTTCACAACAGTGTTAACCTGTTTTCTTTCTGAGACTAAGCCAGCAGAGGTGGAACCAGAGGGACCCAACAGGTCTGGCACCAAAAAAACAAGTCAACAGAGCATTAACTACTGCTGCTGAAATGGGAGCATTTCTCCCTTGCTTTGCAAACACACAGGCAGTGGGTTTCAGAGGTCACCTCCCCTCCCAGCACACACCGCAGCCACAGTCACATTAAAGACTTCAGGAGGAGCTGTGGAATACTCCCCTGTGCACACCACAGCGGGGTATCAGCACACCCTGCCGTAGCCCTGGGCGAGCTCAAGGAAACCTCAGGGGATGCATCACCTTTAATTCTGCCTGTGATGTAGAGGAATCCGTCCTTGTCGTGCTTGCCCAGGTCCCCCGAATGCAGCCAGCCATCCTCATCAATCGCCTCCCTGGTCTTCTCTTCCATGTTCAAATAGCCCATGAAGATGTGCCTGCCCGAGAAGCAGATCTCCCCGTTGCCGTCCCTGTCGGGCTTATCAATCAGCGTCCGACAGCCTGTTATTTCCTTTCCACAGCTTAAAGAGAACACAAACACAAACCCGTGCCATTCTAAAACCAAATAAAACTCAGGAGCTGAGCAGCAGAGTGAGATTCCAGCAGTCCCCTCTTCAAGCTGATGTGTCTGAACAAAGCCAGGCAGCTTTTTATTACAACTGCTTCAGTAAGGATCTTCTAAAAGACACGTGTTTATGTAAGGGGAACTTGAGGAAAGGCTGTTATTGCAGAGAGATGGGTGCTCCCACACCTGGTGTTTTCCACCCATTGTCCTCAGACACCTGAGCTTTGAATTACAAGATTAGATAGAAAGAACTGTTGGAACAGGTCCAGCGCAGGGCCACCAAGATGCTCAGAGGGCTGGAGCAGCTCTGCTGTGAGGACAGGCTGAGAGAGCTGGGGCTGTTCAGCCTGGAGAAGAGAAGGCTCCGGGGAGACCTGGGAGCAGCCTTCCAGGATCTGAAGGGAGCTCCAGGAGAGCTGGAGAGGGACTCTTGGTGAGGGAGTGGAGGGACAGGACAAGGGGGAATGGTTTTAAATTGGAAGAGGGGAGATTTAGATGAGATATCAGAAAGAACTTCTTTGCTGTGAGGGTGGTGAGGCACTGGAACAGGTTGCCTCAAGAAGCTGTGGCTGCCCCATCCCTGGAGGGGTTCAAGGCCAGGCTGGATGGGGCTTGGAGCAACCTGGTGTGGTGGGAAGTGTCCCTGCCCAGGGCAGGGAGGTTGGAACTTGATGATCTTTAAAGGTCCCTTCCAACTCTAACTATTCTAGGATTCTATGATTTAGGTCCTTGGCACAAGGTGGTATTCACTCTGCTGCCTCAATGAGCCATTCAAAGCAACGGCAGAGCCTTGCTGCAGATATTAATTCGACAATAAAGTGAGCTCTAGGCTGCAGTTACCAATTCTTCCTTCTTCCCATGAACCCTTTGCTTCCTCCTCAGTTCCCAGAGAATCCAGGCAGAGTAAAATTTAAGTAACATGCCTTTTGTCCCAAGCAGATCTCTCTGTCTGCAGCCTGTGGCCAAAGCAACTGGCTCCCCAGTGACTTTTTACCAGCAGCAAGACTTGGGATGAGCTGCAGGAGGGTGGATGGACATGGAGGATGATGCAGGAGAAACCTTTAAAGCAGCAAATCCTCCCAGCCAGCAGAGCTCTGCTCACTGAAGGGTATTTACCTGCCGAGCTTGAATGCCTGAGATGGAGACATTGTGTGAGGCCCCGAGCTCTCGCTCATGCCATACAGCTCCAGGACGGGAATGTTGAGGCTTAAGAAGAACTCCAGGGTCTCCCTGGTGATGGGAGCAGCCCCCGTGTAGCACTTGGTGCATCGGTCCAGCCCAAGGGCCTTTCGCACCTTCTTGTAGACCAGGCGCCTGGCCAGGCGGAAATTCACAGGGACTTCAGAGTACCTGTAGGAGAAAAACAGTGACAGGATCTCAGCCCTTTCATCTTCCTCCTATTTTACTCTATTAATAGAGTAAAAAAACTATCCCCATCCCAGCTCTTGCTGCTCACCCTCTGGTCCAAATGCATCATTCAGCTTTTACCATCCATAAGACTGGCCTGTTACACGGATATAATTCCCGATCCCACAGCCAAGTTCTCCTAATATTCATAATATCCCTTAGGAGCAGTTCATAATTACCCGTTCATCCGCTTGAGGTTTGTCTGCAGCCCAACCCCCTTGGCCCACGAAGCCACTTTTCTTCTGAACATTGAGGATTTTGCTCCTATGGATTTCATTTTTTCTTCCATTTTCTCCCAGACACGAGGAACTGCCAAGAAAGCCGTTGGCCTCACTTCCCGCATGGTGTCCACCAAGCTGCCCTGAGGAAGCAGAAGTTAATACAACTTTCAGGAGTGCTCTGCTCTGGACTTCAGGTCAGCACTGATCACTAGCCCAGGTCTAGGACTTGGCCATGAATTCTGAGGAATTTACACAGAATCACAGAATGCTATAAGGTTGGAGGGGACCTCTGGGGATCATCTCCTCCAAGCCCCTCCCAGAGCAGGATCACCCAGAGGAGGTTGCACAGGAACGTGTTCAGGCGGGGTTTGAATGTCTCCAGAGACAGAGCTCTGCCTCTGCCAGGGCTCTGACACCTTCGCAGGAAAGAAGTTCCTCCTCATGTTCAGATGGAACTTCTTATGTTCCAGTTTGTGCCCATTCCCTCTTGTCCTGTCCCTGGGCACCACCGAAAAAAGCCTGGCCCCATCCTCCTGACACCCACCCTTTAAGTATTTCTAGGTGTTGATCGGATCCCTCCCTCAGCCTTCTCTTCTCCAGACTAAAAAGCCCCAAGTCCCTCAGCCTTTCCTCAGCAGAGAGATGTTCTAGGCCTCCAATTTATCTTTTTCAAATGCGGTGCTGCCAAGAAAAAGGAACCCCAGGAGCCTGCAAACACCACAGTGGTGGTGAGAAGACCCTGAGGGTGGTTCAGTGGCAACACTGACACAGCACCAGGAGAACCATTCCCAAGACAGGGATTTAGTGGTGGCAGTGGCAGCATTTTGCAATGTGGGCAGAGTAAATACAAAGCCGTTGCTCAACCAGGTTATCGGGGCGGAGAAGTGGTGTGAGGTGAGACATCGAGAAGCTTCAGTTGTGAAGTGCTTGGTCAGCTCATCCCAGACCATATCGCAGAGTTCAGAAGGCAAAGGTCTGAGTGGATGCACTCTTCAACCCAACAGACCCTTAAACAGGTCACTGTGCAAATACAGCAAGTCAGCACCACTTTTGGGGTCAGGAGATGACCAGCCACGTTTGTTTTCAAGCAGCCACCCAGCTCCAAGCAGGTGGAAGGGTACAGAATTTTTATTTTCTTCTGTTCTTACCTTTAATGCATCTGGCTGAGCGAAGAAAACCTGGGCACCGAATGCCATTGCCGACCAAATATCTGACATCTGGGCGGCGATGTGGCTGAGGGGCAGGTAACTGATCACCACCTCCTGCTTCTCCCTGGCGTCCGTCAGCATTATGAACCGCCCAGCCGCTGCCGCTGTCCACGTCAGCTGGAGTGAGAACCCACGAGACAGCCTTGAGCAACAGCTCCTCCCAACAGGTACAACACCACACACAGCTCGCAAAAATAAGGCTACAACTTCTCGTGATCTTAACATCAGGGGTGTTTTGGGGGGTTCTGCCTTCCCTCAGCACCACCTGAGCTCAGAGAAGGGGTGTTTGTACAAAAAGCACTTACGTTGTCGTGACTGAGCATCACTCCCTTGGGCTGTCCCGTTGTCCCCGAGGTGTATATTAGTGTACAGCACTGGTTGGGCTTCTGAGAGGCAATGATTTCATGGAGCTGAGCATCTGGAACATCTTTGCCAAGGTCTCGGAACTCGCTCCACTGTATACAGAAGAGAAAACCCTCCATCACTTTGTGGGTTGTCATTCCCACATGACATGAAACCCTTTGCTATGTGTATTCCTGGAATGGTGAGAGTTGGAAGGACCCTTAAAGAGTTCCAACTCCCCTGCCCTGGGCAGGGACACCTCCCACCACACCAGGTTGCTCCAAGCTCTGTCCAACCTGGCCTTGTGAAGAGGAGGAAGCTGTTTCCTATGAACAAACCCCTGGGAAAAGTTGTCAATCTGTACTGTCAGCCCCACACTGTGTTCCGGTTGCCACAAGAGGCACAGAAAGAAGCAGGAAAGGAGAAAGGACCACCCTGAGGAAACTTACTAGCTCTGTAGCAACCCCAGTACGTACTTACTGGGCGTAACTGGAGTCACTGTGGAACCCCAGGTTGCCTCACAGAGCTCAGCAGGGTAACAAACACACACCATCACCCCACAACATGGATTTATCCAGGTTTGGGTAACAGCAGACATCCCCTGATTCAGCAGAAACAATCCCCACTGAAACCAACACAAGGTCCCACGGGGACAGTCCGGGGAAGGTGACAGCCACTGGGAAGCCACCAGATGAACACCCACCCCCCACCCCGTGGTTACAGGCCACAACAACAGCCAGTACTTACAGAGTAAAGATTTGGCCTCTTCTCTTTCAGCTCTTCCCCGTACTGGACAATAGCTTTCAGATGAGGCAGTTTATGCTGAATCTGCGTTAAGGAAGGAGACTGGTGAGAAGGAGCAAACCCTGCTTGTCCCTTTCAGGTCTAAGTGACCACCTAACGGGCTACTGCTGCTCACCATGAAAAGAATCTCATCTGCCATAACGAGAGAGGACAGAGAGCACAAGCTTTCTCACTAGAGAAAGCAATCAGTCTGGGATGTTGCCCGATGACCCTGGGGATGACAAATTGTTCAACTTGGCTGCTCATGTTTTAAGCTCGAGGCTTTGCCAAGCTGTGGAACCAGCATTTAACCTCCACTTAATCTCCCGTGAGATTTAGCACAAGTGACCACTCACCCAGTTTCAGCAGGGAACAGAACACATCAAGTATCACAGAATCACAGACTGGGTTGAGTGGGAAGGGACCTTATAGGCCACCCAGTGCCAACCTCCTCCCTGGGACACCTCCCACCACACCAGGTTGCTCCAAGCCCCATCCGCCCTGGCCTAGAACCCCTCCAGGGATGGGGCAGCCACAGCTTCTCGGGGCAACCTGGGCCAGGGTCTCACCACCCTCACAGCCAAGAAGTTCTTCCCCAGATCTCATCTCCATCTCCCCTCTTTCAGGCTTAACCCCTTCCCCCTCATTCTATCCTAGTAGGCTCCATCAGCTCATCTCTGCTTTCAGCTCCAGCGTCCCCCTTCCAAAGCACTTACTCCCCCTCCCACGTCTGTCAATAAGATGCTGGAGCCCCCACCATTAAAAAAAAAAAATATATTTTACCTCTAAGATTTTCTGCAGCTGTTTATGGTTTTCCACAACCACCACGTTAGCGCTACAGTTCTCTGCTACGTAATGACAGGCCTCAGGAGAGTTTGTAGTGTAGATACCGACAGCAAAACCCCTGTGAAAGGTAAAGCAAAACAGAAGGGGAAAAGCAAAACACAGAATTAAGAGGATAAGCAGAGCTGCTGGCAAAAATCAAACCTTTGCAAACTTCAAAAAAAACTTCAGGAAGAATGTCCCACGAAACAACAGCAAGAAGCAAAGAGCTTAATTCCAAGAGCAAAGGCTCTGTTTGGGGGCACGGGAAATGTCAGAAGGGTGTAAGAAGCCAAAACGTCTCAGGCAGAAGGTGGCTTTCAAAATCGAGCTCTGGGATTCTCCAGCTTTTCCCACTGTATTTTTAATCCCACTGTAATTAAGCACTTGGTTTTGGATTAACCTACTGCTCATCCCATTGTGAAAGAAACCAAAACCAAAAAAACCAAACCCCAAACCCCATATATTTTATCTCATTAATTCATAATGAACTAAAGATAGAGTTTAGGTTCTAGCCATCTTACCTAAATTCAAGTGTAAGCAGCTGGGTTCAGGATTCTGTGGTTTGTTTCATTGTTATTTTCTAAATAAAAATCTGCTTCTCACGTGAAAACTTCAAATCCTATCCAAGTGCTAAAAGCAAGATGCCAGCGACAAGATGCCACTCGCTCTTACCCTGCAAGGATGGCTCCGATGTCAGCAATAAACCACTCTGCAGAATTAAATCCCAAGATGCAGACTCCATGAAAACGCTCCAGTCCCAGCTGTAAACAAGAGTAGAAATTAAAGGAATCCTGCTATTTTCCTTTGAAGAACACATTGAGTTAATTTACAGATCTCCGCTGCGAGCACAAAGTCAAGGGGAAAGGTTCATGCTACTGTAGGTGGTGACTCACACTGAAAATGGGGAACGGTTTTAAATTGGAAGAGGGGAGATTTAGATGAGATCTTAGGAAGAAGTTCTTTGCTGTGAGGGTGGTGAGGCACTGGAACAGGTTGCCCAGAGAAGCTGTGGCTGCCCCATCCCTGGAGGGGTTCAAGGCCAGGCTGGATGGGGCTTGGAGCAACCTGGTCTGGTTTGAGGTGTCCCTGCCCAGGGCAGGGGGGTTGGAGCTGGATGATCTTTAAGGTCCCTTCCAACTCAAACCATTCTATGATTCTACAAACCTTACCTTCAGGAAGCTTTTTGCTGCTTTCCAGCACTCCTCATAGTACATCTTGTACGTTAGTTTTGTCCAGTGGCCATTCTTTTTGGATGCCAGGGCGTAATAATCACCGTATTTACTGACGGCTTCCCCGAGCAGCTCGTGAACCGTCTTGGGGGTCTCGCTGCCCGCACCCTGCTCCTCCATCCTCAGCCGCACCTCGCCATCCCGACGTGTGGTCCACAGGCTGGAGGCAGAAGACAAGGGGGCTGCTTCAAAAGAGAAGTGTTCAGATTAGAAATCTGAAATATAAACAGTATCAAACAGACTCAAACAAATGCTGTTATACCCCACCACCCGCTTTTGTTGTCCTTTTATTGGCAGTAAGTGTTCCATGTGACTCCCAGTATTTTAACCAGGACTAATGTTGGATAAAGCAGGACTATCATCCCTGATGATACAGAGCTGGGAGGGGTGGGTGACACACCACAGGCTGTGCCACCATCCAGTGAGACCTGGACAGGCTGGAGGGCTGGGCAGAGAGGAACCTCATGAAGTTCAACAAGGGCAAGTGTAGGGTGCTGCATCTCAGGAGGAATAACCCCCCGCACTAGGACAGGTTAGGGGTGACCTGCTGGAGAGCAGCTCTGCAGAGAGAGACCTGGGACTCCTGGTGGACACCAGGATGCCCATGAGCCAGCAATGAGCCCTGGTGGCCAAGAAGGCCAATGGCATCCCGGGGGGCATCAGGAAGAGTGTGGCCAGAAGGCGAAGGGAGGCCATCCTCCCACCCTCTGCTCTGCCTTGGGGAGGTCCCATCTGGAGCACTGGGACCAGTTCTGGGCTCCCCAGTTCAAGAAGGACAGGAAATTGCTGGAGAGGGTACAGCAGAGGACCACAAAGATGATGAGGGGCCTGGAGCATCTCTCTTATGAGGAAAAGTTGAGGGACTTGGGGCTTCTTAATCTGGAGAAGACTGGGAGGGGATCTGATCAACACCTACAAATACTTAAAGGGTGGGTGTCAAAGGATGGAGCCAATCTTTTTTCAGTGGTGCCCAGGGATAGGACAAGAGGGAACAGGCACATCTTGAACATAAGTTCTGTCTAAACCAGAGGAGGAACTTCACTGTGAAGGTGGCAGAGCCCTGGGAGAGGCTGCCCAGAGAGGGTGTGGAGTCTCCTCCTGACATATTCAAATCCCACCTGGACATGTTCCTGCGTGACCTGCTCTGGCAGGGGGCTGGAGGAGATGATCTCCAGAGGTCCCTTTCAACCCCCTACTATTCTGTGATTCTGTAACAGATGCTGCTTCTAAAGCACTTTCAAAATTTTGCTAAACATTTCTTATTTCCACCCCTCTCTAACCTGCTCTCCTGCCCTAAAGCTCTCCTGCCAGCAGCTTCCTGCAACAATCACTTGCCTTTTTTTTTTTCCTTCTCTTTTAAGGAGGACTGGAAGTAATCCGTTATTACCTGGCAGACCAGCACACAGTGACACTACCTATTTTACTACTCTAGGCATCCCCGTTGCTTTAAAGTCAAACTTCAAGAGGCTTCTGGATGGACCATTCTGCAATTTGAGTGTCTTCTTCCCACGTTATGGTTTGATAAATTCCTCTCTCATTTCAATAACTAAAAATAATCATTTTAGGCAAGCCACAGCAACTAAAATATCCCTTCTGCTTACCTTTGAAACCCAGCTTGTCTGTCCGATGTCCCTCTGCCTTCCTGTCTTCTGCTGGCTCAGGGCTGTGGGGCTCCACTCTGCAAGGCAAAGGCCATCAGCCTCGGACAGCCTTTAGGACATGGGCTGAAGAACACCCAAGAGGCACCCTTGCTCCATCCCTTCATTATATTAGTCATAGAATCATCCAGGTCGGAAGGGACCTCCAAAGGTCATCTAGCCCGACCTCCCCGTAGTCGTAGGGACACCCCCAACTAGCCCAGGTTGCCCAGGGCCCCATCGAGCGTCACATTGAATAGCTCTAGGGAAGGGGCCTCAACCACCTCCCTGAGCCACCCTGGATGGCAACAAGGATCAGCAGTTCCTGACATTCTGATTTTACCAGCCTGCACAGCCAGAGCACGGAGACATGTCCCTCCCGGAGACTGGCCCAGCTTTGCCTGCGCTGCTTTTAAACCCAAATTGTCCCGATTGATTGTAACTATCGTTTCAGATGAACCACAGAAGGACCCATAAACATCCAGAAAACAGCTATAATTTAATTCCAGAGGTCAGCTCTTGGTGCCTGGAACAAAATGCGGAGCAGAGAGGAGTGGGGCAGGATGGGACTCAGGGACCTAGCGTTTATCCTCTCTCCACAACACTGCAGTCCAATGAAGTCAGGCCCCCGCCAAGCAGGACATCAACCGCCCCCTCATCACCCGGTGAGGAACCCCCCAGAGGCCAGGCCAGCTGGACAGCAGGAAATTGATTTAACAGGAAATCTCCTTCTTCAGTATTCTGAATAAAATCACTGCATCAGGCTCCCACCAGATGTTTGGGAGGAAACGGGAACAGGCCCGTCACCCGTCTCCTTCAGCCCCACTCCCCTCACCAGGAGCTTCTCTGCAGAACTAGCTGAAAGTCATGGAATCACAGACTGGTTTGGGTTGGAAGGGACCTTAAAGCCCACCCAGTGCCACCCCTCCCCTGGGCAGGGACACCTCCCACCACACCAGGTTGCTTCAAGCCCCATCCAGCCCGGCCTTGAACCCCTCCAGGGATGGGGCAGCCACAGTTTCTCTGGAAAACCTGGACCAGGATCTCACCACCCTCACAGCAAAGAGCTTCTTCCCCACATCTCAGCTCCATCTCCCCTCTTTCAGTATCAAATCCTTCCCTCTCAACCTAGGGCTCCCCTCCCTCATCAAAACTCCTTCCCCAGTTTTCCTGGAGCCCCTTTAGGGACTGAAAGGGGCTCAACAATCTCCCCAGAGCCTTTTCTTCTCCAGACTGAACCCCCCCTAACTCTCTCATCCTGTCTTCCCAGCAGAGGGCCTCCAGCCCTCTGACCATTTCCATAGTCCTCCATTGGACCCGTTCCAACAGGTCCATGTCCTTCCTGTGCCTTTTTGCTTTCATATTTGGAAGATCTGGTGAAATACCACCAGTCCACACTTGCAAAACGGTGTTCTTCCTCCATCCCCTTCCAACAGAGACTCTCACAACCATAGGTGATGAGGATAAGGTATAATCAAGTCAACATTGCACTTCAGACCACACGTTGGAAGCCAGACCCTGTGCTTTGCTCTCTAGAAGGACATCCCACCCTCCAACCTACAGTCAGGTAACACTTTTTCCTCTACACTGGGCCATGCCCCACTGGTACTACCAGGGTGGCACTGAGGTCCAAGGTTTAGTTGGCCCCAGAGAGCCCAGTGTCCCCCTTGCCTTGATGAAGAGCCCTCCCAGGGTGCTCTCCTCTGGGCCATCATCAAGGTGTTGGTTTCTTCATGCCAATGCCAGGTGTTGACTATCCCCCCCATGTCTGGTGCCAGGTTCCCCTCCAGCACCACCTTCTGGGTCTTCTAGAAGGGCTGCACATCCTTGACATCACAACAGCCCCAGCCCCATGCAGGGGGCAGCTTCAGGACCAAAAGAAGCCCCAACATCCCTGCCTGTCACCAGCAGAGCCCACCTGCAGGCAGGGGGTCCCAGCCAAACTCAGGAAGGTTCCCCCTGCCCCAGCCCCACATCTTCTTCCCCTTCTACTAGACCCAGGAGAAGCCAAGCCAATGCTCAGCACCGCTCTGAGTTTCAGTGTAAAGGGTAAGGCACTTCCCTCTGTTTTACGTTTCCTCTAGATTTTTAGGGAATACTCAACTATTACTGCTTTGGGCACGCGATAAGATTTAAGACTGGCCTGCCCAAAAGCAGAACTGCTTCTCCCACCGACTCTGAAAGCCAGAAACAAGTGGGAAGTAAAGTAATATTTTCATATTTAATTTTTTTTTTCATTTCCCCCAAAGGGATTACGAGACTTTCCCTACTCTGTGGTTCCTCCTCATTGAGAGCATTTTTCAGCACAAATTAATCCTCAGTTGCAATAGTTCTGCACCATTTCTCCACCAGCTTTTACGATCAAAGCATGCAAATGACCCAGTAATATCAGCAAAAAAGGAAAAAAAAAAGCCCCAGCTGTTCCCCCATCAGTGACTCACATAATCTTTCCCCCAGCCTTGCCACATGCAATTCAAATGCAGCCTGAAAACAGAATTAAGCAAAGAGGGCTTTTTTTTTTTTTGTCAGCTATATCTCATTAGACTTCTAGATACAGGCCCTTAATTATTAATCTGCTCTTTACAGAGCTGATTTACAGACAGGAATCCGATCAAAATCAGCCCAGAAATTATCCTCGCCAGAGACACACCTCTACTGCCAGGACACCAATGCTCCAGAAGGTATTTAAAGTACTCTATCAGTGACCTCCCAATTAAATAGGTTAATGATTACTCAAAGTTCCTTTATCAAAGGCCATCCTTCTGCCCGCACAGAGCATCCTGCCCTTCCTGCACTTTAATAAATCCCTATTAAATTTCCAGCCCTGTGCTCCATGTGGTGGCTGGGTACGTCAAATTTAATTCTCTTCCTCTTCTTTCGAGGAGAGGATTTGTAGATTTTTATTTATTTTTCAAGATTAGAGATTCAGCTTTTGTATTTCGGAAGCAGTAAAAAAAAAAATGTTTGAAATGTCTTAAATATATATATATGTATCTCCCAATTCATCTAAGTAAACAGGATAGAACAAACTATGTCCTACGTATACAGGTCAGAGAAAATAAAATAAATAAAAAAATTTCAATAGCACAAACCTAGTGGGAGAGTCGAGCCGGACATCATCCAGTGCCACCTCGCAGTCCCCTGCGGGATCCAAGTGACAATAAGCTGTGGGGACCGGTTCCGCCGGTGCCATCCTTGTGTCTGAGTCACACAGCATCGTCCCTGTGAAAACGGGTTTAAGGAGAAAAATATAAATAAATGAAAAAAAAACAAATTAAATGGCAGAGTAAACCCCTGCAGTAGGTCCACGGCAGCGCCGGGGCAGGCGCAGCTGGAAACTGCTGGATTTGCATGAAATATGGTAAATTCTGACAGCGGCTGTGGCACCCTCCTCATCCCCCTGCTCCCTCCAAACACCCCACCGTGGGTGGGTGAAACCCAAAATCCCACACTTCTATCCCCCGCGAAAAGGAACAAGACAACTACAGCTTTGACAGAGCATAAATTGAGATTTTACACCCCTTTTGCCCCCCAAAAACATCCCTGCTGGACAATTACACCCTCCCCCCACCCCAAACCTCCATCCCTGCAGGACTCTGTGTCCACTCGTACCCCTCATCGCCTTTGTCCAGCCGTTCTGCACCAGCGCTGAGGAAGAGAAGGAGAAGGAGGAGGAGGATGTGTAATATCCTTTATTTTTAAACTAGCGCCCAGGAGGCAGAACTGGAGCATCTTATGTCATGTGCTGCCTGCCTCGCAATTGGAAGCGGCTCCTCACCCCACACCGCAGCCTCTTAAGGAAGCCCCACGCCTGCCCCGCAAGCATCCCTGGGGATCTAGGGGGGGTCCCATCGCCCCCCCCGTCTCTCCCCCAGCTTGGGAAAGGACATCCCGGAGATTTAACCTGTTCCTAGGGAAAAAAAAACAAACAAACCCAAACCAACCCCAAAACTCCACGCTTTGGCAGCCCTTGATGTTTTCGGCGGCTCCTAGGACTGGGTGGCGTGGGGATTTCGTCACCTGCCAAAGGTGGGATTTATGGAAAGGTTTCCGTTCCTCCTAAANCTGCCATCATCCCCCCTGTCCCCGCCACCCCCCGGCCACGCAAGGGACACATCACTGCTCAGGCCACGCTGGGCTCCAGGTTCCCATTCACAGCGTGAAAAATAAAAAATAGTCAAATTCATACACAGCTGAGAAAAGGACGGCTCCAAAAATGCCAGCTCTGAGGTAAGGGCAGACATCTCCCACTGCCCCATTCTTGGCTAAAACAGTGGTTTATT
>VXBW01000372.1:0-12239 GCA_013400375.1 Thinocorus orbignyianus | reverse complement strand
TTCTATGATTCTATGATCAGCTACAGGAGAAGAGTAAAGTACCTCTAAAATACCACTACTAAGGTAATCTGAGGTTAAATTTGTCCACTTCAAAGGTAAACTTCTGAATACATCACAGCCCAGCAGAGGAGCAGCCTTGTGGATCTTCAATATTCAATAACTCTTCAATTTTATAACAATAACCAGTCATACCAGGCCCCAACCCTTAGCTGCCCTTGTCTGGTCTTGAACTTACTTTAGCTTGATTTTTAGCTGTAGCTTCATAAGTTATTTGAGAAACTTCTGCAACTTGCTCTAAGATCATGTAACTTGTCTAGCTTCTCCTAGCTAAACCAGCAAGAGTACCCAAAGGTCAGGCATCTGTACCATGCTTTTAAACTTGTATAAGCTGTGCTGGCTATTACTCAACTTTTTCTTAAGCTTAACTTTCCCTCAGCTTTTCATGTACTTGGTTCTCCTTCACAAAAAAAAATTAATACCATATAGGAAAAAGACTAACAAATCTCAGCAATCATACTGTAAGAAGCGGTACAGGTCAACAGAAAAGTAAAAACTATAACCCCATTACCAAATATGGTGTTGAAATAGATAAAAATAAACCTGAGCAAATTCAGGATCATAGAATGGTTAGAGTTGGAAGGGACCTTCAAGATCTTCGAGTTCCAACCCCCCTGCCCTGAGCAGGGACACCTCCCACTACACCAGGTTGCTCCAAGCCCCATCCAGCCTGGCCTTGAACACTTCCAGGGATGGGACATCCACAACTTTCCTGGGCAACCTGTTCCAGTGCCTCACCAAATCAGGAAGGCATGATCAGGGAGGAAATCCTCTAGTACCATTGATACCGCATTCCTGGTGAAGAACTGGGACAATGACGACTCACTAAACCACCCTGCCGTTGACTAGGACTATGGATGATCAGAGGTGAGAAATCAGAAGAAAGGAGAAGATATTTGCAGCTATTGATTTAATTTTATTAGTAATTAATATCAATACAAATGGTATCATTCTGATTGTATTAGCATTGTTGGACAACTGGAGTAAAAATAAGTGATTGTTACATTTTGATTAGATTGTTAAAACATTAATTAAAGCAACAATAGATTCTAATTCTTGGATCCTCCTACACAGCATATTCTTTTTAATTACTCCTGTGAAAGTATGTAATTAGGAGAGGATCTCTGTTTCCTCCTGGAGACTGCGAACAAAATGACAAGTGTTACAACACACGATGGAACACCACACAGAAGAAATAAAAGGAAATTGTAAATAGCTGCTTTTTAGAAGTTTGAAAGGAAATGCTACTGTTATGACAGTGGAATAACATGGCAAAATTTAAGGACAGAAACAGAAATTATTAATAGCTCTAAGCTATGCACAGTTTGCTGCATAAGGGTCAGAAGTAGAGTCAACTTTTACTGCATAGACAGCCCACATTCACAGCTTTGTAACCCTCAATAAAACCCTTTCGAGGTTTCTTCCATACTTCACAAGGCACAGAGAGCACACACACAAGCACTGAGGCTGGCACCACAGCACTGGCTGTCACCAGTGACAACCAACTGCAGCAGAGGGTACTCAGCACCTGCACAGGAGCTCCCACAGCACTGCCAGTCTAAAGCTAAGCCTCAAAAAAGACCGGTACAAAGTCCTCTACAAGGTCATGGCCATTTTCTGTTTTCTAATTTATTAAAACTAAATATTCTCATTTTATTAGGAGCGTCTGGATAATGAAAAACTTACTCTGTTCTTGTAGTCTTTCCTCTACCTGTTGTGTTACACTCACACAGATGCGCACATCCACATCCCTACTACACCAGCTCCTGTGGAGTTTCTCATCAGTTAAAAAGCATTTGAGCTATCAGTGATCAGGAACAGTGTTGGACTGAATTTTCAAGGATGCTGTCTAGTTCATTTTTATATATCCCACACAGGTATCATGATGCAATTAATTGCAAATTCATTTAAAATTACTTAAAACTTATGGGAGAAAGATCATATATATCACAAAGTACCGATTTTTTGTATGAACATAAAATCCTCACAAGAGTGTCCCTAATCCATATAATTTTTGGCCGATGTTTGCAATAGAACAGTTTCATCAGCAGATATTCAAATGAAAATACATGTGCCCGACCATCTTTTTAATGAGTTCACAGAAAGTACAACACATACAGAGAGTACATAAAAAGCTGAAAAAACTGACTACTAAGTCGAAAGGTACACACCCAAGGTTTGCAGGTTCTCCCCTCTCAGTAATGACAGTATTCACATAAGATGTAGGAACCATGGAACAGGATCCACTTCTTTAAAGGCAACCTTTCTTTGCCTAAGCTTTGGGTAAGTAGGTCGTGGTGTCTCCTCTCCAGTCAGTGGAAAGCAGCAGGTGTGATGGAATACTTGCAAAGATGAGTACTCCACACAAGTTTATACGCTGCATAGACCAAGACACAACCTGATTCACTGAATTTCAGTGCCCACTGCTCCCTGCTGGGCATCCAAGGAACTATTAACTACATGCACGCCCACAAGGTATAAATGCAGGATCTGGCAGCAGTAGTAGCTATCCTAAATGTAATTTTTCTGAGCTTTTATTAGTAGAATTGATTGTTCATTGATTAACTACCTCTTCAGTCTGATGGAATACAAATATACATCTACTAATTCTGAGAAGAGGCTACTTTGGAATGGCAGAAAGCACTTCTTAATGTCTTCTGCTGAAGTCCCTGCACAGCATTCTATAATTTTCCTCTAAATGAAGGCAGAAGAGCACTCGCTATTCTTTGCAGTCTGGTTAACTGCATAGGGATTGCTTATGGTGATCCCACAGAGTATGATATGAAATGCATTTCAGGGAAGAGGTAAAATGGTGAATCCTTTCCAAAACTCCTGAAAATTGGTATCTGATTCCCTCAGAAGCTCTTTTACTAGAAGCACCCTGCCAGTATAAGGAAAAACAAAGAGACCAGTAAAGAGAATAAGGACTACAGAGTTTTCTTGGGTAGAGCTACATAAGCAAGCCATCATAAAGAGCTATTCTCCCCGTATTTAAAATTATGAAGTTAGATTCCCTGTATATTAGACATCCAGGTACCCCAAACTCATGTCATCAAATGTCAAAATAAAAATCAATCTTGTATCTATCGTATTACTAGAACTATACTATTACTAGAACTATAGTATTACTGGAACTACAGATGATACATAGGTAACTGAAGTTTTGATAAATGTAGCTTTAATTTAACCGTGTCCTCTGGCAATAGTTAATGTGAAATAATCCAAAAACCAACACAGATCTAGTAGGTACTGTTTTTTTAAATAGCTCTCCTCTAGCTGAGAATGTGCAAGTCAGGTAATGCTAGGGCATAGAAAAAATATTCTGTAAAAACAGCAATGTATTTAATAAAGTGAAAAAAGCCCAAATATTTTCTTTTTAAATTGTTATGACTCACAGCTGACCACTAAAGTTTCCTCAAAGAAATTACTCCCAAATCTACTCTTAGTTTTCCGTATGTTTATTTTACTTTAAGTTCGCAAGGAATGTTTAATGATATTTCAATCATATACTACTCATGCTTAACTTACACACAAATGTCCTGCTGCCTCAATAGAAAAAGGATTTCCTTGTGAATCCATTGACACAAAAAACCTTTGGCATAACTGGTCAGTATTTTGTACAGCAAATAAAGTTACTGCAACCACAGCACACATACACTATCATACTAGAGCACCACTGCATTCTTGCATGAAAAAAGCAGGGTTTAATGATGGATTCCAAGACTGGAACTGAAATTCAAGTCCAGATAAGAAATACCCTCAGCCCAGTGAGAAAGTGGATCATAGAATATCTTCTATCTTTTTGCAATGTGGCAATTTAAAGCCCCTTTTCACATTGGGCATTGACATTGAGACAAGACAGAAACCAGAAGGCAGTCACAATATAAAAATGACAATGTGACAGTTCAAACACAGGTTGACTTCCCAATCCTCAACTTTAAATGATGTCAAAAGGCTGTAATACCTAACATTAATAGATATCTATACTAATTACCTAAACTATGTTAAACCAGATTGCTCTATGTGGATTACAGGTTTAATGAAAGGCTAGGAAAATATTTTATATTACTTTCTCTGAGGGACTTATTTCCTCATAGCCAGAAGGAAAACAACTATTTGTGGCTTTTTCAGCACTAAGGAATTCCCCAAAATTGCAGCTGGCTTAACGAAAGCTTGATTGAAAGAAACAAGATTACTACATCAATAAAATCTCTTTTCTGTGTTAAAAAATATTAAAACTCTTGGGGAATTAAAAATGGAGAGCTCACCTCTTCACGCTGATGAACTGGGACAACTAACTCCTACATCAGGTAATCAAGAAAGAAATGAAGAAGAAATGAACAGACTGCCTAATCTAAAGTGGTCATTTGGTATCTTTTCATCACAGGAATGCCTAATTGCCCAAGATTCCCTGTGATAACAGATCACCTTCAGACTGTCAAGCGCCTTTCTCTTACTAGATTAAGCTTTACAAGTGAGTTGTCACAACTTCAGGACAAACAGCACCTTCTACACTCTTTTTCATAACCGACTCACTGTTCCCATTCATGAACACAAACGTGTACACATGCTTCCCGATTACTATTTAAGGAGCAATTTTTCTTCCCAGAAAAAAACTATAGCTATTATTATGATTTTTTAATTCAATTACTGATTTTTAAGGGTCCGTGACTGAGCCAGTAATATTTCTTCCAAAGCCACAACTCTTAGGAAGCAGATGACAGATATGCAATTGCTGTCATCTTCTGGCTAGCTCAGTTTCTTCCCATTCTTCCCCATAAAACCCTGAAAAATTATGTCTTTCTTGTAATCGATCTTTGCAATGATAAAGATTCACAGGGTGATTTGTTCCAAGCAGGATGCCAGCATTTTGTTTGCAATGAAAACCAAATTGGCTCCGAGGCATTTCCTCTTGACACTAACAGGATTTAAGAGATTTAAATAATATAAAGCAGTCTTGTGCAACATATCAAAGCTAGATCTGAGCACTATTTCAGTGTGTCAGTGGTATTAAGTAGTTTAAAGACAAATAATGATATATTTCGAGGTATTTGGAAACAATGAATTACATATATTGAGACATTTGTTAAACATGGCAGCAACAAGCAATAGGTCTCAGTAGTATGTACGACCAACCTTTTAAAAAACATGAGTTAATAGAAGCAGATGCTGAGAAGCTTTACCTGGAGAGTCAGTGACTGGCTCGATATTTTAGAAATTTAATTAATAGATTATTATAAAGCAATTTTCACCTCTGTTGTGACCACTATGGTCAATTATAGCCACGTTTTATTTACTGGAATATATTCAGGGTATCTAAGCAACTTGTTTCAAATAAATTAAAAAAAAATAATATTTCCTTGGAGCATGACTTTGGCTCCAAAGTGAATGTAGAAATTGATAACTATGCAGACATAACAATAGTTATGTGGATACCACATCTATTTGCTGCCAGGACAGAACCACCTGAGCAGCTCTTCAGCTCTCACAACACTTTCCTAGACCCGCTATCATATGCGGGACAGATCTCTGAAAAGCTTATCACTCCCCTTAAACATCCTGAGAGCACTGTGGATACAGAATTATCAATATTTTAGTCAATTCAGACAGATATAAATTTAGTACTTGTGCCATGCTTAGTCCTCTAGATGCTATGTGCATTTTGGCATAGACAATATTATCAGGCAGCAGACAATGTCCAGTATAACACAAGTACCTCTGTAGAAACATAACCACACACTAAGTCAGGCTGTGTTTTTTCCAATTTTGAATGTTTAAGACTATTTTAAAACCACATTTAACAAACTTTATCATGTAAACAAATATGGGTAACAGTATTTTTGGAAATCTGTGCTTTTGGGGTGAATTTTTTAAGTGGTGCAAGATACCGAATGCTGGGCAGTCCACTTGACTCTGCATGAATAACTTGACCAAACCAAAACCTGATAGAAATTAGGTTCAGAACTGAGTAGTTGCAGGTGTTGGGCCCAGAACTGACTTCAGAAGGAATAATTTTTTAAAATCTGTGAACATGGACAGATGCAATGTTGCAAACTACAAGCCTGTATTATGCATGTACACTTCAGCAGACCTAAAAAGATTAAGAAAAAATATGTAGTTCAATAGCTAAATTTAGTGAATTTTCTGTTCTTTCGTGCTGCTACAAGTCTTAAATCCCGTCATCCCAGCCTTTCTGGCACATGGACATAAAAAAAATATGCTGTGGACAGCATTGTACCTTGCACATATTGCCCATCATCAAAATGACCAGTTTGAAATTTAAAGTCTCCAATACAACATCCAGAGCTTTAAGCAAGCATAAATTCCGTGGCTTCTGGAACATTCCTTTGATGTGCAGACACTGAGATTAACCTTGTCCAGGCAACACGAACTATCTATAACAGTGAGGCTTCTTCGCTTTCCTTCTGTGTGTGCATTCTACAGCCACTGTGATAACACCCAACAAAATACACCACTTTTTTTTTTTTTCAGTCAGTCTGCAACGGATTTTGAGAATGGCTTTTATCGTGTGTAAATGGTTTGCAGGCAGGCAATGGAAAAAAATATACTGTTACAAAAAGCCTACTCGACATCTTCAGAATCAGTAATTCATAGTTTAAAATCAAAGCTGCCTTTGATTCAGTACTTTCAGCCTTTATTTTTATTTTTCCTGCAATAAAGAATAGAACTTTGATATTTTTAGAAGAGTAAATTGGAAGCTGTCCTGGTTTGAGGTAAAATAGATCCAACTTTCTGTTCAGTGATTTTACTTCTTAGCTAGGCCTCTTCTAAATGTCTGAACTGTTCTAACTCTGCACTTTTAGAGTGGTAAGACCAGTGTTTGTACTTCATGCCGAGGAACAGTATGCAGAGAGGCTCTTGTTTATAATTNTGAGCAGCCCAGTCTTTGATGTAGATAAGAGCTTAGAGATTGCTGTGAACTGTCCTTGAAAAGTAGAAGTATGAAGAAGCAGCTACATGGGAAACAAGATAAACGGAACGGCAGTTGGGAAAAGGGGAAAAAACATCGCTGCGCACAAACAAGAATTTTACACCAATTGTGTGAGTGTTCTAGGTGTTTGAACAGAGACTATAAGCCAATCATCTAGCTGTTGCTAGTGTGTGCTTCTTTTAACTGTCTATATAAACTCTGTAAGAAACTTGAATAAAGGAGAACGACCATACTCATATTGAGACTCATCGTTACGGCTTCCCACTCCGACCATTCCGACAGAGGACACTGTCTGTTCATCTGCCTTTGATCCCAATCCATGCATTCCCCAATCCAGAGCTGGAATCCGGTTCCCATCCAGTGCTGAGTCCAATTTAGGACTTCCCCAGTGCTTGTCAGTGACACCATCCCAGGAGCTTGATACAGTTTTATAAATATTGTATCTATTTCATTATTTCCTTATAATTTTATTATTATTTCATTAAAGTACTTTAGTTCCTTCTAAACTTGTAAATCGTTCTCCTCTTCTCCTGACCTAAGAGTAAGAAGTGGGGGGAGAGCATCTGCTGCCCATAATAGATCAATTCAGCCTAAACCACAACAGAAGCAAGACTGGTTTTTTGCACGGAATACCCTTTCAAGTTCTTCTTTAACATCTTGTTTCTCTGTTATCTAATTCCAACACAAAACTGATCTTAGCTCACCCCAGTTATAAATAACACGTATGGACAACTCTGTAGCCACTAGTAGTATTATGTCTTTATAAAGATTATTAGAAGCTTTTGAAAAGCAAGATGTTCCTATCAACATTTCCCATTGCTCCTGAAAAGTCCAGAGCAAGGCAAGGATGCTTCCTGCCTAAGGAAATTAGAACCTAAAATGTAGCAAAAGTAAAACCATATTGGAGTGTTTGCATCTAAGGCAGGAGGGGAGAAAATTAAGAAACCAGGAGAGAGACCACATGTGCTTTGTCTTATAAATCGCTCTTTCAAGTTGTACCAGTTCTGAATCATTTATTAAATAGCACAGAATAACAGAGGTTTTAAGGAAGGAGCAGCAAACATGGCAGCTTAGGGAAATAGGGTGGAAAGAATCACCTAAAATGTACTCAAGAGCAAAAGCAGAATAAAGTCATGATTGTAGTATAAAATTTTGTGGAGTATGGAGAGGGAAAGCATACAATGAGGGATGTAGTCTCATGATGCAGAGCTCTTTGATTCCCTGTCTGCTCTTCCACAGCCTATGCAGGCTCCCTAGCACAGATGCCTTCCAGTTCACTTTAAAACAAGGAGGCTTCAGATCTTTCCATCCAAGCCTCATTCCTCTGCCAGTACATCAGGCAAATATGATCCAGTGCATGGTGGTGGTCAATAAGTGCTATGTTGAGTCTGTTCGACAAAATTCACAACACTGCATACAAACTATGTGAATTCAGTTTGGTGTTAAACCTTCTGTTAATATTTTTATACAAAGAATCATAAAATTGTCTAGGTTGGAAGGACATGTACAAGTATAGGGAAGTAACTGCCCCTCTATTTTTCTTTGCAATAACAATGTGGGACTTCTGGATTATGAAATGCCCAGGATAATTTCATGACATACAAGGACAAAGAAAACATGGATATACAGAGGCTGCTTTTAGGAGTATTCTAGCATCCTGTTGTTCCCAGTGAAATAACCAAATGAACCCAACACTTCTCAGAAGATAAGACACGCTGAAAGACTAGCAGTTTAGAAGTCCCTACTCAGACCTGTGAATAGATGCAACTTGAACTTCAATTGATCAAGAACTTGCTTAGTCATTTCCACCTGAGAAAAGAAATGGTGAAATACTGTTTTCCTGATCTGATAGTATTTTTTTCCTATCAACCTTACACAGATTTAAAAGAAAATATAAAGCATTCTGTAATGGAGAATCATCTTGATTTATTTGTTGCTAGGTATGCAGTAAATGAAAGTCAAGTCTCAGTTTTTGATTAAATGCCCTGTAGAGTTAATTAGTTTCATGGGATGACTATAGTGCATAATTATCTAATTTTATAGGTTTTTAATACTCCTTAATTTTACAGCTGCCTGCTTGTTTTATTATTTTTTGGAAAGGGTAAAGATACAATCAATTAATTTTCCCCGAATACCTCACTAAAGCACGTCTTCAACCACTGGAACAACCTCCCAGGGAGGTGGTAGAGTTCCCACCACTGGAAGTTTTCAAGATGTGATTGGACATGGTGCCAGGCAGTCTTATATATGCTCCCTTTCCCAAGAAAGGTTAGGCCAGATAATCCTTTGAGGTGCCTTCCAACCTGGACTGTTCTATCATTCTTTAACCGTGCTGTAAAAGAAAG
Source organism: Thinocorus orbignyianus (assembly GCA_013400375.1). Taxonomy (NCBI): domain Eukaryota; kingdom Metazoa; phylum Chordata; class Aves; order Ciconiiformes; family Thinocoridae; genus Thinocorus; species Thinocorus orbignyianus. The sequence goes on along the minus strand of VXBW01000372.1, from coordinate 2,885 downwards.
TTGTTTTTTCGTAATCCATTGCAAATCAGTCACATTAACTGCATTTTGTACCTCACTGGTTCTTTAAAATAAAAATTTTAAGTGCACCAATTGCTTCTGGTAGAATTACTAGATTTTCATATCTCATCCTTACCAAGTAAAATATTCAGACAATATGTAATAATTATTTTCTCTTAGCACTTAGTCACATAAACACAGCTGATCCCTATGTACTTCATCCTGCACTAAACAGCCACAGCAAATGATGGCATCCTATCCAAAACCCATTAGCCATTAAGCTAGTTACCCAAACGTAACTATGACTGTGTCTGACTATGTCACATTTATAATCTGGAAATTTCATACAGTTCCAAACATCTGTTCCAAATCAGAAGTTACACAGAAAGGATATTTTGCCCTTGTGCAGCCCCCTTCATCAGAATCAGCAGTGTTCATTAACTCCGGTCCTACAGCTGTTTCAGAAACAGACTGCTTCTAGGATTGTTTTCAGCATAAACAGTTTTTAAATCATACTTAAATTACCTCCCCTCCTCTGTTGCTATTCACTTTCTTTGCAGTCTACTATGGCATATCTTACCAAAGGTTTTGTGAAAATCCTAGAACATTACGTGTGACAGGTAACCTTCAGGTACTTTACCTATTTTTATTTTTTTTTTTCTGTAGAACTCTGGCATGCTGAAAAAGCACAATCCTCCTTCGAGGAACTCTGACACTTTCACCCCATGATACTAAACAAATGTACTATTCTACCTTTAATTATACTCTTCAGTTCACCTGAAATTCTCAAGAAACCTGTCACTCACAATCTCCTGCCTGCTCTGGTAAGGACAGTACCACATTAGCAACGCTGCAGTCTTCTGCAACAATCACTGGTTAAGAAACAGCGTGCTCTCCCAGTTTTCCATTTTCAAAAGTGGTTTCGTTCAGAAAATTTCAAATTTGCATAGCACTCTAAAGTATATATGATACTTCATAAATATACAACAACAGGCAAAGTTTGTCCTGTGAAATTTATAACTTAGTTCATAAAGCTATTTAGAAGAACATTATCCAGATATAATTCACTTCTGCTTTATTTCATATGTGTATTTTTATGGACAGAAATAATTTATTACTCAGTCAGACGTTTTATGCAATAGGAATTTTGATTCTCACTTTAGGGAATCACCGAAAGTGAAACAGAGTATACAACTAGAAAGCTGTATTGTGTGTATATATAATTATATCACCAACACAATCTCCCATAAGATGAAAGACTGATAATTACTTTCTAAAGATTGAGGAATTATTTAAAACAAAAAGAAAATCATGTATAGCAATAGCTGGTTTTAAACTTTTGTGATCCAAATGAAACCATCCATGTCAAAATAGACACTAAAAGCCATTTGCTCACTACAACATTGTGGCAGTTCTCAGTAGTGGTAATTCAAATACCAGGCTTGAAACTGGAACTGATTCCTTGTTAGAAAACATGAAGCTCATGCTCAGACCTTATCTTTCCTTAGCACTTAACGGGACGAGGTACACTTATAGCTTTTTTTTTTTTTTTAGCTTCTCTCTTTTTTCTCTCCGTCCTATTGAAATACAAGAAAGTAGCTTGGAGCACAGCAAAATGCCTCCGCATATCCTAGCGGATCATGGAACAGCAGCCTTCTCTGGCAGTCATTCTTAAAACGGGGGAAAATGAGCTGAAGCAGCACAGAAGAGAAATAAGCCAGCAGTTTTACCTCCAGGCAAACTAATGTATGTGTGACTGCTGGGGGGGAATTGTTTGGGGGCAAAAAGCTACACTATCTGAGTAGTTATGCCAAAATGTTGCTGCTCATTGGAAGAGTATTCTCTGTTTTTTGCTGGTAACTGACTGCTGAACAATCCTAACCCAGTTTATACCATCTGCTGTGCTATCTTTATACAGAACTGATTTGCTGTGGGCTTTTTAGGAGTTCTTTGACTAACTACTGTTTCTGCATTGCTTTTCCCATATATACTTACATGAAGGTACACAGACACATGCTCACAAACTTTAATCTGCCCCTGTTCATTCTAGGGTGAATACTAAGGTGAAAAAGAAAACAATTTGCTTGCTTTAGGAAAGAAAAAAAAAAAAGCATAAAGCATGGGAAAACCAGCAATAGTGGACCACGTGGAGAATGCACAGTGATAACTCCTTCCTTTGTCCAAAGCAGTGTAAAAACTGAATGCTTGCCTAAGTTAGTAAAGCTTTAGTAACAGATTTGAATACACGAAGGGAAATCTGGAGTTGAGGATCAGGCAGACAGGATGGAAGTACCTGTTTTATCTCATTGTGGCAGTTTTATTATATTTACTTCTTATGGCTCATCACTACTACTACGGCTACCTGCATTCAGTATTTCATTATTTTTATATATTTTTTTTTAATTTGTGATAAGGAACAAAGAAAACAGCTTGCTTGTTACCATCAATTTCTGTTTGCAGTTATCTGTGAGCCTATTTCTATGTAAACCCTGACTCTAAGCTACATTAATGCTTACTTGCTTCTATATAAAGATGGTCTTCCAAGTGCCTTGATTGCTTGACGTGTCTTTGCTGGACATTGCCAAAAGAGAGTCCAGATATGACAGGAGAGTTGCAAAGCCATGTTAAGAATTCTCAGCAACTGACTCAAAGTACAAGACAGAAATATGTCTCAAATAGACATGCGACTCTGCTGGTGTCAACATCATGACTTCAGGTATTTTGATAATGGGCTAGCTTTTATGGCACCAGACCTGTTGACAGGGGGAGGACGATGCCTCCCTCAAAGGGGGAAGACCGTTCTGGCACAGAAGAATGCGGGGTTGATTCGGAAATCTTTAAACGAGTTGGGAGGGGGGAGGGAGAAGACAACATCAGACCTACCTCTG
>VXBW01000371.1:333255-346335 GCA_013400375.1 Thinocorus orbignyianus | reverse complement strand
GGCCCTGCGCTAGACCTGTTCCATTTCTTTTTTTGCCCATTTTTTTTGCCCATTTTCCCATCAGTAATCTCATTTGAGGGCGTTGAGTTGGCCAAGTGTTTTCTGCTGGCTGTGGTTTCTGCTTGCTCAGGTCCTTGAACTGTTTTGGTGTTGGCACAGAAGCAAGCCAGGGGGAACACACCACGAAGAAGGAAAGCGAAGGGTTTATCCCTTCTGCAGCTTTCATCAACCTCAGCTCCTCAAAATCCCTCCTCACTCAAAACCAAGGTGATTTTTTCTCTTGCCCTGTGTGACTCAGAACGTGAAAAACATCTTCTAAAACAGGTTGTGAGGTTAAAAGCAGGAGCTTAGGAATGAAGTCATCGTAGCTCTGAACCTCTCTGCAGTTGTGATTTAACTCTTCAGTTAAATAAGCCTGTCCTCAAATATGTTACCAAACCTCTTGCTGCTGAACTTTAGCATTTATAAGATGAATGAACTGTTTGTGATGCAGTTAATACTCATCAAGTGAAATAAGATTCTTAGATGAGAGAGGTGTTGGTGTTAATGTGCCAAAAATAGTGGTTGAAATGTCAGAGCAATATGTGAAATTGCTGTTGCATTTGGGATGTTCAGCAGGTAGGATTTTGAACCTACTTTAGGTTTAGCATTATTTTTTTCAGAAAGTCTCTTTACAGAAATTGAATGGCTTTGTGGTTGTCCTCAAAATAACGTGCCTGATGGTCTTTCTTGTTCCTTTAAAGTGGACTTAAATATGTGGAACTGATGCCCTTGGACTCCTGACTGGTTTGTCTCGTTAATGCTCGTCTCTTGTTTAGTCAGGAGGACGATGGGCACGGAAGTGATTTGTTGTCAGCTTTGGAAGAAGACATTTTCAGTCAATTTTGGGTGCATGAAGGAGGGAGAGAAAGCATTCTGCTCTCCAGCATAGGGGTTTTTTTTAATTTAAAAAAGGAATTTAGATAATTAGAGTGAGTTGAGGAAACGATTGGGAGTTGTTTTCCGCCCTGTTTCTTGTTTGAAATGAGCTCAGAGCATGTGTTAAGAAATCCAGGACAGTGAGTGTTACACAGCTTTTTTTTCTGCAAATATAGTAAAAGCATGAAAATTTCCATGAATCTTTGTGATCCAGGAAGAGTATCGTCTTTCAGAATGAGAAGTTTTTTGCAGAGAGGTATTTCTTTACATTTTCATCGAATCGTAGAATGGTCAGAGTTGGAAGGGACCTTAAAGATCATCCAGGTCCAACCCCCCTGCCATGGGCAGGGACACCTCCCACCACACCAGGTTGCTCCAAACCCCATCCAGCCTGGCCTTGAACTCCTCCAGGGATGGGGCATCCACAACTTCTCTGGGCAACCTGTTCCAGTGCCTCACCACCCTCACAGCAAAGAATTTCTTCCTAATATCTCATCTAAATCTCCCCTCTTCCAATTTAAAACCGTTACCCCTTGTCCTGTCACTAGACTTCCTGACAGAGAGTCCCTCTCCAGCTCTCCTGGAGCTCCCTTCAGATCCTGGAAGGCTGCTCCAAGGTCTTCCCATAGCCTTCTCTTCTCCAGGCTTCTCCTTATGAAACAGAAAGTAATTTGGTACCTTTCTCAAGCTTTTAAGAAGATACTCATGGAATTTGGGGTGGTTGAAATCACCTTGATAAAGTGCGTGAGCAAGTGCAAGAAGATGTCAGAGCTTTGGGATGTGTTACGCAGTGAGAAGGACAAAGAATGAGATAGCAAAGGCATTTTGTCCTCTTAAAAAACAAAGATTGTGAAGTAGAAATGCACAAAATCGATCTGTTTTTCTCTTTAATGGAATAATTCTTGCTGAAATGAAATGTGTTTAAAACTACCTGAATTGCTTCAGTAACAGGTACCTGGAAGAGGTCCAGAGTCGAGCTGGCCATTGGCACTGGATTATGAATTGTCTTTCCAGGAATGATCCTCATTAACTGATGGGCACTCTATTAACGTGGTGACACAGCACAAATTTGTGCCAGTATTACTGCATTAACAGCTTTGATTTTGAGAGTCATTTTTGTTCCAAAGCTCTTGATCTGATGTATTTCATAAACACTAACGTTTACTCTCAAGTTCAGAGGGATCAAGATCAGCATTACAATGAATTGTTTGAATAGTGCATGGTCACTTGGGCAGATTATTGTCGAAGAGGTCACAGAGGTTACAGTTTTGGGAGATTTTTAAAAAAGATTAGCTCATTTGATGAGATGTTTGCAGGTATCTGAGCAAGAAAACATCTCATGCTCTTCTGTCTCTTCTGTGGACCATCAAGCTGCTCTGTACTTCATTTTCCCATTTCTGGAAGTGTTTAAGGCCAGGCTGGATGGGGCTTGGAGCAACCTGCTCTAGGGAGAGGTGTTCCTGCCCATGGCAGGGGGGTTGGAACTGGATGATCTTGAAGGTCCCTTCCAACTCTGACCATTCTATGATTCTATGATTTTAGATGGATTTTCCTTTTAATAGTTGAGCAGAATTATGAGGTTGAAATTTAAAAGGGTTTTTTGGAGTTTATGCCTAAATATTTCTATAGCTACATTTGTAGAATCATAGAATGATCAGGGTTGGAAGGAACCTTCAAGATCATCTAGTTCCAACCCCCCTGCCATGGGCAGGGACATCTTCCACTGGATCAGGTTGCTCAAAGCCCCATCCAACCTGGCCTTAAACACTTCCAGGGATGGGGCATCAACAACTTCTCTGGGCAACATGGGCCAGGGTCTCACCACCCTCACAGGAAAGAATTTCTTCTTGAGATTTTATCTATATCTCCCCTCTTTCAGCTTAAAACCAATGTGTGTTGAACGCATGTACTTCAAGACTGTCTTCTGAAGGAGGAGAAAGGTGCACAAATTCTTGTGAAGAGTCCCATCAGTAAATAATTTCACAAAGCTGTTTAGTTGTGAAAGTAGGAGTCAGCTCTGGTAGGTGTTAGCCTGAGAGAAAGTCTGCACTGGGGAAGAGTTTGGGGATAGAGAACGAGGGGAACGATGTGTTTCCTGCTTTGATATTTGGCAGTTGGAAGGAAACCTGAGTCTTCTGAATCCATTGTCAAATGCTTTGTAATTGACTTGATAGCTCAGAACTTTTTGCAGCCCTTGTCCCACTTAGAGGCCTTTCTTTTGCAAGTCTGCAAGTTGGTTGAGAAGGGCTCAGGAGGTTGGGAAGTGGCCGTCACACCTGATGCGAGGACTGTGTTTCAAACTGCCAGGAGGAATATGGCTGTTCTGAATAAGACCTGCAAAAGTTCAAACCTTTAAATTGGTTCTTATGTTCAACTTATCGTAGAATAGTTTGGGTTGGAAGGGACCTTCAAGATCATCAAATTCCAACCCCCCTGCCATGGGCAGGGAAAACTTCCACCAGACCAGGTTGCTCAAAGCTCCATCCAGCCTGACCTTGAACACCTCCAGGGATGGGGCAGCCACAGCTTCTCTGGGCAACCTGTTCCAGTGTCTCACCACCCTCACAGCAAAGAATTTCTTCCTGAGATCTCATCTGAACTTCCCCTCTTTCAATTTAAAACTGCTGCCCCTCATCCTATGGCTCCCCTTTCTGACCAAGAGTCCCTCTCCATCTCTCCTGGAGCCCCTTTAGGGACTGGAAGGGAGCCTTGTCTTCTCCAGGCTGAATCCCCCCAACTCTCCCATCCTGTCCTCACACCAGACTTGCTCCAGCCCTCCCANCTTCTTTCCCCTTCTTCTTTCCCCTTCTTCTTTCCCCTTCTTCTTTCCCCTTCTTCTTTCCCCTTCTTCTTTCCCCTTCTTCTTTCCCCTTCTTCTTTCCCCTTCTTCTTTCCCCTTCTTCTTTCCCCTTCTTCTTTCCCCTTCTTCTTTCCCCTTCTTCTTTCCCCTTCTTCTTTCCCCTTCTTCTTTCCCCTTCTTCTTTCCCCTTCTTCTTTCCCCTTCTTCTTTCCCCTTCTTCTTTCCCCTTCTTCTTTCCCCTTAAAAGCCTTTCCCCTCCCGTCCCCTTCTTCATCAACACCACACTCAGCCTTGCTCCAGGACTGGAGCCAGAAAAGAAGTTGCAGCCTTTATGGAGAAGGAGGGATGACCCAACACTGTAGGTGGGACAACAGCAACTCCTTGTCCCTTGAAAAGACCACCACAATTCTGTACATATACACTTGGAAGCTGTTACTGCTGCTGCTGTGGACACACAGGCACCACTTGGAAATTTGGAAATGGGAGGGTTTGGAAGTACTGCTGGTATTTCTGGGGTGCTTGGTTTGATGTTGTAGGGAGGAGGGTATATATTGTTTGAGGGTTTTCTTATTTTAATAAGAGTTCTTAAGATTATTTGGGGGTTTGTTTCTCTTGACGTGGATGCTCTGCCACTGAGAATGGGGACATGAATATGCAAAGCAGCCAACAAATCGAGAGTCAACTGTTTTGCTGATGATCTTGCAGGATTCAATAATTTTGTTGATTTTTCTATATATTTATGGTTGCACTGACCAGCTGCCTTTTGAAGTGGTTTTTATTTCCAACTCTAACCGTTCTGTGATTCTATTTAGGAAGTCTGCAAATAGCTCGCAGTGATTTTGAGTAATATGTCATTAGGTTTATGTAAGTAGAAGCATTTTAATGGTCAGCACAAAATCTGGTTGTAGATAATGAAGGTTTGAGTCTGGAGTGGTTGGACTGTGATACCTGACTGGTAGGACACACTATGGTCAGTTTACCGGCTTGATGGCCGCACTCAAAGAGTTGTGGTTAATGGGTCGATGTCCACGTGGTGGCCAGTGACGAGTGGTGTCCAGCAAGGGTCAGTACTGGGACCAGTNCCAGCTCTGGAGTCCTCAACAGAGAAGGGACATGGACCTGGTGGAACAGGTCCAGCGCAGGGCCACCAAGATGATCAGAGGAATGGAGCACCTCTGCTGTGAGGACAGGCTGAGGGAGCTGGGGCTGTTCAGCCTGGAGAAGAGAAGGCTCCGGGGAGACCTGATAGCAGCCTTCCAGGATCTAAAGGGAGCTCCAGGAGAACTGGAGAGGGACTCTTGGTCAGGAAGTCTAGTGACAGGACGAGGCGTAATGGTTTTAAATTGGAAGAGGGGAGATTTAGATGAGATATTAGGAAGAAGTTCTTTGGTGTGAGGGTGGTGAGGCACTGGAACAGGTTGCCCAGGGAAGTTGTTGATGCCCCATCCCTGGAAGTGTTTAAGGCCAGGCTGGATGGGGCTTCGAGCAACCAGGTCTGGTGGGAGATGCCTCTGCCCATGGCAGGGAGATTGGAACTTGATGATCTTTAAGGTTCCTTCCAACTCTAACCATTCTGTGATTCTGTGATATATCCAAGGATCAATATGTTAATTGTTCCTTGTAAACAAACGACTGGAAAAAAAGCAACTGTGTCCATGCTAGGAACCATGGAAACCTATCTTCACCTGAGAAAAGGGGTTATGAGGGAATTTGTTAATTAAATGTGGCCTGTATACAGTTGCTCTACTCTTAGTATGTAATTAAATGCCTCGTAAAGCTCTTTGAGGTCCTCGTTTACTGGAAAAAGCCGAAGAAATGTGTGATTGTTGGTGTGCTCTCGGTGAAGCTGTGAGCTGGAAACCGATTAAAATAATAGTAAAATGTGTTGTGTTGTTAATTCATTCCTTCCAATAAGAGAAGCTGGACTCCCTCCGCTTTGCATTTACAAAAAACCCATCAAAGAGTAGCACTAAGAGAAGGAAATGAAAAATATATCTGTGTTTAGTTTAGATGCTGTGGATTTGAGTGGTGTGGTTCTGGTGCTTTTATTTCCTGGAGTCTTAGCTTTTATTTTTAATATTCACATGTGATGGAACGTCAATCATCAACTTTTACCATGCTTTCTCTGGATAAAAAGTTGTTTCTCAAAGCTTTTTTTGGTGGAAAACTTGGTGGTGGTACCTGTTTTTGCTGGTGTAGTAGTGGTTGAGGGGCTCTGAAAAGTGCTGTAAAAATAACTCCGAAACCGTGCTCTACTCCAGACTTGTTTTTCCGTGGTTTTTATTGAGCTGTCCTATGAATTTCCATGATGGATGGGGTTTTCTGAAAGAGCCAAAGGCATTTAGGATCTAACTCCATTGGTAATCCAGTGGGACTTGGGCAACTAATTACTTTAGATTCTTTGGAAAATCCCAGATCTAATTTTGCCTTATAATAACATGATTTTTCGAGGGGGGTAAACCTCCAAGAAAAATAACTCTTGGTGTAACTTTTATTTTATTTTTTTAATAGACACGGGAACTGTTTCCCAGCTTTTGCTCATGGCTGAGTCTCTTGCGTTGAACCTTCTTGGAAAAGGCTTGGAGTAGGAGGTCAGGTGGAAGGTGGAGGACCAAGGGTTGGTCGATGCCTTTTCCAGGGGTTGGTCGGTGCCTTTTCCAGGGGTTGGTCGGTGTCCTTTCCAAGGGTTGGTCGGTGTCCTTTCCAAGGGTTGGTCGGTGTCCTTTCCAAGGNGGGTTGGTCGGTGCCTTTTCCAGGGGTTGGTCGGTGCCTTTTCCAGGGGTTGGTCGGTGCCTTTTCCAGGGGTTGGTCGGTGTCCTTTCCAAGGGTTGGTCGGTGTCCTTTCCAAGGGTTGGTCGGTGTCCTTTCCAAGGGTTGGTCGATGCCTCTTCCAAGGGTTGGTCGATGCAGTTTCCAAGGGTTGACCCATGCATGGCCTTGAGCAACACCCAAGAAGAAAGAGAGTGAACAGAACCCTTGTCTGCCACTTGGTAGATTCATTATAATGACAGAAAGGTTAATCACATCAATAATTTCCTCTCCCAAGCTTAAGTGGTTGGAAGTTTCTGGATATGATGGGGAGAATAATCCAAACCAGTTACACCTTCCAATGGGTAAATAGATAAATCAGAGGTAAATAGATAAATAGCCCCGTTACCTGCCAAAATGATAAATGATTGTGCCCTTGAATTGTTTTCCCAACCCAACCTGTCTTGATAATTTGCCTTCATTCACGATGGTGTCTTTCCTTTAGAGCCTGTCTTGGTCCTAAAAGGTCCCGTCTGAAGTACTGTGTCTGGTTCTGGGCTTTCCAGTTCAAGTAGGACAGGGAACTGCTGGAGAGGGTACAACAGAGGACCACAGAGATGATGAGAGGCTTGGAGCATCTCTCTGATGAGGAGAAGTTAAGGGACTTGGGTCTTTTTAGTCGGGAGAAGAGAAGGCTGAGAGGGGATCTGATCAGCACCTAGAAATACTTAAAGGGTGGGTGTCAGGAGGATGGGGCCGGTCTTCCTTCAGTGGTGCCCAGTGAGAAGACGGGGGAAATCGACCCAAACTTGTACATAAGAAGTTCCATCTAAACATGAGGAGGAACTTCTTCACTTTGTGGGTGGCAGAGCCCTGGAGGAGGCTGCCTGGAGAGTTGGTGGAGTCTCCATCTCTGGAGACATTCAAAACCCACCTGGACACATTCCTGTACAACCTGTTCTGGGTGGACCTGCTTTGGCAGGATGTTTGTACAAGATGATCTTCAGAGGTCCCTTCCAGCCCCATATCATTCTGTGATTCTGGTTCTGTTAGACCTTGTATCCCCTTTATACATACTGTGTTTTCTGAATGCTAGCTAGATGTTAATCTGAATGCTTGCATTGCTTGAACATCTTCTGTAGTGAAACACCAGCAGAAGCACGATGATCTTCTAGTTCTTACAGTCCACCTAAACACATATTGACATTCTCTGCAAAGTCATTTGAATGAAAATCCAAACATCAAATACCCAAGTGAAGGGATTCTGCAGGTGCAGATGAGAACGAGATTATGAGACTTATCTCCCAAGGTCACAAAAAATCTGTTTTACCTTTTGAGAATGTCTTTTATTGTCAAGTTGAATGGATCATAGAATCATAGAATCATAGAATGGTTAGAGTTGGAAGAGACTTTAAAGATCATCCAGTTCCAACCCCCCTGCCATGGGCAGGGACACCTCTCCCTAGAGCAGGTTGCTCCAAGCCCCATCCAGCCTGGCCTTAAACACTTCCAGGGATGGGGCATCAACAACTTCTCGGGGCAACCTGTTCCAGTGCCTCAGCACCCTCACAGGAAAGAACTTCTTCCTAAGATCTCATCTAAATCTCCCCTCTTCCAATTTAAAACCGTTACCCCTCGTCCTGTCACTAGACTTCCTGACCAAGAGTCCCTCCCCAGCTCTCCTGGAGCTCCCTTCAGATCCTGGAAGGCTGCTATCAGGTCTCCCCGGAGCCTTCTCTTCTCCAGGCTGAACAGCCCCAGCTCTCTCAGCCTGTCCTCACAGCAGAGGTGCTCCATCCCTCTGATCATCTTGGTGGCCCTGCGCTGATGCTACATGTTCCCGCCACCTCGGCCTCCCGTCATTAGCCAGAAATGCTGGCCTTGTGTTTTCTGTTAGGCCAAGGGTTCAGGTTGAAGGTTTTGTTAATCATTCTTCTCTTTTGCATTTAGTTTTGCTGTGAGCTATATAATTAACAATTTCCTTAAAGATCGAGTTAAAGGTTCGCATATTAATTGAGGGTATAGAAACACAGTCTCTGCCACAAGTTGTAATAGTTCTTCATGGTCTGTGTAAGATTATTACGTGATCTATTAAGGACATGTTCTTTTGGATGCATAATATTGTGCTGTATTAATGACCTGAGAGTTTTTGGCTTCGTTCTGAAAGGTTGTGGAGAAGGAATGTGAATCCCTTTGACACCTCTCAGCTGCAGCCTCCTCAGAATTGTAACCTGGGCTTGACTAAAGGGGTAATTTCTGGAAAAAAAAGAGTCTTGCAGCAAGCGAATACGCCCAGGATAAAATTGTGGTGAAATTCTGGGGAAATGTATTCACTTAAATTGCTTTTTTATTTTTTCCTGGCTGGGGAACAGAGATTAGTATGTGGCTTTTGTTGCTTAAACTGAAAACAAAACAGTACCTCTGAAGAGAAAAACCAGACAAGCTCAGTTTTTTAAGAGTCTAGAAGTAAAAATCCTTCAAACGGCCCCTGTGACACCAGCAGCTTTGCAGGGAAGAATGTTCCAGAGTGAGCTCTAAATGAGCAGATTCAGGTAAATGGACACAAACTTGTTCATAAGAAGTTCCACCTCAACATGAGGATGAATTTCTTCACTTTGAGGGTGGCAGAGCCCTGGAAGAGGCTGCCTAGAGAGGTGGTATGGTGTGGAGACATTCAAAACCCACCTGGACATGTTCCTGTGCAACCTGCTCTGGGTGGACCTGTTCTGTCAGGTTAGACTAGATCATAGAATCATGGAAGGTTAGAGTTGGAAGGGACCTTCACGATCATCCACTTCCAACCCCCCTGCCATGGGCAGAGATACCTCCCACTAGAGCAAGTTCCTCCAAGCCCCATCCAGCCTGGCCTTGAACACTTCCAGGGATGGGGCATCAACAACTTCTCTGGGCAACTTGTTCCAGTGATGATGTTCAGATATTCCTTCCAACCCCATATCATTCTGTGATTCTGTGTTTGCTGATCTATTTGCTCAGTATACTCCGGATTTCTCTGATTTATCTGTGAAACCCTCCCTAATGGAATGGGAGAGGAGAAGCAAACTTTTTCAAAAATGGATGTAAAATTGTAAAATCTTTGCTACCTCGTGGACAAAAGGATCTTTTGAAGAGCTCCTCTACTTCTCAGAGCCGTGGAGGTGCTGGGAGTGCTGGAGCTTCTCTGCTGTAAGGACAGGTTGAGAGAGTTGGAGGGGTTCAGCCTGGAGAAGAGAAGACTCTAGGGAGACCTTCAAACCCCTTCCAGTCCCTAAAGGTGGCCTACAGGAGACATGGGAAGGGACTTTTCATCAGGGAGGGGAGCCACAGGACAAAGGAGAATGGTTTTAATCTGAAAGAGTGGAGATTGAGATGAGATCTCAGGAAGAAATTCTTCGATGTGAGGGTGGTGAGATCCTGGAACAGGTTGCCCAGAGAAGTTGTGGCTGCCCCATCCCTGGAGGGGTTCAAGGCCAGGCTGGATGGGGCTTGGAGCAACCTGGTCTGGTGGGATGTATCCCTGCCCATGGCAGGGGACTTGGAGCTTGGTCTTTAAGGTCCCTTCTGATCCAAACCATTCTGTTGCTTTCCAATTCCTTTCCACATTGAATGAGGGTTCCTTTCATTGTGCATCCGTGTACTCTACCTGGTGAAAATGTCTTCTTCTTCTCACTGTTGTTCCAGCTGATGTATTGGCAAGTGAAACCTTCTTAAATGTCTGTGGAATATCTAAAGTACCTTCATGAGCACAGAAACAGAACTTTCAGAGCTCAGCTGGTGTGCTGTTATCTGCTTGAAAGCTTCTGTGCTGTGTTCAGGAAGATGCAGTAGCTCAGGGAAAATCCTGACAACGTTTTCAGGGATTTTTGCTCTTTTTGGGCATCATAGGGCCAAATTTGAGAGTTTGGGGTGTTATGTCTGTGGGGAAAAAAACCTCGCTACCAATAGCTCTTCCATTTAAGGGGAAAGATTGATTGTTTTGGGGTGAATGTGGAATATTTTAGATGCACTGGGCTGTAACTGAGTTTGTAGTTGTTGTTTTTTTGCCTTATTTAAAGAGTCTGGTGGCGTGTTAAAATAAGATCAGTCCCAGCACCTCCTCTGTAAGATCCTGATGATGTTGGCATTTATGCACCTGCTTAATTTGGTTTTGCAAGTACAGGCCAGCAAGGCTGCCTGGGAGACTTCACTTAAATTATCTGCTGGCTTAGCAAAATAAAGCTGACTTGGTGCACTTAATGAATCTGAAATGATTTCCACCAAGTATTTGCTGAACCTCAGCTTATTTTTGCAATCTTGAAAATGGCTCATTAATTGATGGGAGACTGACCATCCCCTTTGGAGAAAAGAAGTTAGGTCCAAATTGCAGTTTCTCTTAAACGAGAGCTGACTTTCTCATTTTAAACATCAGTAAGAACAGCTCCAGGCTTCTTTTAAAGGAACCTTTGGGTTTAAGACACTGTTTGGTTTTGGTTTTCCCCCCCCCCATCTGTCTTATTCTGTCTCAAATTTTTCACAGATAAATACAATGGTTGAGGTTGTCAGGAATCTCTGGAGGTCATAGGGTCCAACCTCCCTGCTCAAGGGTGTCCACCCAGAAGAGGGTTGCCCCAGGATAAGTCTCCAGACAGATTTTTTTAATGTCTCCAGGCCTAGAGACACCACAGTCTTTGTGGGCAACCTGTGCTCATGCTCATCCTCACCATGACAAAGTGGCTCTTGATATTCAGAGGGAACCTCCTGTGTTTCAGTTTGTCCCCATCACCTCTGGTCCTGTCACTGGGCACCACTGGGTCTGTCTTCTTTGTACCCTCCCTTCAGGTATTTGTACACTTTAAGATCTGCCTTGAGCCTCTGTTTCTCAAGGCAGAGCAGTCCGAGTTCTCTCAGCTGTTCTTCACCTGGAAGTTCTCCAGACCCTTCACCACCTTCCTAGCCCTTTGCTGGATACTCTCCAGTATGTCCATGCTTCTCTTGTACTGGGGAGCCCAGCACTGGGCAAGTCAATCCAAATATGGCCTACTCACGCAGCCACAGTTTCTCCTCTACACCCAAGCTTCTGCTGGCTTCTCCCTCAGCTTCTGAACCTGCCCATCCTGGGATTATGTTCATCTTTGTTAGGTTCATCTGCTTAGATTTGTAGTGATTATATTTGGTTTTATAATCATAGAATCATAGAATGGTTAGAGTACGAAGGGANGCTGGACCTGTTCCAACAGTTTGACATCCTTTCTGTGTTGAGGACTCCAGAGCTGGACACAGGACTCCAGGTGGGGTCTCAGGAGCACAGAGCAGAGGGGGAGAATCCCCTCCCTGGCCCTGCTGCTCACGCTGCTTTTGCTGCAGCCCAGGCTGGGGTTGGTTTCTGGGCTGCCAGCGCGCACTGCCGGCTCCTGGGGAGCTTCTTTTCCAGGAGCACTCCCAAGTCCTTCTCCTCAGGGCTGTTCTCCTGCCATTTTCCACCCAACCTTTATTTTTGCCTGGGACAGTATTTACTGTCCATCCTCTGCTGTACATTATATATTATGGTAAGATCACTCTATGAATATTCACGCATGTTGTACAATGAAAATCAACTCACTGCTGCTGCTTTCTGACATGGAATGAGAAGATCTTGCATTTCAATTTTAAGAGTAAACCCTATAAATTGCTTGTTTTTCCAAGGCATTAATTGACATTTTTAGACTCCTCTTGTCTGAAGAGGGACCTGCTGTAACAGAGTATGAGATTGGAGCCATGGCTTGGATCAGTCCTGATTCTGCATTTGGATTTCTCTCCAACCTCGGCCAAGTTCTGCATGTGAAAGAAGGTGGAGAATTCATCTTAGAATAATGTGTGCTAAACTGAAGGCTGTGAAAGGCAACTTAAAGGCAATTTTGGCTTAATTTTGAATTTTTCTGGCATGTTATTTATATGGACCTTTTTGTTTTCATTTGGGGCTTTGTTCCTGTAATATCCTTTTAGACCTTTCTTCTCATAAATAATTGATGGTTGGCGAAACCGATGGCCGTGTTATTTCTGAGTGTCAGATGAATGCAGAGCCTGTTCAGGAGCTATTTTGTTGTTTAGTTCACTCGTTTTCTTCATTCCTCAAACTCCCATCTTCCTTGAATTTACTGTCTGGGTCCTTCCTCGCCGCTGCATTATTGTCTGGAACACTTCCTATTGATTTTCTGTGTTGGTGATGATTTCCTTCTCTGAACACAGTTGTGAAGAATTGAAAGTAATTTGGTCAGAGAAGGTTTTTTTTTTAACTAAGATCTAGAAGGAGCATTTAAAATCCTTCCCGTAACCTGATTTCAAAAGGTTTGATATTCTCGTTTGTTGACTTGTCATTTTATTAAGGTCACTTTGTGCATTCCTGCCCCTTTGGCAGGCTTTGTTTTCAGCTGAAAAGCTCTTGTGTTTTACATTTAGGAAAAAAATATATATAAAATTCTGATGAATTAAATTCAGTTTTCCATTTTGAGATTCTTCAGACTATTCACTGCAAGTGGAGCAGCAAAAAAAAGTCAATTTAGAATCATAGAATCCTAGAATGGTCAGAGTTGGAAGGGACCTTAAAGATCATCAAGTTCCAACCCCCCTGCCATAGGCAGGGCCACCCCTCCCTAGAGGAG
>VXBW01000371.1:296565-324323 GCA_013400375.1 Thinocorus orbignyianus | reverse complement strand
GGGGGGGGAGGGTACGCGTTGCATTTAACTTCACACTTCTGATTCAAGTGCCAGAATTAACATCATCAGCTCCCTGTGTGGTCTCCTTATTTGTAAGAATTGGAGTGACATTAAAATTGGATTAGTAATGAGCTTTTGGTTTGAAGGACCAATATTAAAATCAAGGGAAGCTGAAGGAGGAGGGAGAGGAGGGGAGGGGGGGGTGCTGGTTTCCTTGGGAAGGCTTTGGCGGCAGCGGCGGCTGTGTTTACGTGGATGTGATGGCATCTTCCTCCTCTTTAAAAGCTTTCTCCTCCTTTCAGCCACGCTCCAGAATCTTACTCGCCTTGATTTATCAATTATTTACACTCAGACTGTGATGCATTTGGACCTTTTTTGGAAAATAAAGGTATATATTAGTCCCGCGTTTATGAGTGATAGGATCAGGGGGAAAGGCAGCAGACTAATGGAAGGGAATCAGGAAGCACTTGGGAGCTGCTGGCTCGTACTTGACAGTGATTTGTACGTCTGTAGGTTTCAAAGTGCACAGTCTGTTTGAAAATGTGCCCGTTGCCTTTTCTTTGTTGGGAAATGGCATTTCTAGAGGGCCTGGGCTTGTTTTTATGCTTTTTCTTGGAACTGTGAGACAGATGCATCTATTCCCAATGCTATTTTTCTTTATATCTCAGTAATATTAAGAGAAAGAGACTTATAGGATCATAGAAAGGCTGAGATTGGAAGGGACCTTCAGGATAGGAGAAGGACTTGGGAGTGCTCATGGATGAGAAGCTCAACATGAGCCGGCAGTGCGCGCTGGCAGCCCAGAAACCAACCCCAGCCTGGGCTGCAGCAAAAGCAGCGTGAGCAGCAGGGCCAGGGAGGGGATNGAGGTGTCCCTGCCCATGGCAGGGGGGTTGGAACTAGATGATCTTAGAATCATAGAATGGTTAGAGTTGGAAGGGACCTTAAAGATCATTGAGTTGCAACCCCCCTGCCATGGGCAGGGACACCTCCCACCACACCAGGTTGCTCCAAGCCCCATCCAACCTGGTCTTGAACCTCTCCAGGGATGGGGCAAATGATAATATTAGAATAATAATCTTAATAGACTCCAGCAAAGATCAGAGCCCTAGTAATCTTGACACCGAACAGATACTCAGCAAATTTTCTCTGTTAAATGTTGCTTGAGACAAAGAACATGATTTGAGAAGGAGAAGGGAGGAAGGTGCTGCAGACTGGTACACGGACTGAAAATGTGCTCTGCATCTCTTTGATTCCTGCCCCGGAGGCTTCGTTCCGACCCGTGTGCTCTCTCCTAAGCCTCCCTGTTTTCTCACTTGTAAATAAAAGTGACAAAAATCTCCCCTCTGTGTTGCCCCGCTGAGTAACATAACTTCATCCATCCTCTTTTTTTCCCCATCAACTTCTGTGACCTGTTGCTTTGGGGTTTTTGTTTTGGTTTTAACTTCTTTGTGTTGGTTTGCATTTGAAAGAATTTTGTTCACTGGAAGCTGTGCGTGCTAAAAAGGGGAGGGAGAACTCCTTCAGTCCCAGCTTTTCTATCCGTTGAAGGTAGATTGGTGTCACACGTGGATAAATAGGTAACTCTTATCACTGCCAACATTATTAGATTGCAGAAGGCAGTAAATTTACAGACTCCCTGGTGAGTCACAAATGTCTTAAAAAAAAACCCTCACGAGTAATTATTTGAAATGGAGACAAGTTAATGTGGGTTTTGTCTCTTTCTTTCTTAGAATCATAAATTGGTTAGAGTCAGAAAGGACATTAAAGATCATCTTGTTTCAGGTCCCCTGCCATGGGCAGGGACACCTCCCACTAGAGCAGGTTGCTCCAAGCCCCATCCAGCCTGGCCTTGAAGCCCTCCAGGGATGGGGCAGCCACAGCTTCTCAGGGCAACCTGTTCCAGTGCCTCACCACCCTCACAGCAAAGAACTTCTTCCNGGACTCCAGGTGGGGTCTCAGAGCCCCTCAGAGCGCAGAGCGGAGGGGGAGAATCACCTCCTGTGACCTGTTGTCAAGGGGTAATGGTTTTAAATTGGAAGAGGGGAGATTTAGATGAGATCTTAGGAAGAAGTTCTTTGCTGTGAGGGTGGTGAGGCACTGGAACAGGTTGCCCTGAGAAGCTGTGGCTGCCCCATCCCTGGAGGGCTTCAAGGCCAGGCTGGATGGGGCTTGGAGCAACCTGATCTGGTGGGAGGTGTCCCTGCCCATGGCAGGGGATGTTGGAACTGGATGATCTTTGAGGTCCTTTCCAGCTCTAACCATTCTATGATTCTATGATGTTACTGAGCTGGGTTTGCATGTCCAACGCGGGCTGTGAAGGATGGGCTTTGGCGTTTATAATGTAATGTTTTTTAAAATAAGCTCCCAGAAGCTTGAAATGGAAAGTAGTTATTTTATTGGCTGAGTTTAATTTGGCAGTCCTTTGGGTTGTTTTTTGGTTGGTTTTTTTGATGTTACTGGTGATTCAGGAAGGTTGTTTTAATTATTCCCATGGCATGAGGTGGTGGCCTGTGTCCATGCAATGCGCTGAGTAAGTAAATTCACTTCTAAACTCTGAAATTTTAGGAGCAGGATGGAATTGGTGCAGGGGCATTGCTTGAATTTCAAAGGACAGAATCTTCCATGGGAGGGGCAGCTTTGCTCTGAAGAAAGGCAGGCCTTTTTAAACACCAGCAAAACTGGGAAAGCCTTGAAGTTGATGCTGGAGCCATCATCTGCTTTCTCCTGGCTCCACCCTGTGGCATTTCCCTGCCAGTTTCCCACACGTTGCAAGGACTTCTGTGTGAACCCAGGGTTTGAGATCAATATGGGATTTAGTTTGGGCTTTTTTTAAGGGGTAACATCTCGTACAAACACACTCTGCCTTTTTGCTCCTGTCTCAATGTAGCTTTTATTTGGATTTCTCTATCCTGGTCCCTTTCTCTGATGTTCTTCAATCCCATGCGCCGGGAAAATGAGTATTCAGAGAGATTGGAGCTGGAACCTGAATTCAAATATCCAGCCCTCTGGATGGGATTGCTTTGCTCTCCTGATGTACTGCTCTGATTTGCTTTCAGTTTTCAAACCAAAGAGAAGAAACCCACCCCCCCCTCCCCCGTTGTACAACCGAAGAATATCATCATTAAAAATTGACTGTAAGGCAGTAGCCTCAGGATGTTCATGTGAGCTGGAATTTAGGTAGAAAAGACCAGGCTGTGGGATTCCTGCTGGGGAAAATAGGGATAAATTCACATCCTTCATCTCAAAGGATGAATCATAGAATCATAGAATGGTCAGAGTTGGAAGGGACCTTAAAGATCATCCAGTTCCAACCCCCCTGCCATGGGCAGGGACACCTCTCCCTAGAGCAGGTTGCTCCAAGCCCCATCCAGCCTGGTCTTAAACACTTCCAGGGATGGGGCATCCCTGGAAGAGGTGTTTATGCAGGAAGGTAGCAGAAAGCTGGACAGAGATGTCATGATGCTGTTCAGGAGGGGCTCCTTTCTGAGCACTGGTACCGATATATTCTTTTCTTTAGATGCTATAAGAAATAGAAAGTGGTTTTTGGTTTAGATTTGGTTTTTTTGTTGGTTTTTTTAAATTTTTTCGTGTCAGGCTCTTAGCTTTAAATGGATTCCTGTTGCTCTTGCATTTACACTTCCTTTCGGCAATCTGAAGAGATGTTTTTACTGAAGGAAACAATGCCATGCATGATTGGTTTGGATATTGGAAGCCACAGAGTGATTCCAGAAGCGCTTACGCTTATTTCTGAGTAAACAAAAGCGAAGCTTGCAGGTCTTGCTGGAGAAATTTTATCAGGAATAATTTGACCATTTGCCAAATCAGCTGCATTTCGACAGGACTCAGTGTATTCTTCGGGGCTGGGAAGTGTTTTAGAAGTGAAGCTGGGGGCGGTTCAGCCTTTTCCAAGGGGAAGCCTTGGGGTGGGACTGGAGAGAATTGGCCTTGTGTGTGGCTGTCACGGAGTCATTGGAAGAGCTGAATGACATGATCCGTTGGGGTTGTGGAAAAGGCAGAGCACATCTGGTGTTGCTGGTTGTGTGCTCGCAGCCCCTGTGCTGTGTCCCAGCAAGGACCATTGAGTGCTACCACTTGCTGGTCCAACTGGGAACCAGATAAGTGGGTGTCTGGGAGGAGACCAGACATCAAGGTTTCTTGTGGCTTAGTCTGGTGTAGTGTCATAGAATCACAGAATGGCTTGGGTTGGAAGGGACCTTAAAGATCATCCAGTTCCAAATCCCCTGCCATGGACAGGGACACCTCCCACCAGACCAGGTTGCTCCAAGCCCCATCCAGCCTGGCCTTGAACCCCTCTAGGGATGGGGCAGCCACAACTTCTCTGGGCAACCTGTTCCAGTGCCTCACCACCCTCACAGCAAAGAATTTCTTCCTAATATCTAATCCAAATTTCCTCTTTCTCAGCCTAAAACCGTTCCCCCTCGTCCTATGGCTCCCCTCCCTGATCAAGAGTCCCTCCCCATCTCTCCTGGAGCCCCTTTAGGCACTGGAAGGGGCTCTAAGTTCTCCCTGGAGCCTTCTCTTCTCCAGACTGAACCCCACCAACTTTCTCAGCTTGTCTTCATAAGAGAGGGCCTCCAGCCCTTGTAGCATCTCTGTGGCCTCCTCTGGCCCTGCTCCAATAGGTCCATGTCTCTCCTGTGCTGAGGACTGGATTTGGAAAGAGTTCTCCAGGTGGAGTCTCATACTGGTCATTGCACCTACTGGTTTGAAGTTTGGTGCTTGGTTAGAAACTGCTGTTGTTGAGCCAAGAGCTTTTGGGACCTGCTTGAGGAAGGCTCTGTCTTTTCTGTTTCATGTTTCATTCTGGTAAACAATTTGCTTTTTTACCTGCCATTAATGCAGGAGGAAAACCAGGATCTACCTGGGAATTGAAAGCCTCTTGCTTCTCCCTGCCCATTCCTCGTCCCTATGTAGGATTTAATTTCATTGTTCCTACTATATCCCTTTAAAGCACGGAGTAAGAAATGTCTTCCAAGGTCACATTCCTTCTTGAAATTAATGATGGCGTTTTTTCCTAATCCCATTACAGGATCATTAGATGTGAGCGTTACTGTTTAGCTTCATTTGATAAGCTGATGAAAAGGGGAGGAAAAGGCTCCCTGATGCAGAAAAGCATTCAGATATCTACTGTAATGGAAATGTTATAATCTGCTTACTGGTGGCATTTTGGTGGCCTGGTGCTGTACCTTTTGTAGAGCAGCATAAAAGGCAGAAGGGAGAGCAATCCTCGATGGATGCTTTAAAAAAGGTTGGAATGGCTCGTGGACAAGAGCTTTGATCAATTGGAAATTGTTATTGTTTTCTCTTCCCACCCCTCCCCGAGCCTGAAAATGGGAAGTTTATCTATGCTGTGAGCTCCCCCCTCTGGCATCAGGATATTTGTAATAAAGTCAAAGATCCTGAAGTGTCACAAAAACACATATTTAGGGAATAAAGTCTAGGGGGCAATTTTTTAAAATTTTTTTAAAATGTTTTGCTAAAGTGTGATATTAAGCCTCCAAACCCAGACTTCTGACAGCGCTGAACTGCTCTACACTCCCACACTTTTGGGAATGCAAAGCCATAGTTATTGTAAGCTCGACAAAGAAGGTCTGTAGTTCTGATGTGGTTTCAAAGATGTCACTGGCCTTATCAGCTGGGCTTGAAATGGTGGCTGCTGGGTTGATGTCAAAGGGGAACGAGCCCTTTCATCAACCTCTTGGAGTCACCAGATTTGTTCCTACAGAAACCTCCCTTTGCTGCCCTAGGATTTAGCTGTTCTTTTGTATAAACCCTTCACACAACTAATATTATGGGCCGTTTCTATCTGTCAGGTGCTTTGCCTCTGGGCCCCAGTTGTAGATTCAGATGCGGTTGGATCTTCAAGGATTTGGTCAATTAGAAAATGCCAACATAAAGTTGGGGAAACACTTTCTTTTTTTTGTTTTTGTTTTTGTGATTCTGGTGGTTGTTAAACCATGTTGTTTCTCTTCGAATCCTAGAATGGTTAGAGTTGGAAGGGACCTTAAAGATCACCCAGTTCCAACCCCACTGCCATGGGCAGGGACACCTCTCCCTAGAGCAGGTTGCTCCAAGCCCCATCCAGCCTGGCCTTCAACACTTCCAGGGATGGGGCATCAACAACTTCCCTCGGCAACCTGTTCCAGTGCCTCACCACCCTCACAGCAAAGAATTTCTTCCTAATATCTCATCTAAATCTCCCCTCTTCCAACTTAAAACCCTTCTCCCTTGTCCTATCACTCCACTTCCTGACAAAGAGTCCCTCCCCAGCTCTCCTGGAGCTCCCTTCAGATCCTGGAAGGCTGCTATCAGGTCTCCCCGGAGCCTTCTCTTCTCCAGGCTGAACAGTTCCAGCTCTCTCAGCCTGTCCCTGTGCACGGATTGGAATCAGAGGCTGGAATCCTAGTTAATTGGAATAAATCATAAATAAGGTTTCAAAGAGGACTCGGACTTTTGTCTGACACACACACAGTTCTTGTAGTGAGTCTATAGGTTCCGAATGTGAAGGTTGGACTGATTTCCATCAGCAGCACAAGTTGGGAAGCAACTGGTTGGTTGATATGAACATCCTGGGTGGCTCTGGGTTCAAGCTTAGGAGTAGAAAGCAGCGTGGCTGGATGCTTTCAGGATTCACCACCAGAACACAGAGCAGTAAACTGCTCAGAGAGCATCCTGCAGAGGTACTAAATATACTCCCCACGAAGAAGTTGTTACAGGTTTGACTGGCGAGAACTGATGGGCTGCACCCTCAAGGGAAATAAATCTCTGTAAGGCAGATTTATGAGGACCCTTATGTTTATTTGGCAGCTTGTTTCAGGGATGAACTGACCAAAGAGGAGAAAAGCTGACACAATGAAAAATATTCTATCCTATTTCTCACTTTTAGAGCCATAAAACTTCCCTCCTTGTTCTCTGGAACAAGTGACCTGGGAAACTGTGAGGTAAGGACTGGGAGAGGTACAGGTGTTTCCTCAGGAAAGAATCCCAAGGTATTTTTTTTTTTTTTTTAGGGATATTGCACGTTTTTGTCAAGTGCCTGATTAAGTTTGACATTTGGAAATAGAACTTCACGCAGAAATAAGTACTGTACTTCTGAGTATTTAATTAAGATGTTTAGTTCCTGTCAAGGCTGGGAGTTTCTCTTTCCTGTTAAGGGCAATACGTCTTCAACCGCTGAAATTTCAGAAACCTGTACTTAACCTTTAATCGTCATTCCCATTTACATAGAAATCTGATTAACAACTTTTAAAGTTCAGGAGCTGCGAGTAAATGCAATTAAAGCCCTTTTGGAGTCTGTTATTAAGAGCTGGCATTTAATGAAGACCCAGGGCACACTACTGTTACCATCTACACAGTAGCAGGATGTCTTAAGTAATTAGTTGAAGGCATGAAATACATGAAGTGTGCTGTATTACCCGTGAGTTAACATGCTTGGTATTTAAACAGCACCTTGCCTTTGCCTCCCTGGCTTGTATGTACCAGTTTGAGCAGCACGAGCTCAAATCAGTTGGGTTGAGCTTTTTCTCCTCTGCTTTAGATTCAAGCTCTGAGAGGTTGAGTGTATTTTAGCAGCCGCTAAAGGTGAGGGGATATAACCTCTTTTCTTTGTTGATTTACAACTTGTTTAGCTTTGCTTTGGGTAGAAATATAAGTTTTCAACTGTATCTTCCCTCCCTTACCCACCCCTCAGCCCCCCAAAATGAACAGAACTGGTGAAGCTTAGCTAAATTGTAATTACAGAGCAGAAGTTGGCACTCAATTACCTGTTCGGCTCTTCCACTCCTCCATGACCTTTTTATGAACAAAAGAAAGTCCGGTCAAACTAAAAGGCAACATCTTTTCAGCTTGTGGGGAAAATGCTTCATTTTGTGCTGTCAAGGAATCAGGTGGTAATTACACCTTTCTGGTGAAGTTCTTTGCTTTTTTGGTCCGTTTGACTGTTGGCTCGTTATCCATCCTCTGTTTTTTACTGGACTATCTCTATTTTACAAGTTCTTGCCAATCATACAGAGCTGGGAGGGGTGGCTGACACACCAGACGGCTGTGCCACCACCCAGCGAGACCTGGACAGGCTGGAGAGCTGGGCAGAGAAGAACCTGATGAAATTCAACAAGGGCAAGTGTAGGGTCGTGCACCTGGGGAGGAATAACCCCCTGCACCAGGACAGGTTGGGGGTGAACTTGTTGGAGAACAGCTCTGAGGAAAAAGGCCTGGGAGTCTTGTTGGACATCAGGATGCCCGTGAGCCAGCAATGTGGCCTTGTGGCCAAGAAGGCCGATGGCATCCTGGGGGGCATCAAGAAGAGTGTGACCAGCAAGTGGAGAGAGGCCATCCTGCCCCTCTGCTCTGCCTTGGTGAGGCCCCATGTGGAGTCCTGTGTCCAGTTCTGGACTCCCCAGTTCAGGAAGGACAGGGAACTGCTAGAGAGGGTCCAGCAGAGGACCACCAAGATGATGAGGGGCCTGGAGCATCTCTCTGATGAGGGAAGGCTGAGGAACTTTGGTCTTTTTAGTCTGGAGAAGACTGAGGGTGGATCTGATCAACACCTAGAAATACTTAAAGAGTGGGTGTCAAGAGGAAGGGGCCAGTCTTTTTTGTTGGTGCCCAGTGACAGGACAAGAGGGAACGGGCACAACCTTGAACATAAGAAGTTCCATCTCAACATGAGGAGGAGCTTCTTCACTTTGAGGATGGCAGAGCTCTGGAACAGGCTTCCCAGAGAGGTGGTGGAGTCTCTCTCTCTGGAGACATTCCAAACCTACCTGGACATGTTCCTGTGCAACCTGCTGTAGGAGGACCTGCTTTGGCGGGGGGGGGTTGGACAAATCTCCCCTCTTCCAATTTAAAACCGTTACCCCTCGTCCTGTCACTAGACTTCCTGACAAAGAGTCCCTCCCCAGCTCTCCTGTAGGCTCCCTTCAGATCCTGGAAGGCTGCTATCAGGTCTTCCCGGAGCCTTCTCTTCCCCAGGCTGAACAGCCCCAGCTCTCTCAGCCTGTCCTCACAGCAGAGGTGCTCCATCCCTCTAATCTCGGTGGCCCTGCGCTGGACCTGTTCCAGCAGTTCCATGTCCTTTGTCTATTGAGGACTCCAGAGCTGGACACGGGACTCCAGGTGGGGTCTCAGGAGCACAGAGCAGAGGGGGAGAATCACCTCACAGACCTGCTGGTCACGCTGCTTTTGCTGCAGCCCAGGCTGGGGTTGGTTTCTGGGCTGCCAGTATGCATTGCAGGCCTACAGTAAGAGTTGTGCTAATTGACAATTAGCATTGATAATGAGTGTAGTAGCACTGGTGGTGATAATGTTATCTAAATAATTCGGGAGTTATTTTTTACTGTTTCCCAAAAAGGAAAAACAAAGGGAGTTGTTGCCGCTTGTACAATGATAAAACTGGGCGATGCCGTGAGAGAATTAGTTTTGGAAGGGTTTTTATTGTTATGTTTCACTTAAATTAATTTCATGGGCAACAGGAGGATTAGATAAAGCAGGTTGTGCAGCATTAAACATTATTCACGGCACCTAAATTTGGTTTTCTTCTTTCAGATTTACCTTCTTGCTTTATCCTTTGCTGTATTTGCCATGTATGTGCTTGGCCCGTTCTCGACGTGGTACAGCTTAGACAGAGAGCTTAGTTCTCTTCAGATTCAATCAACTGTTACTTTTTTTTTTTCCTTGTTAAATTCCACAATTACTGCAGGGTTTTAATTATTAACACTTTTGATACAGCAAATTAGTGGGTAATTAGCTGTAGACTACTGTCTCACACAGACTGCCACTGCTTTTCTTGCCTAGTTCTCACGCTTTGCTGGTGGTTTCCTCCCATCTTTGGAGTTTTAAGAATGACATCTCATTTCATACGCTTGTAAAAAAACCCAAGTGCATGTCAAAGTAATGCATCCTGCTTGAAATCCCAGCTTTTTATTTAGGATTCTACAGGAGCCTACAGGAGAGCTGGGGAGGGACTCTTTGTCAGGAAGTGTAGTGACAGGACGAGGGGTAATGGTTTTAAATTGGAAGAGGGGAGATTTAGATTGGATATTAGGAAGAAGTTCTTTGCTGTGAGGGTGGTGAGGCACTGGAACAGGTTGCCCAGGGAAGTTGTTGATGCCCCATCCCTGGAGGGGTTCAAGGCCAGGCTGGTCAGCATCCTGGTCTCTATCAGGAACAACGTGGTCAACAGGAGTAGGGAAGTGATGGAACCTCTGTACTGGGCACTGGTGAGGCCTCACATCAAGTGCTGGGTTCAGTTCTGGGCCCCTCACCACAAGAAGGACACGGAAGTTCTGGAGCGTGTCCAGAGGAGAGCCACCAAGCTGGTGAGGGGTCTGGAGAACAAGTCCTGTGAGGAGAGGCCAAGGGAACTGGGCACGTTTAGTTTGGACAGGAGGAAGCTGAGGGGGGACCTCCTTGCCCTCTACAGCCACCTGAAAGGAGGTTGTAGAGAGGGGGACGTTGGCCTCTTTTCCCAAAGGAGTATTGACAGGACCAGAGGAAATGGTCTGAAGTTGCAGCAAGGGAGGTTTAGACTGGATATTAGGAAGAATGACTTTACTTCAAGAGTAAAAACAATCTTCGCTTCTCATTCCTCCTGCTCAGTCTAACTGAAATGGAACTCCAGAATCTTCTTGGAGACTGGTATAACTCAGGAGGAGTTGTGTTGGGACATTTCTTCAGCTTCCCAGTGTTTCAACTGGAAATAATACTGTTTTTGGTTAGCAGTACTGCATTAGAGACATTCTCAAATGTTGAGTGTGTTGGTTTGGGTTCGTTTTGATTCTTAAGATCCTGAAAGTACAAGCGAGGTGACCTTCATTTGTGCTTCCATGCCCTGTGGTTGCAAGAGAAAGGCCTGGTTGAGGTGGTTCCACTGGTACAAACCCATTCACCCAACACAAACATTATCAATAGCTGTTTTTAATTCCCATTTTGGTGCAAATTGGTAACTAAAGATGCTGTTGTTGGCAGTAGTACTTCGAAGGCTCATGGTTCCTTCACTCAGGAGCCTGGGAGACGGCACCGAATTTTGCGACAATTTTATTAAGATCCTTGGATTATAAGGAGTTGTTGTGATCTTCTTGCCTGACCTCTGTGGAAGAGAAGCCGTGGTGCTTTCTTGAATTAATTCCCGTTTGAAAGAGGGCACGTGCTTTAGAAAGCCATCCAGTCCTGACTGGGGGGAAAAAAAAAAAATAAATGAGTGGCAGACAAAAAGAGTGTAACCTTTGATGTAAGTGGTTAATTATGCTCTGGAAATGTATGCCCAACCCTTCCTCAAAGCCTGTCCAGCTTTGACTTTCCAGCCTTTGAGTTTTATTATTTTATTATTTATTTTAAAATTCATTAGTGAAGATTTTTTTCATCACTTCGGTGCCCTCCGTTGCGTGCTTGCAGACTGATCCAGTAACCTCTTGGCCTTCTCTTCGCTGAGCTAACGAGAACGAGCTGATGGTTTCTTGGGATGTTGCTGTAAGGAAAATACCTTCTCGTAACTTCCAGGCTTTTGTGCACCCTTCCACTGGCTTTTTTTTTCCCCCCAATCCCTCTTTGTTTATGAGTACCAGGGTATCAGTTGGCGTTGGACCACAAAGATGATGAGGGAACTGGAGCATATCTCTTAGGAGGAAAGGCTGAGGGACTTGGGGCTTTTTAGTCTGGAGAAGACTGAGGGGGGATCTGATCAACACCTGTAGATGCTTCAAGGGTGGGTGTCAAGAGGATGGGGCCAGGTTTTTTTCAGTGGTGCCCAAGGAGAGGACAAGAGGCAATAGGCACAAACTTGAACATAAGAAGTTCCATCTGAACATGAGGAGGAACTTCTTGACTTTGAGGGTGGCAGAGCCCTGGAAGGGGCTACCCAGAGAGGTGGTGGAGTCTCCTTCTCTGGAGACATTCAAACCCCACTTGGACACGTTCCTGTGGAACCTGCTGTGGGTGACCCTGCTTTGGGAAGGGGTTGGACTAGCTGATATCCAGAGGTCCCTTCCAACCCCGTATCATTCTGTGACTGTGTGACTCGACTTCTGTTCTTGATGGGAGCCCAGCGCACAGCCACGCTGAGAACGTCTACTTCTTTCCTACTTCTCATGAAGCACTCTGTTTCAAATAGCCATTTCCAATTAGCTAATTAATACCCATCGTCTCCGTGTGACCGTCACTGCTGTTGATGATCTTCAGTATTCCCAAATTTGCTAGGGTCACAGCTTTGCACAATGGTCCTGTAGATCAAAACTTGTATGTTTTTCTCTCGGTGTGGACATTTATCTCTACCAGCATTGAAATACTTTCAGAACATTTATTATATTATGAAAAATAATAATAATAAGAGAAAATGATATTATTCTGTTAATGCTCTCTTCACTTTATTATTTACCATTTTTGCCCACAAAGCATTATAATTTACAAACCTTCTGCAGTCATTGTGTCCATAAGAATTTGTGACAGGAAAAGATCTGCTCTATTCAGTCTGGAAAAGGAGTTGCTGCAGTCACTCTTGTATGTGCTTTCATTGTCTGATTAAGCTCCTTCTAATTACTATTGTTTTAAAAAAGAGAAGACTTAGGGGGGAATCTGATATCTGATCAACGCCTATAAATGCTCCAAAGTTTGGTGTCAGGAGGATGGGGCCAGTCTTTTTTCAGTAGTGCCCAGTAACAGGACAAGAGGAAACAGGCACAAACTTGAACAGAAGAAGTTCCATCTAAACCTGAGGAGGAACTTCTTCACTTGGAGGGTGTCAGAGCCCTGGCAGAGGCTGCCCAGAGAGGTGGTGGAGTCTCCTTCTCTGGAGACATTCCAAACCTGCCTGGACATGTTTCTGTGCAACCTGCTCTAGGAAGGACCTGCTTTGGCAGGGTGTTTGGACTAGATGATCTCTAGTGGTCCCTTCCAACCCCGTATCATTCTATGATTTTGTAAAAAACCAAGATGGACCAAACTTAGCCTGAAAATGAGAAGATTTCTATCCAGCAGAAGAGGAGGGTTCTGGATTGGTCTTGTATTTCAGTTGGAATACAGAGGACAAAAAGAAAAGAAGAATGGAGATTTCTGTGACCTTGTAAAATCCAGTGTCCGTGGTTTCCTCATTTCTGGTTCTATCTTAAGGATCCTGTTTTGTTCCTGCTTGTTTTTATTTTAGGAGATGCTGTGTTGGCTTTTAGAGTTTTGGCTCTGTCAGATCCTTGGTGGAAATACAACTTTATCTCTCTGTGTCTATTTAAAGCTGAATTTGTCATCAGGGTACTGGTTAGCCAAGATCTGTGTTCTGTAAACCTGTGTCACTGGACACGAATTCTATTATTCTCCTTTAATTCTTGTTTAATAGGATCTTCTGTCATCTGTTCTGGGATTTTTGTCCCTGATCAAGAGGAGGTGGATGGAGAGGCCAGTAATTACCTGGTCATCCCATTTACCCTTGCAGAAATTCATGGTGTGCTGCTAGATTCCATGAAGGCATAATGGAAATCAGCATTGATGGTGCAGAGTTTGAAACCATGGTGACTTTCTGATGGAGCAGAGTGTTCACACTGCAGAGTCTATCTCATTTCACATCCTCATATATCCTGAATTACCTTTTACGGCTTTTAATTGATGGAATAGAGCTCATCAAGAGCTCAGGACTCCTATCTAAAGCCTCGCAAGATGTACAAATAATGAGTTAATTTTGCTGTTGCCCCGTGGCCAGGCGTGGCTTTTATTGTTCATGCTCTTTTTGTAGGTCAATCTTGAGCCTGATAAGCCATAACAACTTAAAAAAACTTTACGTGGGGTTCAGTAAAGAATAAAAACGTGGGTCTGGAGAACCACAGTGAGTGGAAACAGTGGTTGGACAGAGGGAAATTCATTCTTGCCCCGTTGTGGTTGAGAAAGGCAGCACAGTGCGAGCTGGGATCAAATCATCATGAGGGACGGCCTCTACGTGCTCCTAAGACCTTTGGAAATTTGAGAATTGAATTAAGCTTCTAAATCCAAAAATACCACTGTTTTTTTAACAAAACTCTTGATATTAATTTTCATTTCCAAAGAGCAGTCAGAGAAAGAGCACTTTGTCCTCTTGCTTTATGTATGGTTGTATTTCTTTGACATGGATGTAAATACACCAACCCGGATGGCAGAATTCAACCTCTGAGCAGAAAGTCAAAAGTCCTTGTTATAGATGAATGGGATGCTGCAAACTTTCCACTCACTCATAAATCTTGCTCTACGTCCGTGTGATTAATGTCTTACAAGTTTTTTGATTGATGGCTCAGCAACTGCTAATCAGGTGTTATGGGACCAAATCGTGAAATCCCTTCCTTCGTTGGTTAAGGCAAGCTCCTGCTTGCAGGAAAATGGCTCTGGTTTTGGGTTTTTTAAGTGGAATTTAAAGTTCTAGCTTGATGTGACTTTTAATAAGTGCATGGCCAGGCCACAGCTCCTAACATTGGATTGTGGTGCTTATTAAAATCCTCTACTGGGATCATGAGAGCAGAACAACTGGATGAAAGAACCTGATGAAATTCAACAGGAGCAAGTGTAGGTGCTGCCCCTGGGGAGGAATAACCCCCTGCACCAGGACAGGGTGGGGGTGACCTACTGGAAAGCAGCTCTGAGGAACAAGGCCTGGAAGTCCTGCTGGACAACAGGATGCCCATGAGCCAGCAGTGTGGCCTTGTGACCAAGAAGGCCAATGGCATCCTGGGGGGCATCAGGAAGAGTGTGGCCAGCAGGTTGAGGGAGGTCATCCTGCTCCTCTGTTCTGAGCTGGTGAGTCCTGTGTCCAGTTCTGGGGTCCCCAGTTCAGGAGGGAAAGGGAGTGGCTGGAGAGGTCCAGCAGAGGACCACCAAGATGATGAGAGACCTGGAGCATCTCTCTGCTGAGGAAAGGCTGAGGGACTTTGCCTGGAGAAGAGAAGGCTGAGGGGAGGATCTGATCAATGCCTAGAAGTATTCCAAGGGTGGGTGTCAAGCAGATGGAGCCAGTCTTTTCAGTGGTGCCTGAGACGAGGAGAACATAAGAAGTTCCCATCTAAACATAGAATCATAGAATGGTTAGAGTTGGAAGGGACCTTGAAGATCATCAAGTTCCAACCCCTCTGCCATGGGCAGGGACACCTCTCCCTAGAACAGGTTGCTCATGGAGGAGGAACTTCTTCACTTTGAGGGTGGCAGAGCCCTGGAGGAGGTTCCCAAAGAGGTGGTGAAGCCTGCCTCTCTGGATATGTTCAAAAACCACCTGGACAAGTTCCTGTGCAACCTGTTCTAGGAGGACCTGCTTTGGCAGGGTGTTTGGACTAGATGATCTCCAGAGGTCTCTTCCAACCCCGTATCATTCTGTGATTCTGTGGCTGACTTGAACTGTCTGGACGTAGGGAACAAGTTGAGGGACAGTGTTGGGTGAAGTATGTGCATCCCCCAACACGATGAGAAAAGAAACCTTCAGGCTATTTTTTGAGACAAGCACTGGCAAGATTTTCACTGGCCCACATGTTAATCACATTGCTTAAAAATTATAAGGGGTTTAATCTTCATGCTGCAGTTAGGAGCCAAATGTACTGTGCCTCGAAGATCTCTCTTGTCTTGACTTCTCTCCCACGTGGCTGTTACTGGAACTGCTCGGCTGTGATTACACTTTAATTCTTTAATTACTTCATTATGATGACTTTGTGCAACTGTTGAGTTCAGGGCACTGGAGCACAAAGAGCTTTGATCCATCTCTTGCTGTTTCTGCTACGCCTGAATTTTATAACTTAAAGATGAACTTTGAGAATAGTTAACAAAACCAACCCTTTTGACTTCTTTTACAGCTTTTTACTTTTTCAGAGCCTTGTGTCTACCATAAATTAACAATTTTCTCCTTTTTTTTTTTCACCCTAGTCTGTGGTGTTTTCTGAACTGTTCTGAATATCTTAACCACAAGCTCATCTTTTATTTCTCTGTTTCGCTTTTTAACCAGTGGGGATAATTCATGATCCAGACTTGGGTCTTTTTAGTCTGGAGAAGAGAAGACTGAGGGGGGATCTGATCAATGCCTAAAAATACTTAAAGGGTGGGTGTCAGGAGGATGGGGCCAGGCTTTTTTTAGTGGTGCCCAGTGAGAGGACAAGAGGAAATGGGCACAAACTTGAGCATAACAAGTTCCATCTAAACACGAGGAGGAACTTCTTCCCTTTGAGAGTGGCAGAGCCCTGGAAGAGGCTGCTCAGAGAGGTGATGGAGTTTCCATCTCTGGGAGACATTCCAAACCTCACCTGGACACGTTCCTGTGCGACCTGCTTTAGGAGGACTTGCTCTGGCAGGGGGTTGGACTAGTGATCTCCAAAGGTCCCTTCCAACTCCATATCACTCTGTGATTATGTTTCTTGCTCAAACTTCCGTTGGATTCTTGTAATCTTGGAGCCAAAGGTTGTATCTCACACTTTTACATTTCCTAGTCCTGGATATCAAGTGACACCAGAGTCATGGAATCCATTCTAAATAGGTTTCATCCATAAAGGGAGAACAAATTAAGTTTCTTTTTTTAGACTTGATCAAATTTGAGGGGTTTAATTACATTTTTGTGGCGATTTTTGTTTTTTTTTAATTCTAGAAGATGATACACAAATAAACAAATACAAACAGATTTGGGAAATTACTGTTAAAAATTAGCACAGTGCTTATATTTACTCTTAACAATACGCAGGCATTTGAACAGCTTGTGCTCAGGTAAAGTTTTAATTGAGATGTTTTAGGAGTTGAAGTTTCTTTCTGCTTGTATTTATTTTTTTTTCCCAAGCTATCCTGAATGGTGTCTAATTAGGGGCACGATACCATTTGCCTATTTATTTTTTCCTGTGTAATTTGTTTAAACTTAGACAGCGCGGCCCTGATGTATTCCTTTCGTTACAGACAACTCTCTTTGATGGGCTTTGACTGGCTAATTATTAAAATGGAGCACGTTACTAATAGCCTCTGAGGAGGCAGAGTGAAAATAAATAGAGGCTTTCTGAATGTACTCATAAAAGTTAATTTTTAAGGGGTTTTTTCCCCCNGTTCCATGTCCTTTCTGTGTTGAGGACTCCAGAACTGGACACAGTACTCCAGGTGGGGTCTCACATCCTAAGTCATCTCAATCCTAAATCATTAGGATTACATTGCTGAAAATAAAGCTAGGTTTCTGTTAATTAGAATTTTTGAGATTTTTAGGAGTTTCCCAGTCTTGTAAAGATCCTACTTGTTCCAGTTATATTATAGTGCTGTTTTATTCCGAAAGCTGAGTTCCCTTTTCCTTGTGTTGGCAGATGCTGCTGACGGAGTACCTGGATATGAAGAACACCCGCACCGCCTCGGAGCCCTCCACCCAACTGAGCTACGCCAGCTCCGGCAGAGAATTTGCCGCCTTCTTTGCAAAGAAAAAACCACAAAGACCCAAAACCCCTTTGTTCAAGTAAGTGCTGGGATGATGTTAAAGCTCTGCCTGTGTTGTCTTTTCTGTGTTTCGAGTATTCCACGGTGCTGGCTGCTCATCTCGATATCACAGTGTGAGTCTTGAGGTGGAGATTTAATGCTCGGAGCTGAAACCTCGGTGACATCTCTGTTATGGATTCATCACTGGTTTTGAAAGTGTATAGCTCTTTCCAGGGATCATTTTGGGACTGGGATCCCATTATTCCAGTTGCTGTGAAGCACACATTCCGCCTCTCTTTGTCCACGGTAAATTCAGAACCTGTTAAAGGGAGTGATAAAGGGGACTGGACAAAGAGAGAATTAAGATAAGTGTGTAATTACTAGATAGACTAAGCGGTTAATCCTATCAGTAACTCCTTTAATTCGGAGTTCAAGAGTGGAAGGAATTAAGTGGCTGGGAGGAGAGTGTAAGAGAGAGGCTGAGACGCTCCGTGGCCAAGGATTTGAGGGAAAAAACTCGATGTGCAAGAGTAAGAGCTGAGGAGTTCTTGGGGACCAGCACTGCTAGGAGAGGTGATTCTCCCCCTCTGCTCTGTGCTTGTGAGACCCCACCTGGAGTGGTGAGGTCTGTGTCCAGCTCTGGAGTCCTCAACAGAGAACGACATGGGCCTGTGGGAGTGGGTCCAGAGAAAGGCCATGAAGATGACCAGAGGGCTGGAGCACCTCTCCTATGAAGACAGGCTGAGAGAGCTGGGGCTGTTCAGCCTGGAGAAGAGAAGGCTCCGGGGAGACCTGAGAGCAGCCTTCTAGGATCTGAAGGGAGCTCCTGGAGAGCTGGAGAGGGACTCTTTGTCAGGAAGTGTGGTGATAGGACAAGGGGGAATGGTTTTAAAGTGGAAGAGGGGAGATTTAGATGAGATATTAGGAAGAAGTTCTTTGCTGTGAGGGTGGTGAGGCAGTGGAACAGGTTGCCCAGGGAAGCTGTTGATGCCCCATCCCTGGAAGTGTTTTAAGGCCGGGCTGGATGGGACTTTGAGCCACCTGGTGTGGTGGGAGGTGTCCCTGCCCATGGCAGGGGGGTTGGAACTGGATGATCTTTGAGATCCCTTCCAACTCTAACCATTCTATGATTCTATGAAAGGTGGGGTGTTTTTTTTTTTAACAATGAGATTGTTTGAATACAGTTGGTGATGGAATTAGCAAGTGTCATGGTAGATGTGAGGGGATGGAGGAGTGGAGCAGTGGGTGGGGATGCCAACAGCTCAAGGCAGTAATCTTTCTCAAAGCCCCATCCAGCCTGGCTTTAAACCCCTACAGAGATGGGGCTTCCACAGCTTCTCTGGGCGACCTGTTCCAGTGCTTCACCACCCTCACAGGAAAGTATTTCTTCCTAATATCCAATCTAAATCTCCCCTCTTCCAACTTGAAACCATTACCCCTTGTCCTATTACTACACTCCCTGACCAAGAGTTCCTCTCCATCTCTCCTGGAGCCTCTTTAGTGACTGGAAGGGGCTCTAAGGTCACACCAGAGCCTTCTCAAAGCTGAGCAGCCCCAGTTCTCTGAACTTGTCCTCATGAAGAGTTGCTCCAACCCTCTGATCATCTTTGTGGCCCTCTGCTGAACCTGTTCCAGGAGGTCCATGTCCTTTCTGTGTTGAGGACTCCAGAGCTGGACACAGTACTCCAGGGGAGGGTCTAACGAGCCAGAGGTACTCACCTCTTCAGATTGTGTCTGGTCTTGGACTCTTTAAGTTTGTGGGATAAGGAGGCTCCGTTTCTCCCGCAAGAGCTGAAGGCTGTGTGTTAGTTTGTCAGCAGCCAGGGGAGGTGGGTCTAATTGCTTAAAACCAAGGTGCATAACCTCACAGGGAGCAGCACGTCTCTTACCACTCATGGGCTTGTCACCAAGTCACTGCGGGCAGCACGGTGACAGCAGTGCTTATTGGGATCTCTTATTTGCTTATCTGTCTTCTGTCAGCTGTCACCATATCTGTGGAAATCTCAGTTGAAATGGAATTTCTCAGCCCGCTGAGGGATGTTACGCGTTTGATGGAGTGTTGTTCTTGTCTCCTCTCCCATCTTTGGTGCTTTTCGTGCTCTTTTTCTTGCCTTTCCATTAGCTCCTTCTAAATCAGAGGAGGCTTCCACTTGTCATCAGAATATCTACATTTAATTCCTCACTTCAGAAGTCTCTTAGGGCAGGGCTTCACCTCACATTTTAATCACAGATGGTTGCAGGTGTTTTTGCTGGGCCCTCTGATAGCATGCTGTAAACTAATTTTATAAATACTAATGGATTTTGCTAGTTGTGTGTTCTTGCAATAGTGGGATGAATGAAAACTCCTCAACGGTGTCCTGCTGTCTGGAAATCTGTAGCCAAGATTTGGAAGAGGCTTTGAATCTTTGTTTCCCTCATACTTAAAGGCTTTGAATCTTTGTTTCTCATACTTAAAATGAGTATAATTAAAAAATAATAGAATAAAAAAGAAGTCATGATGCATTTAGCCATTTAAAGTTGGCTTAACACTGATGTTAACCCTTTCCTGGAGGGGTTCCAGGCCAGGTTGGATGGGGCTTTGAGCAACTTGGTCTGGTGGGAGGTGTCCCTACCCGGGGCAGGGGGTTGGAACTGGATGATTTTGAAGGTCCTTTCCAACCCAAACCATTCAATGATTTTAAAGATATAACTTCGGAATTCGGGTAGTCCATGCTTTCATAAATCCATCCTTTCTTCATTTCCAAAAGTGCACATAGAATCACAGAGTAGTTAGAGTTGGAAGGGACTTTGAAAATCACTCAATTCCAACCCGCCTGCCCTGGCCAGGGACGCTTCCCACCAGACCAGGTTGCTGAAAACCTCATCCAACCAGACCTTCAACACTTCCAGGGATGGACAATCCACCACAGCTTCTCTGGCAACCTGTTCCAGTGCCTCACCACCCTCACAGCAAAGAATTTCTTCCTAATACCTAATCTATATCTCCCCTCTTCCAATTTAAAACCATTCCCCCTTGTCCTGTCACTAGACTTCCTGAGGAATAATCAGAGTCGCTGTCTCAGGAAGGAGACTGAGGTTTATTGCTGCAGTTTGCCTTGACCTGAAGCTTCTAGCCTTGATGCCTGGAGAAGACCTCTGGGGCATTGACAATAATGTGATGCTTAATATCTCTCTAGGGGCAATGGGGAGCACATCGTAAATGCGGAGCCAAGAATTTACTCTTCATTAAATTACAGTCTGAAGTGTTTGTTGTATTTTGATAGATGGTTATTAGTTCGGTTGCAATAATACTAACACAGTCCAAATTAGGGCAGAAAAGCCTCATTAACGGTAATAATGTTAACAAGAAAGCTTACAAATGCTTTCCCCTTTTATCTGCTTTCATCCTTGTTTTTCTAGTGTCCCCCTGGGTGGCACTAAAGCTGATTCAGCCTTCTTTAGCAGAAGGCTTGGGGATGGGACAACCAATGGGTGTTACTGCAAATCATCAACATTTTGAGGTCTTCACGTTGAGGAGTTTGGTGTTTTTCCTGGAAGTGTTTAAGGCCAGGTTGGATGGGGCTTGGAGCAACCTGCTCTAGGGAGAGGTGTCCCTGCCCATGGCAGGGGGGTAGGAACTTGATGATCTTTAAGGTCCCTTCCAACTCTGACCATTCTATGATTCTATGATTCTCTGTTTTCTCCTCTAAGTCTTATGGCCATCTGGGGTGTCCCCAGCACAGAACTCAGGCAGGTTGGACATGAGCCCTTGGCCATAGGACACTTGTGATCAGAGGGAAACCCAGATCCAGCCACGGCAAGTCCTGAGAAGTCCTGAGACCCTGTGGTGTCAGGTCGATGCCCAGTCTGTGGCCTTCTATTATCAGTGGCCAAAATCATGCTCATGGTTGGCCAACATTGGTTTCTACCTCTGAGGTGGGTCATTGTGGAGTGTTGGAACCACGTCAGAAGTACTTAATAATTTATTACTCCCTAACTTCCAGGATAATATAGTTTTAAATTTTGGTGTATATACCAGTTAGTGACTTAAATGGTGTTGGCTGATGACCTTGGTTTGGATTTTACTGGTTTTGGGGGACATTCCTACTTGAATGCCTGGCTGCTGGGGCTGGTGGAGCAGAGGAGCATCTCTGTGCCTTGGCAGGGAAGTCTGTGTTACGAGCGGTGGTTGGCAGAGGTGTATCGATCAGAGGTGGCAGAACGTGGTGTATCAGTGATGGAATTTTATCAGAAAACATAAGCTTTTGTCTGTTCTGATAATTTTGATTATGCAGGGAAGTAATTTTTGCTTAGAGCTGACTGGTGCTTACAAAGAGATTAGGCGATGATCAGAGGGCTGGAGCACCTCTCCCATGAAGACAGGCTGAGAGAGCTGGAGCTGTTCAGCCTGGAGAAGAGAAGGCTCCGGGTAGACCTTCGAGCAGCCTTCCAGTGTCCACAGGGAGCTGCAGGAGAGCAGGAAAGGGACTCTTGGTCAGGAAGTGGAGTGATAGGACAAGGGGTAATGGTTTTAAATTGGAAGAGGGGAGATTTAAATTGGATATTAGGAAGAAGTTCTTTACTGTGAGGGTGGTGAGGCACTGGAACAAGTTGCCCAGAGGAGCTCTGGATGCCTCATCCCTGGAGGGGTTCAAGGCCAGGCTGGATGGGGCTTTGAGCAACCTGCTGTGGTGGGAGGTGTCCCTGCCTATGGCAGGGGAGTTGGAACTTGATGATCTTTAAGGTCCCTTCCAACTCTAACCATTCTCTGATTCTCTGATTTTAAGGAGCATGCTTCCACAATTGGTTGACTGACTTTATTTTGGTTTATTTTTAAATTACAGGTTTGAGTCCTCCTCCCATGCTATTAGCATGAGTGCCTATTTGCGTGAGCAGAGAAGGGAACTGTACAGCAGAAGTGGAGAACTTCAAGGTGAGGAAATAGATAATGTGCTGGTTTGGGTGATTCTCTCTTGCAGGAGCTTTGATATCTTGTCCGTGCTACGTCGGGGTGTTAATACCTCTCTGCTTTGCCACTCTGTCTCAATCTCTCTAGTTTTTAAACTGTTTTAGTTATTAAGTTGTGAAGCAACAGGGTTTGTCTGTTTTCAACCAGAGGTCCAGGTCTTAAAAGATGCTTGAAAATGGTGAATTTGAAGAGTTGGACTGGTTTCTGTTGCTTGTGGCAAGTGCTGTAGATACACAGAGAAGTGCTCTCTCCCAGCGTGGCCTCATTTCATGGTGTTTTCCTGAGTGGTCTAAGTCACAAAAAAATTTGGTTTTTAGGAGCAAAATCAAGAGAAGATCTTAAAGCTGTCACGATGAAATTATTTTGTTTCATCTACTGTAGTTGTTTTTTGCTTTTTTTTTTTTACTGTGCTAATTGTTAGGAGGAAAA
This sequence comes from Thinocorus orbignyianus, assembly GCA_013400375.1. Lineage (NCBI taxonomy): Eukaryota > Metazoa > Chordata > Aves > Ciconiiformes > Thinocoridae > Thinocorus > Thinocorus orbignyianus. Next base: position 301,561 of record VXBW01000371.1, on the reverse strand, counting down.
TAATGTATTCTACTCATACATTGGANAGGAACCTTAAAGATCATTGAGTTCCAGCCCCCCTGCCATGAGCAGGGACACCTCCCAGCAGACCAGGTTGCCCAAAGCCTCATCCAACCTGGCCTTGAACGCTTCCAGGGTGTTGAGAACACTGTGTTTGGAGCAGTGATGGGGCCATCAGGGAGCCTGCAATGCTTGCCTCAAAAATTTCAGGTCTCTTTGAGGTTATGTTGGAAAAGGTTGCCCAGAGAAGTTGTGGATGCCTCATCTCTGCAGGGGTTCAAAGCCAGGCTGGATGGGGCTTTGAGGAACCTGCTCTAGTAGAAGTGTCTCTGCCCATGGCAGGGGGTTTGGAACTGGATGATCTTTAACCATTCTATGATTCTATGATCCCTGTTGCTTTCTGTTGTTCCCAGTTGCCTCCACACTCTGACCTCTTGTCTATATTGCTTGGAAGACACAGTAGGGGACAGTAGTGGTTCACCCCGCATCTATGTCCTGTTCCTTGTGGATGACACTTGGGCATTTTTGTGGTTACCATTCCTGTTGGGCTGAAACTGAGAATTTGTTTTCCTTTCCCAAGTTTGGAATTTGTTACGGGGATATGGAACTGGTTACTGGTGGGCAGAGCCAGATTTCATGGAAGCGAGACTTCTCATTGATACAGGACAAATCTTGAGGCAATATTTGTCCTGAGCAGGCATTTGTGAGCATTTTCAACAAAAGAGGATGCAAAAGAGAACTATGGAGACTTCCAACTGCCAAACCAGAGTGGGGTTGGGTTAATAAAGCTTACGAGCTGACAAAGAAGTAAAAGAATAAATAGAAGAAAAGGGAAAACACGGGAATTAGTGCGGATAGGGAGAAGATTACACTGCCCTTTCTGGATGACTTGGAAGAGCTTGAATGTGATGCAATAGGTGACAAAAAGTCAATGTAGGGAGTCAGGAGGGACAATAGATGAGATGACTTTGCTGAGGAATCTTTGCAGTTTAACCATCAAGAAAAGTTTCTCTTTGAACTTTATGTTAAAAATGTCCTGTCTTCTCTTTCTATTAGAAGCTGCTGTCCCCTTTTAGGCAGCTCATTAATCTTCCTGAATCCCAGACCACAGCAAGATCTGCATTTTGATTTTTCTGATTTTTTTTTAACTCTTCTTTTAAAAGAGAAATACAATTTAATTGTTCAATCAGGTTACTGGAAGGCAGGCATGTGACACTCTCTCTTCTCTGAATGCCACACAGTTTCTCTTCCCCACAGCCTTATCCACAGGGATGTTTTTTCAGCGGCAGCAGGGGCAGGGTGGCTTGTTAGGAAACCTTTTTTCCTGAAAAGATCTTCAAAGAAAACATATGCATTTAAAGAAAAAAAAAAAGAGGAAAAAAAAAGAACCTATAAAAGTTTGGCTCCTGCCAACTTTTTGAAATCAGAATTTAATTTAAATAGCCTTAAAATGTGTGAAGATCAGAGCGATGCTTTGTCATTAACCTCTTTCATTTGGACGGAAATAGGCACACATTATCCCTCAGTGGGAAAACGGGACCTGCTGTAAGTGATTTAGAGATGGAAGGATGGAGTCTTGGGTCTTATTTCACTGAAATCAGAGGAGAAAGACTTGGGCCATGTATTTTTTTCCCTTGAAGTCAGGCACACAAGTTGTTTGACAATTGTCATTGAAAAAAAAGAAGAAAAAAAACCCCAAACAAAGCACATCACTGAATATTTCCTTCCAGGGTAACGTAGAGGTGGTGGCCCAGGTGGCTGTTGGAAGTACAATGTCAGGGGTGGTTTCTTCTGTACAAATCCAGAAATTATCATCATTAAGCTTCTCATTTTTTATTCCCAAGAGCCTGTCTTGGCCATGTTCTGGCTGGGGAATTTACATGTTTCTTATTGGAGTTCTCCTCCCATTTGTCAAATCATAGAATCATAGAATGGTCAGAGTTGGAAGGGACCTTAAAGATCATCAAGTTCCAACCCCCCTGCCAGATGCATAAGATGTCCTTTTTTTTTTTATAATCTGTCTTAAACAACAGGGATATATTTTTCCAAATAAGTTTATTCTGTGAGCAGCTGGATGATGAAACCTCATTCATCTTGGATGTGTCTTCTCTTCTTCCTTAATGCCTTTCCTTCATCAGCCCCACTTCTCATGAAGTTCTAAACCTGCTTCATCCCCATGACTTTTTTCTTCCCGGCGTCCACCAACGCCTGCTCATGTCCGTGAACCACCAACGAAACAAAAAGTGTGGCCTTTTTACCTTGGCTGGATGAAATGAGGTGTGTAGCAGCTCCATACCATGGAAGCAAACACGCCAGTTGCCCCCTTACTGGTAGGGTCCTACAGCCTGAAGACCTGACATCTCCTCACTGAAGCTTTTCCTTCCATGGAGGCAGGCGTTTATCCTGCTTTCCTCTGCCTGACTGTGTGTTTTCAGAAACCTCCTTCTAAGGTAAAGGGAGGAGTTGGAACTGGATGTTCTTTAAGGTCCTTTCCAACTCTAACCATTTTATGGTTCTGTGAAAGAACCTCTGAGATCATCGAGTCCAACCATACACACACCAAAACCCCTTACAGTCTTGACCACTAGAACATGCCACATCTCATGTNTTTCTTCTGCTCCTGTCATTATTCCCTTGGGAGAAGAGGCCAACACCCACCTCTCTACACCCTCCTTTCAGGTAGTTGTAGAGGGCAAGGAGGTCTCCCCTCAGCCTCCTCTTCTCCAGACTAACCATGCCCAGCATTATGTCTTTTTGGACCTTATTTTTTATAATTAGAACCTCTGGTGATGTTTTTGGGTTTATTTTTTAGTTTTTTGGGTGATTTTTTTTTTGTTGTTCCTATTGGCCAGGTGATAAATAGGAAGCACCAAACATCCTGACGATATAGATCAAAAATTGGAGAGTGGGGCTTGGGTCGCTCACGGCGATGCTGTTCATCTGTTCTCCCTCCAAGCCTGAAAATTTCTCGCCAGAAGGTTTTTAAGTAATTAAGGAAATCAAAGAGAAACTCTGCTAATTAAGATTTGGACGCCAAGAAATAGCAGCGGAGGCAAATGCGATCTGCTATGACAAGGGCACAATGTAAGGCCAGGTCCAGGGAAAACGTGGTTATTTGTAGATGTCTTGTTCCATTTGGATTCACCAAAGGGCTGCTGGAGGGAGCCAGCTGTGTTTGCCGGTGACAGAAACGAATCCTGACATCTGGGATAATGAAAATTCAGTTCAGCACCTTTTAGAGACGTGGATGATGATGCCTTGTCAGTCAGCGGCGATGGTTGGGGTGGGGGAAGGATGATATAATTCAAGTGTGGTTAAAGGAGACGTCGTGACAAGTGGACAGTCCCGGATAAAAACACCCTTTGGAAGAGGATGGAGAAGAACCCATTGAAGAATCAATGAGTTGGTGATGCCGAAGAGGAGGAGGAGAGAGGGGAGACGATTTGATGTCGTGAATCTCCTGTCACGCAGCCGCTTTTGTCTCCCCGTGATGCTCAGCATCTCAGTTTTGCTTTGAGCTTTGGTTGGTGGGGGTGAGGGGAAGGAAAAGGGAAAGAATCCTTATTTTTTTCTTTATTTTTTGTTCTTTTTTTCTGTGGTTTGATAGTATTAATGCAATCATCTCGTTCAGACCTTGTAAGCCCACTTATTATTTCCTCTGCGTGTGTTTTTTCTGCTTTAGCGGATTAGCCGCACTGTCTCTTCAAAGGCTATCCAATCAAGAAGGGGTTATTAAAACTGGGGCGCTTTATGGCTGAGAATTAATTAGAGCAGCATTTTCATGCAAAACATCCAATTTTTTGATTAGCAATGGAGCAGGGCCGCAATTAACACTCTGGGAAGCTTGAAATTTCCAGCATTTTGATTCTCGGGAAATGAGATTATCAAACCGGGGTCAGGCACTTGACAGCGAAAGGGGGATTATGTGTAAGAAAATAATTTGTTTCTTGATTTTGCCTCTGAGATTGTTATTAAAGCCAATTCAGAGGGAGGCAAAAAGAGGAGGGAGATGCCTAAAAATGGAAACAAGAGAGAACCCTTTGCTTTGTCGGTGTCCTCCTCGCTGTGCAAAGAGCTTTCCTCGTCGTGGCCTTGGTGAGAGCGTTTGATTTGCAACAACAGGAGAGGTGCCTGAGGACTGGAGGGGAAGGCAAATATCACTCCAGTCTACAAAAAAAGAGCAAGAAGGAGGACCCAGGGAGCTAGAGGCTGATTAGTCACACCTCCATCCCTGGGAAGGTAATGGAACAAAGTGTTTTAGATGCCATCTCCAAACATCTTTAAGAATAGGAAATTATTGGAAGTGATCCACAGAGATTTACCAAGGGGACATCACGCTTGGCCAATTTGGTAACCACCTGTGATGTTCTAACTGGATGAGGGGAGAGCAGCAGATGTCATCTACCTTGGCTTCAGCAAGGCTTTGGACATTGTCTCCCATAACATCATTAGGAAACTGAGGAAGTGTGGGCTAGATGAGGGGGCAGGGAGGTGGGTTGAGAACTGGCTGTGTGACAGGACTCAGAGGGGTGTAATTAGTGGAGCAGGGTCAAGTTGGAGGCCTGTAACCAGTGGTGTCCCCAAGGGTCAGTACTCAGTCCAGTCTTGTTCAGCATAATCAGTGACCTGGAAGAGGGGACTGAGTGTATCCTCAGCAAGTTCTCTGATGATACCAAACTGGGAGGGCTGGCTGACACTCCAGAGGGCTGTGCCACCATCCAGCATGACCTGGACAGGCTGGAGAGCTGGGCAGAGAAGAACCTCATGAGATTCAACAAGGGCAGGTGTAGGGTCCTGAACCTGAGGGGAGCAGATGTCCTGAAAGCACTTCTGAAGAGAAGGATTGGGGGTCCTGGTAAACAGTAAACTATCCATGAGCCAGCAATGTGCCCTGGTGGCCAAGAGGGCCAATGGAATCCTGGGCTGCATAGGGAAGAGTGTGGCCAGGAGGTGGAGGGAGGTCATTCTCCCCCTTTGCTCTGCACTGGTGAGGCCA
>VXBW01000371.1:278683-289973 GCA_013400375.1 Thinocorus orbignyianus | reverse complement strand
AGTCCCTCTGGATGGCATCCCTTCCCTCCAACGTGTTGACCACACCACCGAGCTTGGTGTTCTTGGCAAACTTGCTGAGGGTGCACTCTATCCCACTGTCCATGTCTCTGACAAAGATGTTAAATAGTACTGGTCCCAGTACTGATCCCTAAGGAATCTGGTGGCATCTGAAGTGTATAATAGTTGTTAGGGGTCTGGGATGTTAAATAGTGTTTTACTGCGTATACGTAGAAGGACTTTTCTACATTTTAAAGATAATTACTATGCAAAAAGCAGTCATATGGAAATGTCCTTATTTTTTATGTGTGTTCAGTGTTTCACCCCAAGAAGACCGGGCAGCATCTCAGTGACCTTGCAGAATCCTGACATAGAAAAGTATTTGCGGAGAAAGCAGTTGTAAAATTAATGCTTTTGAAATATTAGGTAAATGGGGAATTTTACAGCTGGAAAAACGAATATGAAAGTTGAGTTAAAAAAGAGAGTTCTCAGTTTTGTAATCTCAATGTTCCAGCCAAGAAACTTCCTGGGACATTCAGCTGTCCCTTTGTGGGGCACGTGGTCATGTTAAGGGTCACAAAGATGATGAGAGGACTAGAACATCTCTCTGTGGGGAAAGGCTGATGGAGTTGGGTCTTTTTAGTCTGGAGAAGAGAGGCTGAGGGGGGATTTGATCAATGCCTGGAAATACTTAAAGGGCGGGCGTCAGGAGGATGGGGCCAGTCTTTTTTTCGGTGGTGCCCAGTGACAGAAGATGAGGAAATGGGCACAGACTTGAACATATGAAGTTCCACCTAAACCTGAGGAAGAACTTCTTCCCTTTGAAGTTGGCAGAGCCCGGGAAGAGATTGCCCAGAGAGATGGTGGAGTCTCCATCTCTGGAAACGTTCCAAACCCACCTGGACAAGTTCCTGTGGGACCTGCTCTAGGAGGACCTGCTTTGGCATGAGGGTTGGACTAGATGATCTCCAGAGGTTCCTTCCAACCCCATATCATTCTGTGATTGTGTTAAGACAGTAAAACTGGGCATAGAATCTTGTGGGAGGTGTCTCTTCTGAAACATCTTCCTGAAAGCTTTAGCTTTGGTGAAATTGTGCTTATAATAGAGTGTGTCTTTAGAAACCTGATCAGGAGTCTCTGTATTGAATATGAAATTGTGCCTGAAGCTTGGTTTTGATGTCTGTGCTCTTAATATTAACTACCTAAAGCAGGCTTTTTTGAAGGCTCAGGGTTTGTATGCAAAAAAAAGAAAAGAAAGATATTTCCTAATTGTGAGATTTATTGGTGTTGAGGAGAGAGGGGAAGAGAGAGGAAAAAACCCTCCAATGCCTAAATTAGCCTGCAATGTAAAACACATCATATAGGAAGCAACATTATACAGATGGAATAATGGGCTGTGTCCTTTTGTGCATCGTTTTTGCCTTAATTTTTCATCTTTTGAATTAATTTCTAAGTGAGGCAGTGTGATACAGAAAGCAAAAATTGAAGTATTTCACCAGCAGTGATTTCTCACATCACATCCCTTTCTGACTTAAACCAACCATACGATATTTTTAAAGGCAACCTTCACCACTGATGTATCGCTGGAAACCTTTCACTTTTTAATTAGTTCCTTGGAATAGAAGAGTTTAGGACACTATTTAGTGGGTAATAGCTGGCACGTGTGTACATAAAGAAGAGATGATGTATTTTAAGATAATTTTCCATGTAAATATCTGAGAGTTCTGGTGGCGTTAATACACGTCTGTTATCCCTAATTACTGAGCATAGAATCATAGAATCATGGAATGGTTAGAGTTGGAAGGGACCTTAAAGATCATCAAGTTCCAACCCCCCTGCCATGGGCAGGGACACCTCACCCTGGAGCGGGTTGCTCCGAGCCCCATCCAGCCTGGCCTTAAACACTTCCAGGGATGGGGCATCAACAACTTCCCTGGGCAACCTGTTCCAGTGCCTCACCACCCTCACAGGAAAGAACTTCTTCCTCATATCTCATCTAAATCTCCCCTCTTCCAATTTAATACCATTACCCCTCGTCCTGTCACTAGACTTCCTGACAAAGAGTCCCTCCCCAGCTCTCCTGTAGGCTCCCTTCATGTGGCTGTGTTGGGTATTTCATGTATGTAGGGGGACACGCACACCAAAAAACCCTCCACAGAAAGTCTTTCCTTATTTTGTCAGCTTATTTGAGAACGGAAGGAAGTCAAATGTTTATTTAGAGGTGTGATAAGGAGATGCTCCGTGTCTGCGTGCCCAGGTGCATTACTCTGACAAACACAGATGTCAGGCTATAATTTTTAGTTTCAATAGACCAGTTTGGTGTTATTACATGAACCGTACCAGACTGAGCACTTATCTCTCCTGGTATATCCTTTCTGTAATTATATACTGCCTTACTACCCATACATTCTCTTTGAGTCAGTTTGGAATATAGAATAGTGGCTTAAAGATAAAAGCCAGGAGTGGTTTTCACTAAAAATATTTATAGCAGTGTTCCCCCCCATCCCCTTTTTTTTTTATTTTTTCAGGAATTCATGTGTTTATAAAAGTTTCTGTAATTGCTTTAGGGCTTATCTTGGTTTGTGCTCTGGTTAAATGCTCTGTATTCTTTCTTTTTAATAATTATGACTTGATCCTTTTTCAGAGCTATGTTTTTATTTTGCTGGTTCATAGGTTGGTGTGTCTGAATTAATTTTGCTTCAGACCCAGGGGCTTTGTGTTTGCAACCCATGGGGTTCGGGGCAAGGGGAACCTTAGGTACTGGGCTGTGTGTAAATGGTACTGGGCCATGGGCACACCTTAATTTCCTTGGGTATCCTGCAGTCCGAATCATTTTTCTAGCTTAATGCTTTATTTTTAAGAACATTTTTGTAACTAGAGGATCCAATTTAGGAATGTTAACAAAACGTCGCCCACTGTAGCTTGGCCTTTACCTTTGTATGACAAAAGGAGCTTGTCCTATTACAGGGGCTGCAACTGCAAAGGAAAAAAGGGAGAATCATTTGCTTTTCTCCCATTGAGTGGGGATAAAGGTCTGAAATAGAGACACATCTGAGAGGTTGAGAGAGTTGGGACTCTTGAGCCTGGAGAAGAGGAGGCTGAGAGGAGACCTTATGAATGCTTCTAAGTATCTAAAGGGCAGGCTGAAGGAGGACGGAGCTGGACTCTTCTCAGTGGTTCCCAGTGACAAGACAAGGGGCAATGGGCACAAGCTGGAACACGGGAAGTTCCATTCAGTTATGAGGAGGAAGTTCTTTGGGATGAGGGTGTCAGAGCCCTGGCAGAGGCTGCCCAGGGAGGGTGTGGATTCCCCTTCTCTGGAGACCTTCAAGCCCCACCTGGATGCAGTCCTGAGTGCTGTGTGCTGGGCAACCCTGCTTTAGCAGGGGAGTTGGACTGGATGGTCTCTGGAGGTCCCTTTCCAACTCTTGTATTTCCCTGACTCCATGATCTGCTTGAGGGAGGAAAATAATACTGCATCTCTTGTCTTGGAGCAAGATTCCCAGTCAAAAGATGTAACAAACAGTAGGTGGAGGATTGCCAGCTCTTGGAATTGTGTCCTTATCTACCACTGCTTTTACTCCTTCGGGAAAACTTGGTGTTACGTTGAAAAATGACTAAGTAGTCTGAACATCTAAGGTATGTTGCAGACTAGGTAGTATCTGCTAATATCTGTAGTTATAGCATAGTTGGTGATTGACTCTTTGTCTGTTTAACATCTTATATCATAGAATGGTTAGCGTTGGAAGGGACCTCAAAGACCATTGAGTTCCAATCCCCCTGCCGTGGGCAGGGACACATCAGGAAATCACTTGTTATTAAGTCACAGAAGAAGTATAGGAATGAATTTTGTTTTTTACCCACTGGATTAAATGAAATCCACAATAATCCCAGGTGGTTTCATTTTTTTTTTTCACTTTTCTGGTGGGTTACATTGAAAAGGTTCTGTGCAGAGTTATTTGGTGTACGTGTTGGATGAGGCACCTGCCTGTTGCTTCTGAGATTGTAGGAAATCAGTTGCCTTTTTGGGGTACAACCTTATTCACAGTACAGAAAATGCTCCTTTTTTCCTTTGTTTTGAGTCCTTTTCCCTTTACTGAGTGCTGGAGCTTCCAAATTAGTCTAAAACGAGCATAAACCATGTCTTGTGTGCCAAGAAGGGCCATTAAAACTAAGTAATGCCATATGATTGAATTAAATGTGGGGAAAGAAGATTGAAACCTCTTTCTCTCTGTTTTAATAGGAAGTTGATGCAAATGGCAGTGGATAAGCAAATTATAATACATTTCGATGAAAAAAGGGGCAAGCTGGAGTGATAGGTTGGATTGTCTGTACAGGAAGTTAATGACACAGTTATGAAGCAGAACGAGGGGATGGATGTGGTGGTTCTAATGCCAGGGAAATTAAGCAGGTTAATTCCAAGCCTTGATGCAAGACTCCATTACTCTGCACCCTGAGTGCAGATTATTACAGTTGTCTAATGTGTTTAACCCACCTAATGCTTTCTGATGGTGCTCATGCAGAAAACCGAAGGATGGAAGTGTTTTAACTTCATTTTTTCCCTTTTATTCTTAGAAACATGGACATTTTTTTCATTGGGCAATAGCCATAAGCAGTGCACTCTGTGTCCAGTAGCTGGTTTTCCCATGGAGAGCACAGCAGGGATATGATCTGAAAGGTTTGCCCAGAGAAAGTTGCTCTGCTTGGCTTCCAAACTATTTTCTAGTATCGTCTTGGTTAATTATGTTTGTTACTAAGATTTTTCTTCTGTTTTCCTTTTTTTTTTTAAGTTTTTCTAACTAGCAAAGCTTGCAGGTAAGCAGAATGTAATGGAGAAACTTCTGCTTCACCTCATAGGTGTTAGTCCTCTTTATGTGCCCTCCTCAGATGACACTGGCTGGACACCACGCAGTCTTCTGCATCCCACGGTGTGGGTGGGAGGAAGAGAATGAGGTTGTGTTGATCCTGCTTGAATCTCCCATTAGTTGTTGGTAGAGTTTCTTCAGCTGCTCTGCTGTCGGTGCTCAGAGGATCAACGAGTTGTTAGGGTTGGAAGGGACCTTAAAGATCATCCAGTTCCAACCCCCTGGCCATGGGCCGGGACACCTCCCACTAGAGCAGGTTGCTCCAAGCTCCATCCAGCCTGGCCTTGAACACCTCCAGGGATGGGGCAACCACCCCCCCCGTGGGAAAACTCTTCCAGTGCCTCACCACCCTCACAACAAAGAACTTCTTCCTAATATCTCATATCCATCTCCCCTTTTCCAATTTAAAACCATTACCCCTTGTCCTGTCACTCCACTCTCTGACAAAGAGTCCCTCTCCAGCTCTCTTGAAGCTCCCTTCAGATCCTGGAAGGCTGCTATCAGGTCTCCCCAGATCCTTCTCCAGGGAGAACAGCCCCAGCTTTCTCAGCCTGTCTTCATAGCAGAGGTGCTCCAGCCCTCTTCATGGCCATCTGCTGGACCCATTCCATCAGGTCCATGTCATTACACTGTTGAGGACTCCAGAGCTGGACACAGGACTCCAGGTGGGGTCTCAGGAGCACAGAGCAGAGGGGGAGAATCCCCTCCCTGGCCCTGCTGCTCACGCTGCTTTTGCTGCAGCCCAGGCTGGGGTTGGTTTCTGGGCTGCCAGCGCGCACTGCCGGCTCTGGTGGAGCTTCTCATCCAGGAGCACTCCCAAGTCCTTCTCCTCAGGGCTGCTCTCCAGACATTCTCTGCCCAACCTGGATTTGTGCCTGGGATTGCCACGTCCCAGGTGCAGGACTCTGCACTTGGCTTGGTTGACCTTCATGCCATTTGCATCAACTTCATGCCACCATGATCTTTGCTTTTCTCCACTCCTCAGATGAAGAGCCGTGTGGGTTTTGTAGCCTGTGAGACGGTCGGTGCTGGGTTATTACAGAGAAGTCCTTTGCCTTTTGAGCGCAGCTGCTGCTGTTAAGTTAATGTTTTCACAGCTCAAATCAGCTGTGGAAAATTATTTCCCTGGTGAGACTAAGAAATCTCAGTGTTTTCAGTTCTGCTCGGAAATTTCAGGGTACTGGAGAGGAAAAAAACTGAAAAAAAGATCTTTTCTTTGATAGGACTAGCAAAGTTTGCTGGTTTCAGAGAAGCAGGAGGTCTGTGTATTTCTTGGCCCTTTTCTATTTGATGCCTACATCTGACGTTCTGGACGTTTGTGGATGCATTTGCTTTGTCTGGATTTTGAAGGAGACAGCCATCTGGTACCAGCAGTGTTATTGGATTCTCCTTCCGAAAAGAAAAGGAGAGTTTGCTTTCTTCCATTTGAAATAGCTCATTAATTTAAAATGTGTATATATACATATTTAGAAACATAATATGGAATCATGGAATTGTCTTAGTTGGAAGGGACCTCTAGAGATCATCCAGTCCAACTCCCCTGCTAAAGCAGGATGGCCCAGAGCACAGCACTCAGGACTGCATCCAGGTGGGGCTTGAAGGTCTCCAGAGAAGGGGACTCCACACCCTCCCTGGGCAGCCTCTGCCAGGGCTCTGCCACCCTCCCTGGGACGCAGTTTTTGTTCATGTTTGCATGGAAGTGCCTCATCTCTATCAGAGCTTGAGCAGTGCATCGTTCCGAAGTGAAGGGCAAAAATCCTAAACCTCTTCATCTTCTGTTTCTCAGACTTTGTTGATGGGTCATCTTCCCCACCTGATTGCCTTGACAGCTTCTCATCCAGCTGATAAATGAGGGTGTCATTGTTTTTATTATACTCCAATATGTTGTCTGCTCTGTTGTTAATGCTTCGTGGCAGGAGAAATTCCTGCTGTATCTAATGCCGGGAATCACTGAAGTATCCAAGAGGCCCCCGAAGCAGATGTGAGGTATCTGATTTTCTCAGCTTGTTAACTTATATACAGAAGATAAAAATGAATCTTTGTGCTTCAGAAGTTCTTGAGGTTAAAGCTCTGTATTCATTCTGACAGCTGGTGGAGTGGCTTTGCAAATCAGTAATGAAATTGTGAGCCAGGCTCCTCTGGCATCGCTTGTCTCACACCTTCAGGGTCACGTCCAGAGGAACTAAGCATTGTTCTGCTTGTCCTCATCTGGGAAAAGGACACTCCTTCAGAGAGGAGATACAGGAGATGTTTTATACTTCTTTCCCAGTATTTAGAATTATAGAATTGTCTAGGTTTGAAGGGACCTTTAAGATCACCTAGTCCAACCATCAGCCTAAATTGGGTTAAAACATCACTAAGTGTTATGTCAGCCTGTCTATTAGAATCACAGAATGGTTAGAGTTGGAAGGGACCTCAAAGATCATCCAGTTCCAACCCCCCTGCCATGGGCAGGGACACCTCTCACTAGATCAGGTTGTTCAAAGCCCCATCCAGCCTGGCCTTAAACATTTCCAGGAATGGGGCAGCCACAGCTTCTCTGGGCAACCTGTTCCAGTGCCTCACCACCCTCACAGTAAAGAACTTCTTCCTAATATCTCATCTAAATCTCCCCTCTTCCAATTTAAGACCATCATCCCTCGTCCTGTCACTAGGCTTCCTGACAAAGAGTCCCCCCCCAGCTCTCCTGGAGCTCCCTTCAGATACTGGAAGGCTGCTCTCAGGGCTCCCCGGAGCCTTCCCTTCTCCAGGCTGAACAGCCCCAGCTCCATCAGCTTGTCCTCACAAAGTCTGTGCTCCAGACCCCTCACCAGGTTCATTGCCCTTCTCTGGACCTGCTCCAGCACCTCAGTGTCTTTTTTGTCGTAAGGCACCCAAAACTGGACACAAGTCCTGTTATGTATTTCCATACCACGTGTGTTCTTGCCCTTTTAGGTGATATCTTTTTCTAGTAACCCAAGTTCTCAGCCCCATTCAGATAAATCAGACCTTCTCCCATTTACCTTTACTTTTGATGCTCAGTGATGTGTCCTATGAATTAGGGTAGATGATAAGTGTCAGCAAAGTGCATCACGAAGATTTGCCAAGCCAGGGTGATGTTATTCCTGTTTTATAGATGACAAAAAAAGAAATTATGGGTGAACACGGTTAATTAAGCATTCTAGGAGTGCTGGAATTCCTTAAATGAATGAATGAATTAATTCCTTAAATTAAAGCACTGATAGTCATCAGGTGCTGGTAGTACAGAGTTGAGTACAGGCTAATTTTGGCTGTTTCCAGGGGAGTTTTGCAGCCTGTGGAAGTTTTCTGCGTCCAGCTGATCCTTGCACTCATGGTGGGCTGAAAGTGGGGCTTCTAAATCCCCCCACTGTTGTTACTGCAGCAGAGCAGACATGGTTTTAAGCAAGAAAGATTTTGAAGACCAAGAAAACAACTGCGTGGCTGTCATTTTGATTTCCAGTTCTTTATCACCGGCAAGTACTAAGTAAAGAGAAAAAGAAAGAAAATGCACAAGAAAATACTGTGTTTTAACTTGCAGTAGGTTCAGATGATGTTGACTTGTCCATTGGTAAAGTCTTATTCCATCCACCACTGAATATTTGCCTTTTTGTTCACCTTACTCCACCTCTACATAATGCTGATGTGGGTGTAACAGTTCTTAGATGCTCTTAGAACTTCCCGGGATGTTTTTTCTCCACCTCCTTTGCTGTTTGAGCACCTCCTTCCATTTTATTCTTACATCAGTTGCTGTGACAAGTATAAAGATGTTCCTTAGTTCCACTTCAGCTCCTTTGTCAAAAACGACTCGTGGAGTCCAGTGTTGGAGTCAAATCCTCGTTAAAAGACATATTGTTTACGGACCTTGAAGCTTATCAAAAGGTGTGTTTAGAAGTACGTAGCGCTGAGTACATGAGGGACCTTGCTGGGAAGCTGTAGGGTTCTTTTTTTGTTCTTCATTGGCAGTGTACAGTGGAGAGAAACGACTCTATTGTATGTGCACAGATTTTCAAATTGGATTTGTTTCTTTCCCAGGTATATCAGATGAACTGGGACCGTAAATACATATATCACTAATTGCCGTTTTGACTCGGCTCACCCCGCATCCCTTCTTGCCTGCTTTGAGTAACGGCTATTGCAAGGACCACTAGAGCTTGGGATTGGTGATTTATATCACCCAAACCCCTGTTTCCACGTATTATAAAGCATTAGCCTCTGACCCTCCAGGTTTGTGATGTATGAGCTGTTCAAAGCAGGCTAGAGCTGATGTGTGGAGGGGAAGGAGTGCAAGAAAGCAATCAGAGCGATAGAGCGGTCGTATTTCATAGTATTTTCAAACAGCAAAGTTCAGGGGCTTATTGAGAGGTTTACAGAGCTAATAATAGTAAAAAAAAAATACAGAAGGAGGCAGGTGACACCCTTGTTGATGAGTTTTGGATTCAACTTACCATGGCATTCTCCATTGTTTAAAGACCAGAGAATACAGGAGTTCTGGGAGCATAAAGACTTGGGAAAATATCAAAATCCATAGAGCATTATCTTCTTCTTAAATAATATTTTATATCTATGTGGCCAAATATCTGAGAAAGAACCAAACCTAAAGCTTTTGTCAGGGTGGGAAAGCTGGTTGCTCAGGTGAAATTGGGTTGGATTGGCTTGATTTGGGCATGAAGATTGGATTTGGGTATAAAGATTCATTCTGTTTCCAGCAGATGCTGGATTCTTGTTGGACTTCAGGGTCTTGATCAGTGGCACAGAATCTAGTTGCAGGTCCGTACAAGTGGGGTCCCCTAAGGGTCAGTGCTGGGTCCAATCTTCTTCAATATTTTCATCCATGACTTGAATGAAGGGATGGAATGTACCCTCAGCAAGTTGGCTGCTGACATAAAACCAGGAAGGGTAGCAGATACATCAGAAGGCTGTGCCACCATCCAGTGAGACCTGAACAGGCTGGAGAGTTGGGCAGAGAAGAACTTGATGAAATTCAACAAGGGGAAGTGTAGGTGCTGCACCTGGAGAGGAATAACCTCCCGCACCAGTACAGGCTGGGGATGACTTGCTGGAGAGCAGCTCTGAGGAAAAACACCTGGGCGTCCTGGTGGACAACAGGGTACCCATGAGTCAGCAATGTGGCCTTGTGGCCAAGAAGGCCGATGGCATCCTGGGGTGCGTGAGGAAGAGTGTGACCAGCAGATTGAGGGAAGTTGTGCTGCCCCTCTGCTCTGCCTTAGTGAGGCCCCATCTGGAGTCCAGTGTCCAGTTCTGGGCTCCTCAGTTGAAGCAGGACAGGAGTCTGCTGGAGAGGGTACAGCAGAAGACCACTAAAATGATTCAAGGCCTGGAGCATCTCTCTGATGAGGAAAAGTTGTGGAATCTGGGGCTTTTTACTCTGGAGAAGAGAAGGCTGAGGGGGAATCTGATCAACACTAATTAATACTTAAAGTGTAGGGGTAAGGAGGATGGGGCCAGTCTTTTTTCAGTGGTGCCCAGCGAGAGGACAAGAGGTAATGGGCACAAATTGAGAAGAGGAAGTTACACCTATACATGAGTATGACAGAGCCCTGGAAGAGGCTGCCCAGAGAAGTGGTAGAGTTTCCTTTTCTGGAGACATTCCAAAACCACCTGAACATGTTCCTGTGCAATCTGCTATAGGAGGACCTGCTTTGGCAGTGGCGTTGGACTAGGTGATCTCCAGAGGTCCCTTCCAACCCGATATCATTCTGTAATTCTTTAAGTCAGGACCTTTAAGGCAAATCCTTTAGTTTAGGTCCTCTTGTACCTCCAACCAAGACTCAGTGTGGGCAAGGCAGTTGAACACTAGAACTAGGAGCTTCATTTATCAAGCTCCCATGAGCTTAAGATGTGATTCTGAATTTGTAAAGGGTATTTCAAGCGAGGGAAAGTTACACTTGTATTTCATTACGGTGCAAAGCTTGGAAATTGCAATTCTATACAGAAACATTATTTTTAATACTATAGTGAAAATAGATACTTAAAGCCTTGCTGAGGATACCAGCCTTTCATAGAAGGAGAAGGTGTCAGGTGGAAACTTCTAAATGTTATTCTGCATTCTCTACTGTAAATATAGTTTAAAATCTAGGGCACTACAAATGAATCCTGTCACCAACCTCTAGGAAACATTTCCTATCTTCTTTATGCTCTTTAAGATCAGAGGGCCCAGCTCTCGCAGCCTGGCTTCATAGGAGAGGTGCTCCATCCCTCTGATCATCTTCATGGCCCTCTGCTGGACCCATTCCAGCAGTTCCATGTCTTTTATCTGTTGAGGACTCCAGAGCTGGACACAGGACTCCAGGTGGGGTCTCACAAGCGCAGAGTAGAGAGGGAGAATCCCTTCAGATACTGGAAGGCTCCTATGAGTTCTACCTGGAACCTTCTCTTCTGCAGACTGAACATTCCCAGCTGACTCCTGT
>VXBW01000371.1:216458-254589 GCA_013400375.1 Thinocorus orbignyianus | reverse complement strand
TCAGGAGAAGGTGGAGAGGAGGTTTTGGAGTCCCACCCCACAAACGCTCCCACCATCAGGAGAAGAAGGAGAATTTTGGGAAAGAGGGTAAAATATAAATAAGAGTGAGGTCTATATTTAGTAAATCATCACAGAACTGGTTTAGCATATCGTTAAGAAAGGAAGGTGACGGAACAGATGTCAGAGGGGGAAAGAAATATTTCTCAAAGGAGACAGGGGAAGGTATGAAAAAAGGAAGGATACATGAGAACAGGTGATCAGATGTTGAATATTGCTGAAATCTGGCTAAACTCCGAAAAGACCACATTGAGAGGTGTGAAATGTGAGATGGGAGCTGAGCCAGCCTGGCAGAAACACAAACTCCCTTAATCCTTTTGTAATAATTAGATATTTTTATAATTTTTTTTCCCCTGGATTTGGTTTGGGAAAGGAAAAACTGTGACTTTTAAATGCTTGAATAAGGAAAATTATTTATTTTGAGGTTTTTTTTTATTTTATTTTTTTGGTTATACCTGTTTTTGCTATATTTTATTTTACCCTTTTTTCAAATCCTGATTTTTCTTAACCGTACAACCCTGGGAATGTAGGAGAAGATCCATTTTAGATAACTGGAGATGGGAGAGACTCCTTTGTGGTGCCGTTCCTCAGAGGTGAACATCATTATCCCTGTGCTGTGGCAAAACAAACGTGTGAAGCACAAAAAAGTAATAAAAATAAGTCACTTAAAATTATTATTAATGAGTCGGGGCAGCTTCAACTCAAATAAGTATGAATATTTGGAATTCGTTAAAAACTGAAAATTGGGCATAAATATTTATGAGGGGGAATGGTGCTAGTGAGGGAGCAAAGCCATCTCAGAAGGCTTCACGTCAATCAAAACACCCAGATTTGTTCGAGATGATTTAAATTCATAAAAAAGATGGATCATTCAGAAGAAATCTGTGTGTTTGAAGGTTTGAAGCGAGTTGAGGGCAGGAAAAAAGCATCAAGGTTTGGCAAAGGGCTTTTTTCCTTTTTTTTTTTAATGATTTCTTGTGGATTATACTAAATGTTGTAGCGTCACTTCTGCGAAGACGTGCGAGGGCAGGGGATGGTGTGAGCTTCTCCAGCGAGCAGGGAATTGGCACGATGCTTTCTTGAATGGAGAGAAAATGGGGGGTGGGAAACAAAAGCTGTAAATGGAAGCCAGTGGCTTATAAATTGATCCCATCAGTTTGTTTTATTGTGTTGTGGTTGGCAAAAAATATAAATAGATATATTTTTTCAGTGAGAATAGACATAAAATGGAGTTCAAGGATATGAATCAGGAGCAGGTTGCCCAGAGAAGCCGTGGTTGCCCCATCCCTGGAGGTGTTAAAGACCAGGTTGGATGGAGCCACTGGGTCTACTAGGAGGTGTCCCTGCCCATGGCAGGGGGTTGGAACTGGATGATCTTTAAGGTCCCTTCCAACCCAAACTATTCTGTGATCCTGTGAAGGTGAGACCTTTCAGAGTGCCTGGAGTAGACACTCAAATGATGCCCCAGGGGCTCTACTCTGGCCGGTGGCACTGGAGTGTTGAAAGGTGATACAGTTTGGGGAGCTGGATTTTGATCTGGGCTACTTGTGTCTCTTGGATTGTATAGTCATAGAATTATCCAGGTTGGAAGGGACCATTAAGATCATAGAATGGTTAGAGTTGGAAGGGATCTTCAAGATCATCAAGTCCCAACCCCCCTGCCATGGACAGGGACACCTCTCACTAGAGCAGGTTGCTCAAGATCATCTAGTCCAACCTAATTCTGATTAAAAGAAACAAAACCCCATCAATAAACTGTGTCACTGAGTGCTATGTCAACCCATCTTTTGAAAACCTCCAGGGATGATGCCTCAACCACAGCCCATTCCAGTGCTTGATAGCATCGTGCTTAGAGACCGTCTGACTGTAGATCTCATAGTACTTGGAGACATGTTTTAGTGATGGGTTTTTTCAGTGTTAGGTTGATAGTTGGGCTCAATGATCTGAAAGGTCCCTTCCAACCTAGACAAGTCTATGATTCTGTGGTGTTTTCTCTGCTGAAAAAAAAAACCAGCAGAAAGCATTGTTATAACTTCCACAGACCTTTAAATTCTTATTTATGTGGATTTACATGACTTGACCCTTAGTGTCACATATTCTCCGGTGTGTTTGCTGTGGTTTACAGCACACCTTTTACTGACGTAAACTACGGAACTGAAAATCAAATCACACCAAGATTTTTAGAGAGAAAACAACCCCTGACGTTAAGCTTTTACCTCGTGGACCTTGAAATGGTTGAGGATTTGGAGTGTTGGAGGAGATGAGTTCATGGCAATGAACAGAAAGGCCAAAGAGTTTGGCTGGTGGGAGATGTTCTGAGAGAATTTTCCAGCCGAGGAAGATCATGACTTCTGTTATTGGGTTTTTTGTTTATTTTTGGATTTGCTTTTTGTTTCCTTTTTAAGAGAGGCAAAATCTGCTTGGACAGTTATTAGCTGAGGTCTGTCTGGTCTGTTGAGGGCAGCAGTACCAGCAGAGAGTGTGTTTTGAAAAGAGCAACTAAACAAATGCTGGGTACGGGCAGGGATGGGAAACATCGCAAATCGCAGCTGCGTTAACTCAAAGGAGGAGACGGATTTCTTGATGAGCTGGCTTTTGTCCTAAACTTTTCTCTGTTCCAGTTGAATAAAACCATGATCCTCATAGTCCTAATGACCATGGCTTTCTGGAAATGTAAAATTACCAGATCTCATTAATGCTGGGCTATATCATTCATCAAAGCACTCCTTATGCCTCATGCTGGCTCCTTTTCTCTCCCCCTCTTAATCTTTCTCTCATTATAACGATGTGTCTGCCCTTTGGACCTGTCTGCTTCCAAGGAGTTGACACCTGCAGAGATATTATTTGGTGAAGACTTGTTAACTCTTTCATCGTTGAAACGCTGAGCCTCTGGGTAGGAGAAACACAATCTGGTGGAAGCTGCTTTGCAGAATGAGCCCTGGCTGTAAATACCTCCATAACAAAGACGGGGGCAGATGATCCCACGCTAAGAAAACAATTTATTTGTGTACCTCTGCGGTGTTTTCTTCTGATAAACTATTAGTCCAGTTGTCAACAGGTTCCCTACAAACGGAGTTAATAACATCAGCTTTTCTGTGGCTTTGGGAGACTCCCTCCCAACCTCCCTTTTTCCCCCTGTGCCTTGTGTAGCCGAATAACTCAAGAATAAAGATTTCAAAATAAACTCAAATGCCATGAAATTGGAGCTCACTGGGGACAGATGCCTTTGCCGTGGACGTGGAAACTAGTTCTCCAGATGATGCTAATAGTTCTGTAGCACCTTTTATCTAAAGAACTGAAGCACTTTGCAAACACTCCTATTTCAGAAGTGCTGCACTGATCAGGTATTTTAGCCAAATAAATACTGTTTATAAAGGAATTTTCAAAAGAGCTTTCAGAAATACCTGTCACTGTTTCAGCATCTTTATTCAGTGACTGAAGCTCTTATCTCTCTCAGAGATCTCTCCCAATTTACTGATGTACTTTTCAGTTAAAAATCCAAGTTCCATAAGGCAGATTAGCAGTGAGAAAATGCAAGTCTCTTTGGAGAGGGGGAAAAGAAGAAAAGAGAAAGAGTTTGAAAGTTGTTTTAAAGTCGATTCTGTAATAAATGAGCCAATTTAGAAGATGTATCAGGTGGCACCACAAAAAAGTCATTGGAAATTGCTAGAGCTGTGTTGTTCTGAGCCCCCCACCCGTCATGCCAAGCGGTTGAGTTACCATCTTCATCCTTTCTACTCTGCATCCATCTGTTCTTGCCTTGAATTACGTTTCCTTTGTACAATCCAGGGGGGAATCACGCCTGTGTTTGCCATTACGTGGGGATGAGCACACATTTAATGTTCTGATCAACTTCTGAACTCCTAGGTATCGATGCCACCCTTTTAAAAGACTTAATTAGGAAGCATTATTTCTTATTTAGTATTTGCCAAGCTCCTGATGGTATTTTGATAGCTGATATATATAGCTGACATGTGGTAGTAGTTGTGAAAGAGTATTAGTGTGGAGGGAGTGTGGCTGTGACAAAGTTGTGCAAAAATTAGGTTGAATAAAGACTATTTAATATTTCCATTAATCATCTTTAAATACAAGAAAAGGAGATTGGGGTGTCCATTCCTCTTCTAGATGTTGCAGTCGATGAACCCCACAAGTAGAGAAAAATATTCATCAAGACTGGTCTTTTTCTTTGTCCTCCTACTGAGAAACAGTCCAAAACTTCACTGCTTTGACATTTGTAGATATGATCGTGTTATTCCAACTGGATTTTACCATTTTATGTCTCTAGATGATTTCTTTTCTTCCCTTATGTTTATTTCTCTGATTCTTTTATTTAATTTACCAAGCTATGAATTTTTTTTTTTTATCTAAGGGGTGCTGATCGTTTCCCTGGCATCTGAACAGCCTTTCTGTCTCTGTGCTGGTTTCTCCTCATTATGGATTGGTATTGAAGATGGTTTCTCACTGGTTCCTTAAATATTCACAGTATTCCCCTCCTGACCCTACTGGAAGTAGCACACCTGATGTATCTTGGATCGTGTTTGCTTCTATGGCTGCATCATTTGGGTGGCTTCTGATCTTTCTGTGATTGATGGATACACTGGAATTTGTCTTCTAAAATTTCAAGCCATGCAGTCCCTCATGGCAAAAGAAAGTACTAGTACCTCAATACATTGAAATATCAAATTATATTCCTGCAATGGTCAAGGTGTAGAGTTTTGGTTTCTCTTGTGTGTTGGCAATAAATACCTTCTCTGGTTTCACCAGGAACTGGTTTTTGCACATAAACCGTTGTGCAGTTGTAATTAAAAACAAGTAGGAAATCATCGAATCGTAGAATTGTCTAGGTTGGAAAGGACCTTGGAGATCATCTGTTCCAACCAGCAACCCAACTCTGTTAAAAACCATCACTAAACCATGTCATTAAGCTCTGTGTCAACCCATATTTTAAATGCCTCCATGGATGGTGCCTCAGCCGCTTCCCTGGGCTGTCCATTCCAGTGCTTGGTAACCCTTGCAGTGTAAAAATTATTCCTGATATCCAGTCTGAACCTTCCCTGGTGCAACTTGGGGCTGTTTCCACTTGTCCTATAACCTGTGACTTGGAAGAAGAGACCGACCCTCCCGGCTACATCCTCCCTTCAGAGAGTTGTAGAGAGTGAGAAGGTCTCCCCTCATCATCCTCTTCTCCAGGCTGAACACCCCTAACTCCCTTAGCCTCTCTTCCCCAGACTTGTGCTCTAGACCCCTCACCAGCTCCATTGCCCTTCTCTGGACCCACTCCAGCACCTCAATGCCTTTCCTGATATGAAGGGCCCAAAACTGGGCCTAGCACTCAAGGTGGGGCCTCACCAGACAGGAATACGATCACCTCCCGAGTCCTACTCACTCTGCAGAGCAAGGGATGGACCAGGAGACACCAGCATGTGTAAAACCCTGGTGAGCAACCTGCTGAGCACCAGGGGATCTTCACAGGAGTTTTGGATGCTGGTGGCTTCCCAGTCACCACTCACCTTCTCAGGTGGAGCACTCCCGTTTCCCATGAGGGCAATCTGCTCTCTCCATCCTCAGCTTGATTCCTCTTGGCAACCCAACTGGATGTGGTTGACAGATTATGTCTGAGAAGGGCTTCGGTAATTGCTCGTTCTGTTGGGTGCCTGTGTCAGTGACAGATGGTCACACTGAATGTTTAAAATGTTCGGGACCCCTGGATGATCCCTCAGCTTATGAACGACAAACTTTGCCAACATTTCTGTTGCCTATTAGCAGAAGAATTTAAAATGTTTTCCTTGGATTACTGTTTCCCTCCCCCAAAGTCTTAGGCACGTTTAGCTGGGTTCGTACTCTCCTAAAACACTTTTTTTTTTTTTTCTCTTGAAATATATTTTAATTTCTTTTTCTTATTAAAGAAAGTCTCAAGATGTTAGTGCAGACTGGCGTAAGTAAACGCCAACTGCTCTTGCAGACTTGTTAACAAATTTATTTTTGCCTGAGAATGGCACATATGGCCCAGAGCGGAAATATTAGGGTCTGTAGTCTTTGTGAGAGCTGGCAGATATCATCTGGGAAGAAGTATCATTTGGGTCAGTCATAAATTTCATTTTTATTTTTTATTTTGTCGGAAAACGTCTCAATTTTTATGTTTTTTTTATTTTTTTTTTTCTAAAACGATGGTCTTCAATCATTTAATGGTCTTGTGACAGCTCTGCAGTTGCAAAAAATAAAATAAATGAAGAGGTGGTGGGAAAGTTGCCAATTTATTTATGGCATCCTTTTATTGCCATTTAGTAGCTGTGAACAACGCAAGCCGGCGGACGTGACCCGTCTGAATTTCATGGACCACAAACTGCTTGCAGACCTTGGTTGGGTTGGGTTGGGTTGACCGACCCCCAGGGCGTGAGCTTGATAGTTTTTCTACTGGGTTTTTGCAAGACTTGTAAAACCAACTTGTAAGGAAGAGGTACTGCTTTGCACACTTGGTTCTAATTTTTTCCAGTTTTGAAGCGCTTGACATCGTTGTCCTTTCAAGGCAGCTCCTCCATCCCACAAATTCTGAAAGCAAAAACCACTGTATTTTGCTTTTTATGGATTCCTTCCTTCCTCTCCATCTTGTTCAGATGAGATAAGCGACGTGGTTTTGTGGCACATTCCTGTCCATCTACAACTGGATTCTTGTTCCTGCAGGGCTTATATTTCTAAAAAGCTTCTGATGAAAGCTTCTCTGGGACTGTTCAGCCTGGAGAAGAGAAGGCTCCAGGGAGACCTGATAGCAGCCTTCCAGTATCTGAAGGGAGCTCCAGGAGAGCTGGGGAGGGACTCTTGGTCAGGAAGTCTAGTGAGAGGATGAGGGGTAATGGTTTTAAATTGGAAGAGGGGAGATTTAGATGAGATATTAGGAAGAAATTCTTTGCTGTGAGGGTGGTGAGGCACTGGAACAGGTTGCCCAGAGAAGCTGTGTCTGCCTCATCTGTGGAGGGGTTCAAGGCCAGGCTGGATGGGGCTTTGAGCAACCTGCTTTAGGGAGAGGTGTCCCTGCCCATGGCAGAGGGGTTGGAACTTGATGATCTCTAAGGTCCCTTCCAACTCTAACCATTCTATGATTCTGTGATTCTATGATTCTGTAATTCTATGATCTTCCAAAAATACATCCAGGTTCTGACGTAGCCTCTTCTGCAAAAGGGGGAGCATCCACCAATCAGTATGGACTGGGACGGACGCATCTTTTTTTGCTGCTATCTCAGATTTATTTTTTTTTGTCTTCCTTCTTTTTTTTTCTTCCATTGTGATGAGGGTTATAATGATCTTCAGCGAGTTCATCACATCAGCTCAGCTTTGTGTATTCATCCAGCTTGTGCGGCGAACTGGCTTTAAAATGAGTTTCTTGCCATTTCAAACCATTCTGATGGATGTCTGGATAATTGTCCTATCTGCATATGCAAAAAGGAGAAGGAAATGATTACACCCCCAGTCTTGTTGAAGGGAGTTGAAGGTTGTTCTGAAGATCTAGAGGGAGGAGATTGACGCAGCAAGGGTACATTAAAATCAAATCAGTAAATTAATCAACGTCTCGTTATGGTTGCATGGTGTGCTAGATTTAATTAGGGGGAAAAACGGAACTGATGTGTGTGGGTATGTGTGTGGATATATATATTTAGAGGAAGAATTCAATATGGCTGGACTGGAGAGCAACCCTGAGGAGAAGGACTTGGGAGTGCTCCTGGATGAGAAGCTCCCCAGGAGCCGGCAGTGCGCGCTGGCAGCCCAGAAACCAACCCCAGCCTGGGCTGCAGCAAAAGCAGCGTGAGCAGCAGGGCCAGGGAGGGGATTCTCCCCCTCTGCTCTGTGCTCCTGAGACCCCACCTGGAGTCCTGTGTCCAGCTCTGGAGTCCTCAGCACAGAAAGGGCAGGGACCTGTTGGAATGGGTCCAGAAGAGGACCATGAAGATGATCAGAGGGATGGAGCACCTCTGCTATGAAGACAGGCTGAGGGAGCTGGGGCTGTTCAGCCTGGAGAAGGCTCTGGGGAGACCTGATAGCAGCCTTCCAGGATCTGAAGGGAGCTCCAGGAGAGCGAGAGGGACTTTTTGTCAGGAAGTGTAGTGACAGGACAAGGGGTAGTGGTTTTCAATTGGAAGAGGAAAGATTTAGATTAGATACCAGAAAGAAAATCTTTGCTGTGAGGGTGGTGAGGCACTGGAACAGGTTGCCCAGAGAAGCTGTGGATGCTCCATCCCTGGAAGTGTTGAAGACAAGGATTTGTCAACCTGGTCTGGTGGGAGGTGTCCCTGCCCATGGCAGCGGGGTTGGAACTGGATGATCTTTAAGGTCCCTTCCAACTCTAACCGTTCTATGATTCTGTGACATCACAATTGCCTGAGATACGGGATAGAATTGGGCCAGAAGTTGGGTAAGCTGGCCACCGTCTGTACCATCTGTCAGTGGGAGATGCTGGTGGGTTCAAAGCCTGAGATGTCTTTGACCAGAGCACATCAGCAGCTTCTCCTCTTGTGCACATTTTGGGATTTTGCTGGTTTGAAAAGACCTGTGGGTCCTTTCCTCATTTAATTTCATCGCTGAATTTCTCGGTGCTGCTGCTCCTCCTCCTCGGCTTGGAATTTTCAGTCCCTGTGGTTTTTTTAGTCAGCAGATGTTGGAGCAGGTGGAAGTAAACTTTGGTGCTTTTCTCCACTGCTTTGTTAAGTTTTCTTTGAAGCTGGATTTTAGAAGTTAAGGATTTAGATTTCAAAGTGGCTCCTGAACAAGTGCCTGAACTGGATCCTTAAATCAGCAACAGTTGCATCACCTGAAGGAAATCTTCCTGATTCCAGCCTGGAATTAAACACACTGAAAGGTATGTCCCCGCTTGGGAGATGGAGAATCTTGTTGTGGTTTCCTAGTGTTTCACAAGGTTTTTTTTTGCTCAGAACAGTTGAAAATACGAGAGCTTTCCCATGGTAGGGAGTAAAGCGTGTTGAGATGCTCCTCAGTAGACCAGCACGTTGGAGTTGCAAAGCAGGGCTGGGCAGAGACCACCTTGTGTTACTCATGGAGAACTCAAAAGACTATTTTCATCTCTTCTTCGGAGACTCGTAGATGTGCTGGGATCATTGAAGATGGTGCTTATCTTCAGGGAAAGAAGCAATATACTCCTGTCGTGCAGGTGTTGAACGCGATGCGTGTGCGCTACGTGCCGGGAGGGATGTGTTATCATGGTACTGATTAAGAAAGCCAAACTGGAGATGATGAAGCTCACCAGGAACCCTCTGAAGGTGCCAGCTTCAGCAGGGATCACAGGCATTGGCAAGGCTGCCGAAATTTGCAGCAGCTGTTGGCCTTTTTTCCGTGGTATCCGTGTTCAGCATCTTTGTATGAGAGGAGCCTTGAAAGCTCTTTGAACGCTGCCAGGAAACCCTCTGTGGTTTGATTGCCTCAGGTGCTTGTGATGCTCTTTTCTTCCTCAGATTATTTGTTCTCCTGGTTTGGATAGTCCGTCCTGGGACTGATGGCTCTGTATCCAGCAAAGACTGCTCTGTTCCAGCATGCTGCTCTTCATGTTCTAAGATAATTGGAGAGATTAATTACTTTGCAAAGTTACTTTGTGTTTTAAATCCTCCTTTCTATTGAAATGGACCAAATAAAGCCAAGGAGAAGCAAAGAATGGAGTCATCTGCTTTACCCAGCAGGACATCAACATGGTCAAAGACTGTCAAGCTCAACCCAGGGCAGGAAAGTCCACTAACAGCAGACCAAAGTTCGAAGTCAAGTGCTTCAGATGTGTAGCAACCACTGTGGCTGCCACTTGCATCTCGGTGGCAAATAAAGTTTTACAGAGGAAAAATTCCATGTAGGAAGGTCACGTTCAGGTGAGGCGGGGACAGTATAAGGCTTTTAAGTGTCTTCTTTTCCCTGGAATGCAGCGTGGAGTTATCAACTGGGGTGGAGTAGATGGTCTTTTCAAAGCAGCACTGGGTTTTCCTGCAAGGTTTGTTGTTACTGAACTTATTTGATTTCAAACCCAGAAGTTACTTGAGCTTTTTGTATTAGTGGTGGATTTTGGGGGCTGGTTACTTTCTGTCAGCAGTTGTCTGCTCCCATCGTAGGAGCCGAATCGTCCTCCCTTTGCTTGGAGTTCTGGAGTCCACAGTTCTGTAAGAGATTGTTATGCAAAATTAGTAGAATTTGTCTCAAATGTTGTTCTCAAACGATGTTAGTATTTAATTACCAATCTGATGTCTTCCCCTGGCCTCCTCTGCTTTCTCATTATGTTAGTTTTAGGAAATATTTTAATGACTCGCATTCCTTATATTGGTGGCCATCTTATAGATGATGAAACAACCTCCAGGAGCTGGATGACCTTAGTTAAAGAAAGGAGTAATCAATAGGAAATGATGGAGGATCATCCTGTCCCTCTGCTCTGCCTTGGTGAGGCCCCAGCTGGAGTCCTGTGTCCAGTTCTGGGCTCCCCAGTTCAAGAAGGACAGGGATCTGCTGGAAAGGGTACAGCAGAGGATCACCAAGATGATGAGAGGCCTGGAGCATCTCTCTGATGAGGAAAGGCTGAGGGACTTGGGTCTTTTTACTCTGGAGAAGAGAAGGCTGGGGGGGGGGTCTTATCAGTGCTTATCAATAATTAAAGGGTGGATGTCAGGAGGATGGGGCCAGTCTTTTTTTAGTGGTGCCCAGGGACAGGAGAAGAGGAAACAGGCACAAACTTGTACATAAGAAGTTCCATCTGAACATGAGGAGGAACTTCTTTCCTTTGAGGGTAGCCGAGTCCTGGCAGAGGCTGCCCATAGAGATGGTGGAGTCTCCTTCTTTGGAGACATTCCAAACCCTCCTGGACATGTTCCTGTGCAACTTGCTCTGGGTGGACCTGCTTTGGCAGGGGGAGGTTGGTCTAGATGATCTCCAGAGTTCCCAATCAATAGGAAATGGTGGAGGATAAGGAGAAGTGCCAGTTGATTACAGAATTACTGGGAGCTCCCAAAAAAAGGCAACCATGACCCAGGCACAAGGTATTTCTAGCAGAGACTGTAAAGTATTAGTCATGGAATCATAGAATGGTTGGAGTTGGAAGGGACCTTCAAGATCATCCGGTTCCAACCCCCCTGCCATGGGCAGGGACACTTACCTATGTTTGCCTACAACAGATATCAGGCATCTTGCAAGGGTGGTAAAGAGCTGTTGGCTGAAAAATGGTGTTTCCATGGCTAGGAATAAACTGGCCCAGAAGAGATTTAATCTGGCAATGGGGAAAAAAAAGGTTTCTAAGAAGTGGAGAAGTGAGGTCTCTGAACAGTGGAGGCAAGAAACTTGATCTGAGCTCAAGACGGGAGTGAAGGGGGAGAAGCAGGAGGTTGTACATGGAGGAGCTGAAGGATGAACTTAATGATCCTGAAAATCCCTTCCGGGTTTTTGTCCACCTTTGACGTGCTTCAGGTTTTTAGTTCAGTTTGTATTTAAATGGGAAGATTTCAAAGCAATTACAGGGACCACTTGCTGGAATCATCCCGAGCTTTCTGTTGTTGGCTTATAGCTGCAAATGAAAGAAATGTCGTATTTATTTTAAGAAAACAGCTACTGCTCTTGTCTCTCGTAGAAACCAATACATTTTTGTTGTTGTTGTTGTTGTTTCTGAAGCGTTCTTGAGATCTGAGAGATGATGAAATCTTTAATAACTTTGTGCTTGCCTGCGTTCTCCCGGGCTTGAGGAGAATATCAGGTGTTCGTGCCGTTGGTGAAATTGAGCTTGGAAGCACAAGATGTGTTATACCAAAACAGCCCCCCCATGTAAAAAATCCTCCAAAAACTGTCAAACTCAAGAGAGGTCGATGACTTGGAAATAATCCATAATTACTGATCCTCAATCTGAGCAAGTGCTGTCTGCGTTCGAGAGCTCTAGTTTGTCTAGAAAAATAAACACCATGCCGCCAAACTGAAAGAACCAGAATTACATAAATAATGAAAGAGCTAAAAATGCCTCGGTTTTGTAATGTAGATGAAGGCAAGGTGTCATGACAGGAACACATTTCCATATTAGAATTATTTAATTAGGGTGTCTTGTCCTCTAAAGAGGCAAAACGATCATGAATATTCATGTCTTCAATTAAAATATTAATGGCAGGCTGAGACTTTGGTTTTGAGGTCTCCAAACACCCATAAACATTTTTATTTAAATGCAATGAAGAGTGGAGGTCGGAAAGGAATTGGCTCTTTGTTTTCAGGTTGTAGGGAGGCTGATGTTCTCCTGGAAGACAGAAGGATGTTATTTGCTCCATACTGGTTTTTGACAAGAACCTTGTGGGTACCTCTGCTACACTCCCAAATCTGGTTGGAGGTCCTGGGTGCTATGACAGCCTCCCATGGCCTTGCTGAAGGCTTGGGGAGATTGATTTAGCGTTAATTGTAGGCCTGAAACCACTATCAAACACATTACAGTGATGTTGGAGCAGGGCCAGAGGAGGCCACGGAGATGCTGGGAGGGCTGGAGCCCCTCTGCTGTGAGGACAGGCTGAGATAGCTGGGAGGGCTTCAGCCTGGAGAGGAGAAGGCTCCAGGGAGATCTTAAAACCCCTTCTGGTCCCTAAAGGGACTTGGAGGGACTGTTGATCAAGGAGGGGAACCACAGGATGAGGCGGAATGGTTTTAAACTGAAAGAGGGGAGATTGAGGTGAGATCTCAAGAGGAAATTCTTTGCTGTGAGAGTGGGGAGACCCTGACCCAGGTTGCCCAGAGAAGCTGTGACTGTCCCATCCATGGAGGGGTTCAAGGCCAGGTTGGACTGGTCGGGGGTTTGATCAACCTGGTGTGGTGGGAGGTGTCCCTGCCCATGGCAGGGGTGTTGGAACTGGATGACCTTTAAGGTCCCTTCCCACCCAAACCATTCTATGATTCTGGAGAATGAAGTAGCAGAAGCATGGCTGGAACCACCACCCTAAATTGTTGTACCCCAAAGGCAGGAAAAGGAGAGCATCTGATTTGCTAAGCAAACTGTTGGCAAGATTTTGAAGACTGATTTAAAAAAAAACAGAGGAAAGATGCTGTCAGTGGCGTGCATCGAGGGGAACAGTGAGATACTTTGAATTATTTCCATCTTNTTGGAGGGACTGTTGATCAAGGAGGGGAACCACAGGATGAGGCGGAATGGTTTTAAACTGAAAGAGGGGAGATTGAGGTGAGATCTCAAGAGGAAATTCTTTGCTGTGAGAGTGGGGAGACCCTGACCCAGGTTGCCCAGAGAAGCTGTGACTGTCCCATCCATGGAGGGGTTCAAGGCCAGGTTGGACTGGTCGGGGGTTTGATCAACCTGGTGTGGTGGGAGGTGTCCCTGCCCATGGCAGGGGGGTTGGAACTGGATGACCTTTAAGGTCCCTTCCCACCCAAACCATTCTATGATTCTGGAGAATGAAGTAGCAGAAGCATGGCTGGAACCACCACCCTAAATTGTTGTACCCCAAAGGCAGGAAAAGGAGAGCATCTGATTTGCTAAGCAAACTGTTGGCAAGATTTTGAAGACTGATTTAAAAAAACAGAGGAAAGATGCTGTCAGTGGCGTGCATCAAGGGGAACAGTGAGATACTTTGAATTATTTCCATATTGAGCCATTTTGCAGGGTTTTGTTGGGAAAATTGAGACCTTTTTTGCTTGCAAAGAGTTAAATGCAGTTCTTGACAGCTCGGGTGTGAGTGCTGCGTAGACATTCTTGCTTTTGTTTTGAACTTTAAAGAAACAACAGTCTGATTAGTTGGAGCAGTTTTTTCCCCCGAGGGGAGACTATCGAGTGTAATTTCATTACAAAATACAGTGCTTGGAGATGAACTGGAGTTGGAANTTCTTTTTTTGCCTTTTTTTTCCCACTCTACCCCCCCTCCCTTTCCCCTGGTGAAACTGTAGCCGTCTCCTTGAAGCTTGGAGTGTCTTTTCTCGTAGGTAAAACTGATAATAGTTTGAATTAGCCCGACAAGCAGATGGTTGGAAGAGGAAGCTCCTCTCCAGCGTGCAAGTGTGTAGCACAGGGACATGTGATCTATTGCCAAAAAAAAAGGAAAAAAAGAAAGAATGAAGCAATAGAATAGTCCCTTGAACAGGGATTTGTTTAAAACTGTCATTAGAGAAGGATGGTATGTGGTAAAAAAGAGGTAAAAATAGTAGCAGGTTACTCACAGGTCTGGCTTAAGGTATAAGGACGTCAAAAGTAACACCTGAAACACTTTTGTTCCCCGAGCCCATTATTTTAAGAATAATGGATGCTTGTAAAATGTTTCTTTTTCTTATTTTTTTTCTGATTTCAGCTGCTGCTTTGCTTTTTTTCCCCCCGCTGTCTTTGAGTTAAGAGGTAGTGTAGCAAGTCAGCTCATCTCACACCTTGGAAGGCTTTGTCATTTATTCATGGGGGAAGGAAGGGAGGAGATATTTTGCCACCTTCATCCCTTGAAAGGCACGTGTCACGTTGTGCTCTGGGAATGGGCACCAGTCTGCTGGCATTCCAACTACTCAGGAACAATTTCTTCCCAGAAAGAGTAGTCAGACACAGGANCCCTTCCAACTCTGACCATTCTGATTCTGTGAATGTCGTTGAGATGTGGTGTTGGGGGATCTGGTGTAGGGGAGAACTTTGTAGAGTGGGATTGATGGTGGGACTCAATGATCTCAGGGGTCTTTTTCAACCTGAATGATTCCATGATATCACGGACCAAAGTCGCTCCTGTAACCATGGCTGTACAGGCCAAGCTGTAGATTTTACACAGTTGTTGCATGACTTGCTTCACTTTAGGGCTATAAAGCTATTTTACATGAGGCAGAGGTCATTTTATTAAGACTGAGTGGTTTCCAGCTGTATTTTTTCCAATAATAGAGCCCTGGAAGAGGCTGACCAGAGTGGTGGAGTCTCCATCTCTGGAGACATTCAAAACCTGCTTGGATAGATTCTTGTGCAACCTGCTCTAGGAGGACCTGGTTTTGGCATGGGGTTTGGACTAGACGATCTCCAGAGGTTCCTTCCAACCCCATTATCATTTTGTCATTTTGATTTCTCCTAATATTTCGTCTGGTCAAGAAAGACAGAATTTCATTTTGCAGTGGTGGGAAAAATCTTCTTATGCTCAGCTGATGGTGGGATGCACAGAGTCATTTTGCTGCCAAAAGCCTTTGATTTTTTCACCACTCTGAAAGAAAACTGGGAAAATTGAGCCAAGCATCAGTCCTCAAAAAAAAAAAAAAAAAAAAAAAAAAAAAAAAAGGGAGATTATTAAAANTGGTCATTATTAAGAAGGCCATAAATTCTTAAATTCTTCCTTAGGAAAGAGGCCAGGTTGGACACGGCTCGAAGCAACCTGGTCTGGTAGGAGATGTCCCTGCCCAGGGTAGAGGGCTGGAACTTGATGATGTTTAAGGTCCCTTCTAACCCAAACCATTCTATGATTCTCTCTCCATGACGTACAACACAACACTTTGCCCTGGGAGTACAAGACAGGTTGGAGGGAGGAACATGGTCACTGTCCCTCGGGTTGCCCTGGGCCGGTGACCATGTGGGCCTTGCGGTGGGCAGGGCGGTAGTTGTGGTAAGAGCAGTGTTATGCCATAAAGGTGAGGGAATCTTTCACAATCTTCTGATGTAGGGCCTTCACCAGGGTTCTGCTGGTGTCTCTTGGGCTAAGGGGAGACCTTCTCACACTCTACAACTCCCTGAAAGGAGGGTGTACCCAAGGGATGCCAGTCTCTTCTCCCAAGGAACAGGCAATGGGACAAGAGATAACAGCCTCAAGTTGTGCCAGTGGAGGTTTAGGATGGATGAGACATTTCTTCCCAGAAAGGGTTAGCAAACACTGGACCAGGTTGCCCAGGTCAGTGATGGAGTTGCCATCCCTGGAGGTATATGAAAGCCAGGCAGACATGATGCTGAGGGACATGGGCTAGTGATGCTTTTGATCAGTGTTGGGTTGATGGTTGGACTCAATGTTCTTAAAGATCCCTTCCAACCTAGACAAATCTGTGGCTCTTATGATTCTTAAAAAATTAGGTAGGAGGTGGGAGATCTTTTAGATCTGTAGATTCTCCTGTGTTGTGGCACCCTTTATGTTACTGTGTGTCACTTGGAATAACACGACTCTGATTTGGCTGCTTTCCTTGGATGTTGGTAGCCCTTGTAGAGGAAAAATGACGCGGGGGGAAAAGAGGTCTCTGAGCACTCCCCCCATCAGAGGAGGCTTCTCCTGTTTTTCATTTTTCTTGATGAACAGTAGTTTTCAAAGTAAGTTTTGTGGCTGTTTGAAGCTGGAAGGTTAGGACCACAACAGAGGGGGACCTCTGAACTCGGAACTCCTTTCGGATGCAAGAGCGGCTCACATCTTATTTTTTAAAGAGAGAACGATGGGTTTGCAGACTGCAGTTACAGGTGGTAACAGCTTGGAGATACCATTGCCCAGGTGTTTCACTGGTGCTGCAGGAGGAAACTCTCCTGGAGCTCCCTTCAGATCCTGGAAGGCTGCTATCAGGTCTCCTTGCGCCTTCTCTTCTCCAGGCTGAACAGCCCCAGCTCCCTCAGCCTGTCTTCATAGCAGAGATGCTCCATCCCTCTGATCATCTTCGTGGCCCTCCGATGGACCTGTTCCAACAGTTCTATGTCCTTTCTATGTTGAGGACTCCAGAGCTGGACACAGAATTGTTAGATTTGGAAAGGACCTTAAAGGTCATCCAGTTCCAACCCCCCTGCCATGGGCAGGGACACCTCCCACTAGACCAGGTTGCTCAAATCCTGTTGAATTTTTGCTTTTGCAAAATGGCTCTGTATTAGTCTGGGCAGTGCTTGTGGTGAGCAAAAGAGCAAAGATTTCTTTTAAATGTGAAATTACCATACAGAGTATCCCAAGAGATGGGTAAGACTCTGTGGAGCTAAACAGCCACTGCTGCTGGAGCCTGCTGAATCAGCAGAAACCACAAATCACTTTTCTTTCTGATGGAGCTGAGACATTCAGATCCGTGCTGTTGTAGCCTGTGATCGTTGACTGGTTTTAATTAAATTTAAAATAAGAAAATTGTTAGTACTTGAATAGTTCTTTTCAATGTGTTACCTCTTGAGTTTTTCTTATCCTTGAAGCCTACACAGCAGTAACAACCAAGTGAGAGATGGATCTCCAGGAGAGATGGGGAGGGACTCATGTTGAGTGAGGGGAGACATAGAATGAGGTGGAACAGTTTTAAGCTGAAAGAGGGGAGATTTAGGTGAAATCTCAGGAAGAAATTCTTTGCTGTGAGGGTGGTGAGACCCTGGCACAGGTTGCCCAGGGAAGCTGTGGATGCCCCATCCCTGGAGGGGTTCAAGGCCAGGCTGGATGGGGCTTGGAGCAACCTGGTCTAGTGAGTGGTGTCCCTGCCCATGGCAAATGCGTTGGAACCAGATGATCTTTAAGGTCCCTTCCAACTCTAACCATTCCATGGTTCTATGAAAGGAAAAAGGAATTTGAAGAAATATCTCAAGAAACTTCTGTAAGGCAGAGCTCATAGGAGTTCTTGACTGTCACTTAGGAGAAATCTTAAGTTTTTTGTCTATAGAAAAATACAGAAACATGTATGGAAAGGACATTGGTCGTTCTTCTTTCCAGAGTTTGTTATATTAGATAGAGCACGATTCTGACATACTGGCTCCTGTGAAATGGCATTTTATTAAAGTCGTCAGGTTATTCTTGTGCGAGCAATGGCTTTGATTAAGCGCTGCATTCGGGGTCATATCCTGGAATAACAGCATTTCCAAATCCCTGGCTGCCTTTGAAAGAATTGTGATTAAAGTTCTGGCTGTTTTCCTGCAATTGCTGATGTCTGCTGAGGGTTGAGTTACCCTCCTTTTTATTGGCATCTTACAGCCCCATGGATTTCATGCCAATATCGGGGACAGTCTCCCTGGGGGGAAACAGTTTTGCATTAAAATGCAAGAAGTAAAAGCTGTAGCAAAATTAACACTGGGGTCTAGAATTTCCAGCTCGACTTAAATAGCCAGGGTGTGGGTTGTTTTTCGAAAGTCTAATTCATCTTTGATTGAATTTCGGGCGAAACAAAGCAAGGAGGATAAGGAGGGTGGGGAAACCCATCTGAAAGAGATTATGGATGAACAGGTTGAAAAATGCTGCCTGACAGGTCGTACCCTGAGCAATCTGATAATTTCTGCCGGCGCAGGGAGTTGTTTTGTGCATTTTTGTGCGCTGGCATGGACAATCCATTTCGGTTCCCTTGGGGAAAACCCATGTTATTAGTAGGGATCATTCTGCATATTGCTGGAGAAGTGAATTAATTCGCACCAGGGTACGCGCAGATGAGGAGTAAGGACGTTCTTTTGTTGTTGTGCATTTATAGAGGCATCACGGTGTTGAATAACCAAGTAGGATTTGTTTTACATGCCAGATTGGTAACATTTTCAAGACTTGTCAAAAGATTGGCAAATTTATCTTCATTAGAACTGATGCATTCATTAATACGTGGAAAATAAGTCTATGACAGCTTTCTTTGACAGCAAGATGGTTGCTGCAGCTGAGTACAGTTTCCAAAACCTCTGTCTCCTTCCCGTGTGCTCATGATAAAAAAAAATCAAGTATTTCTGTAGATGTAAGCTTTTGGAAGAATGTTTTGCACTTTTTATTTCATTATTTGCTATAGCAAATCTGTCCCATAACAGAAGTGGGCAAGTGAATGTGCTGCCTTATCCAATGTCACGCCATGGGCTCTCCAGACGTATCATGCTGTAGCTACTGATTCTGTTGTCTAAAGTGACCATGAGCTTTTAAGTATTAATATAGAAGAGGAATTGTAGGAAGTTTTAGAGTTAAACAGTTTATACTATTCTGGGTGTCATCTCAAAACATCTTGAGGAAAAGAAGGCTATCAGAAGCAGTCAACACGGAGTCATGAAGGGGAAATCATGTCTGACTAACCTGATAGCCTTCTATGATGGCATGACTGAATGGATAGATGAGGTGAGGGCGGTGGAAGTTGTCTACCTTGACCTCAGCAAGGTTTTTGACAGTCTCCCCACTGCATAGGTAAGCTTAGGAAGTGTGGATGAGATGAATGGACAGTGAGGTGGATTGAAAACTGGCTGAAAGGCAGAGCTCAGAGGGTCATAATCAGTGGCACAGAATCTCGTTGGAGGTCTGTAACAAGTGGGATCCCCCAAGGGTCGGTGCTGGGTCCAGTCCTCTTCAATATTTTCATCAGTGACCTGGATGAAGGGATGGAATGTCCCCTCAACAAGTTTGCCAGTGACACAAAACTGGGAGGGATGGCTGACACACCAGAAGGCTGTGCTGCCATCCAGTGAGAACTGGACAGGCTGGAGAGTTGGGCAGAGAAGAATCTGATGAAATTCAACAAGGGCAAGTGTAGGGTCCTACACCTGGGGAGGAATAACCCCCTGCACCAGGACAGGTTGGGAGTGACCTTCTGGAGAGCAGCTCTGAGGAAAAAGACCAGGGAGTCCTGGTGAACACCAGGGTACCCATGAGCCAGCAATGTGACCTTGTGGTCAAGAAGGCCAAGGGCATCTTGGGGGGCATCAGGGAAGTGAAGGGAGGTTATCCTGCCCCTCTGCTCTGCCTTGGTGAGGCCCCATGTGGAGTCCTGGGTCCAGTTTTGGGCTCCCCAGTTCAGGAAGGACAGGGAACTGCTGGAGGGGGCACAGCAGAGGACACCAAGATGATGAGGGGCCTGGAGCATCTCTCTTAGGAGGAAAGGCTGAGGGACTTGGATCTTTTCAGTCTGCAGAAGAAAAGACTGAGAGGAGATCTGATCAACACATATAAAGACTTAAAGGGTGGGTGTCAGGAGGAAGGGGACAGTCTTTTTTCAGTGATGTCCAGTGAGAGGACAAGAGGAAATGGGCGCAAACTTGTACATAAGAAGTTCCATCTAAACATGAGGAGGAACTTCTTCCCTTTGAGGGTGTCAGAGCCCTGGAAGAGGCTGCCCAGAGAGGGGGTGGAGTCTCCTTCTCTGGAGACATTCCAAACCTGCCTGGAGATGTTCCTGTGCCACCTGCTCTGGGTGGACCTGCTTTGGCAGGGGGAGGTTGGTCTAGCTGATCTCCAGAGGTCCCTTCCAACCCCATATCATTCTGTGATAAGAATATAAACCAACGAATGACTGTATGTCAAGAAATATCTTTGTCTTATTTCTTTGCTTTCTCTGTTTGCTCACTGTGTAGTTTTTCAGGTTTGTTGTTTTTTTTCTTCTGACATTAAAGCTGAATAGAAAACATGTCAGGAATATAAAAGATTCAGGTAGAGGCTGTTTGCCATTACAAGAGATAAGATAAAGAAAGCAAGCTTGGAGAAGAAGAGAGTAGAGAAGTGAATGGGGTGTGTAAGTAATCACAGTTCATTAGCTCCAGCATGTTTTCCAGCTTCGGATAAGGGTTTATTACAGCCAGTGCTTTGTGAAGAGCTTACATCTGTACACAGTGGGTTTGGGGAAACCAAGAAAACAGTAAATATGCAAGCTGACAAATACATTAATCAAAGTGCCTGCTGCTGAGTCGCGTGGCCTGGAAAACAACACCACCACCAACAGCAACAAAAAAAAGAGAGGAAAAAGATAAGTATGCATTTTAAACAAATTCTCTAGCTGAAAGGAGACTTTACATATGTGGCTGACACGCTGATCAGATGATAAAGTAGAGTCAAATTGAACCTCAACCTTTTGTACGGGCTGTGAAAGTGAAGGCACGCCGCAGTTTTTCAAGGCAGATGGAGTGTGAGCAACTAATAAATCAGGTTTTGAAACATTAAAGAGCAACTTATTTGAATGCATATGGTGTTGGATCTCCGACAAGACAGTATAGGAGAGCCTAAAAGGATTGGGCATGGGAACATCAGCAGAACAATATGTCTGTGCCCCAGCTACGTGACTGCATCCAAATCAGCTTCTTGTTCCGAAGTCCTGTGGTGTAGTAAAGGAAGGGTAATGATGGTCGGTCAAAAACAAGGGGGAGAAGCTGTTTTGGGCAGGAATTTCAGACAGTGATTGGAAGAGGTGGTGCAGGAGGTTCGGTATGTCGGGGCCATATTCTGTGTGAAATGGAAAGCTGAAGCCTAAGCATGAATTTCAGAACAGAGAATAAAACCTTTGTTCTTTCTCATCTACAGCATTTCTCAAAATATCTATGCTAGGGAGAAGGTTGGAGTCACTATTTCAATTCCCCTGTTGGGAAACTGAAACACAAGAACCTAATCAGGGTCACAGAGGCCATATGAGACCCATGACTTGAATCCAGATTTGCACTGGTGGAAGACTTTTCTATGAAGGTTCTGGGTTGCGTGATCTACACTGGCTACCTCTCGGTTTCTGGATTGATTGATTGATATTTTTTCTAAAATTTTGGATTGCAATCTGTGTTCTCATGGCTCTGAGCTGTGTACTTGTACAGAAGAAAAAAATACCAAGCTGCTGTCACCACGGTGCCTGTCCTCCCTTTGAGCAGAGAGGCAAATTGTGGCATTGTTGCCTCTCCTGCTTTTGGAAATTGTTTTTCCTTCAGCCTTGTTTGAAGCTGAGTGTGGGCTGGACAAACTTGAAGAGAAGCTCCAGCCTCTCCCCTTCTTCTCTAGTTTTATAACCTGCAAGGGATTTGTGGTAGTCCAGCCATCAGATTTGACTTCAGTTGGGGTTTTTAGGTCATTGTGGTGACTGACGTGGTCCCAACTCCAAACCAAACAAGGGTTGATGCATCTTTTAGAAGCTGTGGACTCTGTACTGGTCCCCTGGCACAACAGCCTCATTGCTCCATGAGGAGAACTGAGAACCGGTGAATTTCTGCCTCAATCTCTGCGCATGTGCATTTTTCCAGTGGAAAATTTTTTAGGTTGGAAAGCTGCTCTGCAACTGGTGTTAGGGAGCATCACCCTGGATGCTGCTTCTGGGGGACTTGCTGTGATTTTTTTCACTTAAGAAGATACTACAGAAATCATAGAACGGTTGCAACCTTAAAGATCATGGAGTTCCAACCCCCCTGCCATGGGCAGGGACACCTCCCACTAGATCAGGTTGCTCCAAGCCCCATCCAGCCTGGCCTTCAACACTGCAATGGTTGGGGTCTCCACAGCTTCTCTGGGCAACCTGTTCCAGTGCCTCACCACCCTTACAGAGAAGAATTTCTTTCTAATATCTAATCTAAATCTCTCCTCTTCCAATTTAAAACCGTTCCCCCTTGTCCTGTCACTCCACTTCCTGACAAAGAGTCCCTCTCCAGCTCTCCTGGAGCTCCCTTCAGATCCTGGAAGGCTGCTCGAAGATCTCCCCGGAGCCTTCTCTTTTCCAGGCTGAAGAGCCCCAGCTCTCCCAGCCTGTGTTCATAGTAGAGGTGCTCCATCTCTCTGATCATCTTCATGACCCTCCACTAGACCCTTTCCAAAAGGTCCATGTCCTGTCCTTTCTCTGTTGAGGACTCCAGAGCTGGACACAGTAAATGTGATGGACTTTATAACCTTTATGACTTTATAACCTTTGTGATTGCATAACCTTAAAGATCAGCCTCCTTACGGGGTTTTTTCCTCCCCTTTTTGTCTTAATTCCCACCCCACCTTACTGTCAAAGAAGAAAAGTATTTACAACCTAAAAGAACAGTTCAAAATGCATAGTCCTGTTGATTTAGGGTGTACTTGGCCATGGCAGTGTTAGTAGCTCCTGTACAGAGGTGGGTTCCCGTGACAAGTGATGGACAGACTGGAAGCTGGGAACAACCTGCTGCCCATTGAGACAGTTAATCATCTGGGAGCTCCCATCCTCCCACTGCAGAGCTCTGGCCCCGAGGACTCCCAGCCAGTATTTTACAAGTAGTTAGCCTCCTAATTCTCATTGATTTGGGGTCTCCGGTGGTGTCGATGTCATCATCTCTCTGATCTCTGTTGATTTGGGTAGAAGGTAGGGTGCCTGTGTGTTTTTAAACATCAAGCCCTTACTCCTGATGGGCTGGTCTATAAATTCCCAGTTGCCCTGATTAAAAAAAGAGCGTGTGATTAAGGGAAGCAAAACAAGAAATGCAATCTTTCCTCTGTCAGAAACCTTTGCTAAATTGCTTCTCCCCTCAAGCAAGGAAGTAATCAAGTATTGGCCAGAGTTTATTCTTGGCTAGCTTGATAACCTAGGAGTTTCTTTTGTTCTTTTTTCTCTTGGCTGGTACATTTCAGCTCTTTCCCTCCTGTTGCAGGAGAGAGAACAGGAGCCTACATGCTGTGTCGGGTAGGACACTGCCAGAAGCAGGAGCTGTGTAGGCTCCTTAGTCCCTAGAATGACTAGGACAGTGATTGTCCCCCTCTACTGGGCACTGGTGAGGTCCCACCTTGAGTGCTGTGCCCAGTTTTGGGTTCCTCACCACAGAAACCACATTGAGATACTGCACTGAGTCCAGAGAGCTTCAACAGAGCTGGTGAGGGGTCTGGAGTACAAGTCTTGTGAGGAGTAGCTGAGGGGAGGTGGGGGTGTTCAACCTGGAGAAGAAGAGGCTGAGGGGAGACCTTCTCGCTCTCTTCAACTCCCTGAAAGGAGGATGTAGCTAGGGGAAATTGGTCTTCTCCCAAGTCACAGGTGATGGGACAAGAGGAAATGGCCTCAGGTTGCACCAGGGGATGTTTAGGATGGGTATTAGGAAAAAAATCTTCACCGAAAGGGTAGTCAAGGCTTGTAACAGGCTACCTGGGGAAGTGGTGGAGTCACCGTCCCAGGAGATGTTCAAGAGATGTGCAGACATGGTGCTGAGGGACGTGCTTTAGTGGTGGACTTGGCAGTGTTAGGTTAATGTTTGGACTAGATGATCATAATGGTCTCTTCCAACCAAAATAATTCTATGATTCTATGATTATGCAGTGAGTCTGGAGAGCAGGAGGGATTGTGGTCAGCACCAGTGTTCCTCTGCTAGCTGAGGGTGATTGGATGTGTGTGGTCCCCCATGCTGATCATCTGCCTCCCAGAAAGCAACATATGGATGCTGACCTCTCTAAAGCCAGAGCAGATCTCCTGGTCCTGGTTACTCCTGGGCCAGACACCCACCTTATCTGCTGTGGGGCGATGAAAGAGTTAATAG
The DNA here is from genome assembly GCA_013400375.1 of Thinocorus orbignyianus. Taxonomy (NCBI): domain Eukaryota; kingdom Metazoa; phylum Chordata; class Aves; order Ciconiiformes; family Thinocoridae; genus Thinocorus; species Thinocorus orbignyianus. Next base: position 230,474 of record VXBW01000371.1, on the reverse strand, counting down.
CCAAGATTGTGGGAGCTGGAGTGTTTCAGCCTGGAGAAGAGGAGGCTGAGGGGAAACCTTCTTGCTCTCTACAACTCCCTGATAGGAGGGTGTAGCCATCTGGGGTCTGTTTCTTCTCCCAATGAAGAGATGATAGGACAAGAGGAACTGGCCTTGAGTTGCACCAGGGAAGGCTGAGATTGGATATCAGGAAAAATTTTTACATGGAAAGGGTTATTAATCCTTGGAATGGGCTTCCCAGGGCAATGGTTGAGGCACCATCCCTGGAGGTGTTCAAAAGACGTGTTGACATAGAGCTTAATGATGCAGTTTAGTGATGGGCTGTTGTTTTTTTATCAGAATTAGGTTGCTGGTTGGACTAGATGATCTCAAAGGTCTCTTCCAACCTGGACAATTCTACTATTGTAATGAAGTTTTCCTGTGCAGAGACAGGGGACAGGAGGGGAAGAGAGCAAACAGGGGGTTTGCTGATGGTCCTCATGCTTTGTGGGTTCTCACAGTTTCTTTTGAGACGAGATGAATATTTCTTGGATGTTTTGGAAAGAGCTTTACCTATTAGCCAAATATCTTTGTGTCTGGAAATGTGTGGTGCCTGGTAGGATTTAGAGTGTGTTTGGGCTGAGGATGAAATGCATTAAGACAAATAGAGCTGTGAAATAATTAGCTAATGTGTTACAGTGCTCTGACAGTGTAAGAAATCTCACCTTTTAAAAGTACTTTTACTAAAGAAAGAGAGAGCTTTTTCTATGTTGTTGTTAAATAAATAAAGAAATTACTGTGATTTTAAAAGGTTTAAGCCTCATAGCAGAGGCTTGGCTGCCTCCTCTCTGATGTCTCCACATCCTTCATATAAATGGTCCGTATAAATCTTGGACCTTTGTGAAGAAAATAGTTTTAATTTTAAAAAAAACAAATCAACAAAACCCATGATATTCTGTGAAAAATAAATATAAACACTGTTAATAATCTCTGGGGTTTGGGGGTTTTTTGTTTTTTGGTTTTTTTTTGTGGATTTGTTCAGTTATTTGTGTCTTTGTAAATTTATCCATAGAGAAGTTATATTGATAAGTGAGGAAATCAATGGATGTGTCTCAGTGAAATCTTGTTCCAGCAAATAGGATCAAGCTTTTCCTGTAGCCGTGGCGGTCCTTGGTTCTGTGGAAGGTGATCAGCATTACATTAATTGCAAAATTATGGATCAGGAGACTCCTTGCAGCGTGTTCCAGGGTTTTGTCTTTCAAGGAGGAGCTGTGATCTGTGTGACAGCACATACCTAACTTAAGGTTTGCCTTTGGCACTGTCTCAGTACGCAAAGTAGTTATTAGGAATAGGTATGTATAAGCTTAATTGGTTCTCAGAGCACCCTGAGATGTGCTCTGAGGAATCCTAACCCTTTGCAATTCTATCATGTGTTCCATACGGAATAAATTACTAAAGTCCAGGTATACCTCAAATTGTGGGCAGTTTGGACCTTGAACTGATTCCTGGCAGAAGAAAGGAAATCTCTTCTGGGAGAAGAAATCTTGTTATCGTCCTTCTGAGACCTGCTATGTATGTAGGACTTGAGTGTTAAACCTGGGCTATCCGTCGCGGAATCATGGAATTGTCATAGTTGGAAGGGACCTCTAGAGATCCCCCAGTCCAACTCCCCTGCTAAAGTAGGATTGCCCAGAGCACAGCACTCAGGACTGCATCCAGGCGGGGCTTGAAGGTCTCCAGAGAAGGGGGCTCCACACCCTCCCTGGGCAGCCTCTGCCAGGGCTCTGACACCCTCACCCCAAAGAAGTTTTTCCTCATCTTTGAATGGAACTTCCCATGTTCCAGCTTGTGCCCGTTGCCCTTCATCCTGACAGTGGGAACCACTGAGAAGAGTCCGGCTCCATCCTCCTTCAACCCACCCTTCAGATACTTGGAAGCATTCATAAGGTCTCCCCTCAGCCTTCTCTTCTCCAGGCTCAAGAGTCCCAGCTCTCTCAGCCTTTCCTCCTCAGGGAGATGCTCCAATCCCTCCAGTATCTTTGTTGCCCCACGCCGGACTCTCTCCAGTAGTTCCCTGTCTCTCTTGAACTAGGGAGCCCAGAACTGGAGGCAATATTCCAGTTGTGGCCTCAGCAGTCACAAATATTTAAAATTTTAAAATACCAGGCCGAATGGAAAACTTGAAGCACTTTTAATGTTTGTTCAGACTTTAAATGCATGCAGGGATTCTAGCTTTCTTGGTAATCTAATGCTTTTTCATATTGAAGCATGACATTTTAGGCTCCATTTCAGAAACATTCATCTGCATTACTAATGGACCCGTCTCCGACTCCCACTCGCAGCGGTGTTCAGGTGGGCACACTTCATTGCTAGCACAGCGTGAGGATATCATTAGCTGTATGACAAATTTCGCTTCCCCTCAAAGTTTTTTTGTTTTCATTCTTTTTCCGCCTCATAATTTGTTACTAGACACATTAAAGCAGCAAGGCAGTGATCTCAAAAAGGAGCTATAATCACACTAAGGAGAGCAGGACAGAGAAAAACCTGATGATATTCAACAAGGGCAAGGGTAGGTGCTGCCCCTGGGGAGGAATAACCCCCTGCACCAGGACAGGTTGGTGTGGAGCTGCTGGAGAGCAGCTCTGAGGAACAAGACCAGGGAGTCCTGGTGGACACCAGGATCCCCATGAGCCAGCAGTGTGCCCTTGTGGTCAAGAAGGCCAATGGCATTCTGGGGTGCATCAGGAGGAGTGTGACCAGCAGGTTGAGGGAGGTCATCCTGCCCCTCTGCTCTGCCTTGTTGAGGCCCCATCTGGAGTCCTGAGTCCAGTTCTGGGCTCCCCAGAAGGACAGGGCAGAGGAACACCAAGATCATGAGGGGCCTGGAGCATCTCTTAGGAGGAAAGGCTGATGGACTTGGGTCTTTTTACTCTGGAGAAGGCTGAGGGGAGATCTGATCACCTATAAAGACTTAAAGGGTGGGTGTCATGAGGAAGAGGACAGTCTTTTTTACGGTGGTTCCCAGTGAGAGGACAAGAGGAGATGGGCACAAACTTGAACATAAGAAGTTCCATCTAAACATGAGGAGGAACTTCTTCTCTTTGAGGGTGGCAGAGCCCTGGAAGAGGCTGCCCAGAGAGGTGGTGGTGTCTCTGTCTAGGTATTTTATTCACTCCATCACCTACCAGTTTTCCATGGAGCTGCCTTGTATTGATTTCTTTGGATGAATCATCGAATTGTAGAATGGTTCGGGTTGGAAGGGACCTTAAAGATCATCCAGTTCCAACCCCACTGCCACGGGCAGGGACGCCTCTCACCAGACCAGGTGGCTCAAAGCACCATCCAACCTGGCCTTGAACCCCTCCAGGGATGGGGCAGCCACAGCTTCACTGGACAACCTGGGCCAGGGTCTCAACCCCTCACAGGAAAGCTTTTTTTCCCCCCCAGATCTCATCTAAATCTCCCCTCATTTTAAATGTTTCCCCCTCATCCTGTGGTTCCCCTCTCTGATCAAGAGTCCCTCCCCACCTTTCCTGAGGACCCTTTAGGGACTGGAAGGGGCTCTAAGGACTCCCTGAAGAAATCTCCTCTTCTTCAGGCTGAGGAATCCTAAGAATCCTAAGAATGATCCCCCGCATTCCTACCCCATGCTCTTTTTAGGAATTAGGGAGGATGATAGGATATTTATGATATGTTTTATGGAGGCATGTGTTGGTTCTCCAGCATGAGGTATCGTATTGAGCAGTCAGTGTAAATGCACTTTCCACACCTTGATGTAACCAGGGAGATTTCCCACCTAGAGATTTTCACCTAATATCCAGGCAAAGGCATTCCAAGTGCTCTTTTTCTCTGTTTTGGGGATTTTCTTCAAAATTTCTGTACTGTAAAGTGTGGAAATTGGCAGCATTTGCTCATCTCTGCTCTGACCGTGGGTGAATGGAGCTGTGCTGGTCTCGGACCATGGCATCTTGGCTCAGGGTCCTAGGAGATATGGGTGAGGTGAAGGTATGGCACAGGCTACGGGGATCAGCAACAGCTGGAGCAGCGCTGAGTTGTTATTGGTATGTACAGGGCATCCCCAGAAATAAAACTTACATCTGAGTTTATTTTTCAAGGTGAAATATTTGAATACAGACAAAATTACTTTTCCTCGTCGCTTACACCTCCATGCAGAGCATTCATTAGTATTAATTGAAAGCTAAGAGCGGCGAAGACCTAAAAGCATATTTTTCTTTCTCTCTCAGTGCCAGTGTGTTCTGTTCTCCTCAAATCTCGCATAATATGGCCGAGCAGATGAGACAGATGGTTTTATTCCTTGCTACGGAGTTCCTCCCAGTCAATAATATTGATTAGTGCAGGGTGACTTGATGTAACAAGAATAACACCCCGTCCTTAATTTGAGCCTGGATTTCCTACTTCGTGCCTCAGCGGTTCATGCTCGGATGAATTCTTCAATAAGTCAGTTAAGACACAGACCCCACTGGAAATTGCAGGGTCTGACATTAATAGGAGAAATGAATAATTTGCTTTTCCTAGAAGTTGCTCCTCTTTTTTTAATATATATATTTATTTTGTTTTCCCCCACAATTAAATTGTCACGTTGTGCGAGTTAACTTAGTTAAATTTAAAATGCAAAATGAAGTTCCAAAACCTTTTCAACAGCTACTACTTTTGAATTACAATTGGTAAAATTCTATAAACTCTATTTCTCAACTGCTTTTTTGAGTCTTTGCCTTAGGGTAGCATTTATCAAGAAGCTCCGTGTCCTAGAGGTGCGTTTGGGGAGCTGAGTCAGTTTGTGGAAATACCATGACTGCAGATAATCCAGACTTTACATGGATTTCCCACTAGACAGGGAATTTAATATCGTCCCTTTTTTCCATGGAATCTACATCATTTTTTGTACCCCTGACTGGGAGGGATGATTTAGGGTACAGAAGGCCTGGCATCAGTGGCCTGCTTGGTCCTTGCATGTTGCTGTGAGGTTGTGAACAGGGGGGTTAATTAAATCAATCATGGAAGAGCTTATTTTTGGAGATTGTTGTCAGGTAATGGCCTTAAGCAGATAAACTTCACTTTGAAAACAAGTTCAGAGTCACTTTCCCACTGGCTGTGTTCCTTCTCTTGCACTTTCTATTTTGGAGACATTCTTCTTATATGGAGGCAGTCAGATGTCAGGGTCAAAAAAATCCAATAGTAATCTGCTGCTGGTGTTTTGATTTCAAGTACTTTGTCATTTTCCTGTCTATAAAGCCATCACAATAATGTGATTGGGTTCTGTATTTATTATTATTCAATCATTAGAGAGAGTTCACATGGAAAATCAGAAAGACTTGATAACAATTGGGATATAAAATAAAGCCACATCCAGCCCAGGGACAGGCTGGATGGGGCTTTGAGGAACCTGCTCTAGGGAGAGGTGTCCCTGCCCATGGCAGGGGGGTTGGAACTCAATGATCTTTAAGGTCCCTTCCAACTCTAACCATTCTGTGATGATTCTATGATGATTCTTCTCACACAAGATGAAAGTCCTTGTGCTTTTGGGAAATGATGATTTACGTGCATGCTCGTGTGCAAAGGAAGAGCTGTTTGTTTGGTTTGGGGCTGTTCCAAAAGGTGCTGAAGTCACCAAATATTTGACCTGAAGATTCCCCATTTGTCCATAGGGTGACACTTTGAGGAACTGTGAGGCTGAAGTCCTTTCATAGTTGCTGGGGTCTGGAATACTGTGTGCAGGTCTGGAGCCCTCAAGATAGGAAGGGTATGGACCTGATGGAGCAGGTCCAGAGGAGGGGGCTGGAGTACCTCTGCTATGAAGACAGGCTGAGGGAGCTGGGGTTGTTCAGCCTGGAGAAGTGGAGGCTCCGAGGAGACCTAAGAGTAGCCTTCCAGTCCTTGAAGGGGGCCTACAGAAAGGCTGAGGAGAGTCTGTTTTCAAAGGCCTGCAGAGATAGGATATGGGGCAATGGCTTTAAGTTGGAGAAGAGTAGATTTAGATTGGATATTAGGAAGAAATTCTTTCCTGTGAGAGTGGTGGAACACTGGACTAGGTTGCCAGGAAGGTGGTTGAGGCCCCTTCCCTGGAGATATTCGAGGTGAGGCTCGCTGAGGCCCTGGACAACCTGGTCTAGTTGGGGTTGTCCCTGTGACTGTGGGGAGGTCGGACTGGATGACCTTTGGAGGTCCCTTCTGGCCTGGATGATTCTGTGATCTCTGGTCTGTGTGAGGAGTATGGTGTTGGTGCCTCCTGTCCAGTACACTGGACTTCATCCCATGGGAAATGAATCCCATGTGACTGGGAAGCTCTTCTGCAGTTGAAACTGAGTCCTTTGCTGTAGGAGACTTACACTTACCAGTTTTTCTACAATCCTGTCATTAACTACAGAAAGAGGAACCTAAAGCGATGTGTAAATGCAATCTGTGTTGTTCCTCTTCCTTTAGGAGTACGTTCTCTGAGTGGAAAGAGAGTAGAAAAAGCATCTCTTTATGTTAATTGCTGATCTTTCACCAGAAATGCAGTGTTTAAAGACAGACCTAAGTGTTTAATTATCATTGCTATCTAAAATTCAAAGGCTGTTGAGGTCTGTTAGACAACATGTTTCATGTTATCTTCCAGGAGGCCCAGATGATAACTTAATTGAAGGTGGCGGATCTAAGTTTGTCTGCAAACCAGGAGCCAGAAACATTACCATCATCTTTCACCCCCTCCTCAGGTAAGGAAGGCTTTTCTACGTATTTCTACAGGTGCAAATAATGGGAATAAGTAAAATTAACCTACTTTATGGGGACATTGCCGCTTCTGAGAGAATATCCCACAGCAACGGGCTTGCTGTAAAGTTGTTGACACGCTCACGTGTTAAAAATCATCACTAGTTGAGCTTGTTGCCAATGCTTTTTAATCTTTTTCACCATTAACTTGCACACCAGAGCGGGGTTGTTTGCCTGGGTGACCCCTTTTCATCGGACTGTGTGGTTTATTATTGACCCAAGTTGGGAAAAGTTGAGTTGCCGCCTGTCACAGATTGTTTAGCGCTGGCTGTCCCTTCTGCTTATTAAAAAGTCAGGGGGATACTTTATGAACTGCAAGGTAAGTTCATTCTTTGATAAAACAAGTCTGGTCTGTGGACTGAAAATTAAACGCCTGATCTAACGGGGCCGTGCCAATTACTGGAATCTTCACAGCTCATCAAGGACTGCTGGAACTTTAAAACAGAGCAAGTCTATAATAAGCCCCTTCTCACCAAGTCGCTCACCTCTGATAACTCTGATTTTGCTCTTTTGTAGTTTTGCAGTCTTAACAGTTCATTTTCTTAGCTTTGCTGGAATTAAATAAGAAGATGTTTTTCTTGGTTCGTGTCAATCTTCCAACTCTGCTGTTTCCTTGTAGGGTTTTCCTTTATCATCAGATGTGGCCTTTCCTATTCAGTGCGAGCACCTTTACAGAGCGTTTCCCTCCTTGCCTCTGTTTCTGTTACTCCTGATCATGAGACATGTTTCTCCAGCACTAAAACCAAGCAATAATAACTTAGTAGTCAAAAGTAGTTGGAATCTGATCCCCAGAACAAGGAGTATTTTGGCTGCCATCTTGATAGCTGAGGACTGTGGCCATTTATGACTTCTCAGGACTTAAAAATGCAGAGGGAAAGAGCGTGAACTCCTAACAATGTAAATTTTTGGTGTCATGACACTAACTGTTGGAATAATCTTGAGAACATCTTGTGAGGACATACTAAAATTCGTTGCCGGTTTTTAGATCTTTCCTTGAGCAAAGGGTTGCGTACGTTGTACACTATTCAGTTCTTTCTAGTCAATANCCTGTACTCCCAGTAGAGGTGCTCCATCCCTCTAATCATCTCCGTGGCCCTCCGCTGGACCCATTCTAACAGTTTTGTTTCTTATTTCATAACAGTTCTTATTTCATGAGCATTTTTTTGTGTCTCAAACTCTCTCTTTTCTTCAGTGGAAGAAATATATAAAAAATAAGTTTGCTAGGATGTAATTTATAGCTTTCAGCCTTTTTAATTTTTGAAAAGATGGACACTGGTTAAGATGTGATAGGTTGTTCAAGACATGGCCACTAGGACATGGACTTCAGTCTGTTCATCTTGAATGAATTTACAGGTTTTGTTCAAGCACACAAGAGGGGTGGGAATGCTCTTACTTGTATTGATGAGGTACTTCATATTGATTTAGAAACTGGTGAAAATGCTTCTTTCTTTCTCTTTGCCTTCCTGCTTAATTTCCCGTCCCATCCCCCAACCCCCCACGCTTTTTTTTTTGCCATCCAAGTCAAACATGAGTGCTCTGCTTTAAATAGCACTTCTCACAAACACTTCACTTTCATCACCAGCTTGCAAGATAGGCAGGAGAAATAATTTGCTTCATAAAAAATAATTGCATCAGGATTAAGGTATCCGCATACAATATATTATATGTGCCAACCATCTGCAGCATCTTAACGTCCTTGCGTTGAGTAGCTCATCAATAGCTGCATGAAGAGAAAGAGAATTCTCTGTGACCCAACTTGCCCTTTCCTCACTGCAGAACGGGGTGAGTCTGGGTGTACGTGAAGACTGTAGAACCCTTTTTTGTTGTGATTTTACCTTCTTTAATGTTCAACAAAGTAAACGTGTGAGTTTTTGCTGTCTTGAATGTAACTCATGATTCTCAGCTTTGACATTACGCATGATGTATGTTTTGGAGCATAAGTCTTGCGAGGAGCAGCTGAGGTTGTTCGTCCTGGAGGAGGCTGAGGGGAGACCTTCTTGCTCTCTCCAGCTCCCTGAAAGGAGGGTGTAGCTGGGGCGGTTGTTCTCTTCTCCCAAAGAACAGATGATGGAACAAGAGGAAACGGCCTCAAGTTGCACCAGGGAAGGTTCAGAGGGGATATCAGGAAGAATTTTTGCATGGAAAGGGTTCTTAACCATTGGAATGTGCTTCCAAGGGAAATGGTGGAACCACCATCCCTGGAGGTATGTAAAATCCAGACAGATGTGGTGCTGAGGGACATGGTTTAGTGCTGGGTTTTGTCAGTGTTAGGTTGATGGTTGGACTTGATCTTAAAGGTCCCTTCCAACCCAGACACTTCTGTGATTCTGTGATGAGTAGGGTGCAGCATATCTGGGGTGACCATAGGACTGGATTTCCTTTGCTGGTAATAATTCCTTACAAAGAATAATTTTGGAGGGAATAGCAATGACCCGTCCTACCTGCAAACTTGCTTCACCTGTTGACTCCTTTTAAAACTGGCTACGTGATGCTGGCTGTGGCTGCAGAATGCTGACTGTGGTAGATTTGCTAAAATATTGACGTTTGCAATCATTTCTTGCACATCACCTGAAAAATGAGCATTCCTTGTCGGTTAGATCTCTGTCACCCCTTCCCTAGACCTGATTGTATTAAGTGTCAAGCCCTGGAGCAGTTAATTGCTGCAGAGGCGTGAAGTTTTCACTTGCTTTGTTTTCCATTTGTTGTCAAGGTTCTTTATGGCCCGTCTCAGTCATCTAGCATCCGTGTCACTCGTACAGGCCTTAAAACGAATCTGTTTTGAATTCAAAATGATCAATATTTTAGTTGGAAGGCTTTGGTTGTAGGGTTTTTTTACAATCAAATTCACATAAATATGTTGACAGAGAAGTTTTAGCACTGTACCAGGCCAGCTGATTTTATTAGGAGGCTGAGTCCTTCTAAAAGTATTAAACTAACTGGATCACTGAGAAACCAGGCACTGGGCATGATGATTTTAAGCCTGAGCATCGCAAGAAGAGATGGCTTTAAGCAGCAATTCAGCACAATGATTTTAGGTGGGGAGCTGTAACCAAGAGCATTCATATTCATCGCTGAATTTCTCTTTGCTTTGTTTGTGCTACCAATATGAAAAGTGTCACTATCCATCACATCAGAGAGTTCCGCAATCAGTGTGAAGTTTACTGGTTACAATAGCCTTTTGAGAAGGATCTAAGATTGGTTGACTCAAAATCCTTCTGAGGAGCACATTCAAAGTATCACACAATGATATGGGGTTGGAAGGGACCTCTGGAGATCATCTAGTCCACCTCCCCTGCCAGAGCAGGTCATCCCTGACCAGGTTGCACAGGAATGTGTCCAGGCAGGTTTTGAATGTCTCCCGAGAAGGAGACTCCACCACCTCTCTGGGCAGCCTCTTCCAGGGCTCTGCCACCCTCCAAGTGAAGAAGTTCTTCCTCAGGTTTAGATGGAACTTCTTATATTCAAGTTTGTGCCCATTTCCTCTTCTCCTGTCACTGGGCACCACTGAAAAAGATTAGCCCCATCCTCCTGACGCCCATCCTTGAAGTATTTCTAGGTGTTTATCAGATCCCCCCTCAGCCTTCTCTTTTCCAAACCCAAGTCCCTCAGCCTTTCCTCCTAAGAGAGATGCTCCAGGCCCCTCTTCATCTTGGTGTTCCTCTGCTGTCCCCTCTCCAGCAGTTCCCTGTCCTTCTTGAACTGGGAGGCCCAGAACTGGACCCAGGACTCCAGATGGGGCCTCACCAAGGCAGAGCAGAGGGGCAGGATGACCTCCCTCCACCTGGTGGTCACACTCTTCTTGATGACCCCAGGATGCCATTGACCTTCTTGACCACAAGGACCCGTAGCTGGTTCATGGTCATCGTGTTGTGCACCAGGACTCCCTGGTCTTTTTCCTCAGTCACAGGCTTTAATTAACCCCCATATTTCCAGGAATGAAACTTCGTTGAGAGAAACTGTTGACTTTAAACCATGGGGGCTGAAAGGGCAAATACGTACAAATGGTTTTCAAAGTCTTCCTGCCCTCATATTCATTTAGAGCAAGGAGCCAGAGCTGGGAAGTAGGATGTTGCACCATTTGGGATGCTGGTCCCTAATTTCCACTAGGACAACTGAGACGCACCAAACCCCAGATTAATTACCAGGACTTAATGACACCACCACACACCTAATAAATGAATAGCGAATTTTTTTTGGAAGGCAAACGGGTGTTCTAGCGGAGATGATTCCTGGGAATAGATTTTACTAACTACACGTGGAAAACTAATTGCACTGACAAATTGAAGAGGAATACACATCTGATTTTCCTTAATTACATGTCGCGGGAGGTGTTGAAAAGTATAAAAGTTACCAAAAGAGTCCAGTTGCTGTCTTCCTCCTCCGCTGCTAACCGGGATCTGCTTGGATCGGGATGGCTCTGGTCTTACTGGGCTTTGGATTAACATCTCCTGTTGGAGGAAGGGAACGTGCAGGAACCATTAATGGAAACCCTTTACATTGTGGAATATTGAACAGCCTGAGTGATGTCTGTTGTAACATTTGTTCGGTGGGGGATTTTTGTGTGTGTGTGTGTGTTGGGTTGTTGTTGTTTATTTGTTTCAGCTGGCATTTGAGAGGCACTTGGCTCTTCAGGGTAATAATCATTTTACATATGCTTTATGGAGTATGTTTATTACCAGACAATTGAAGAACAGATGTCTGCAGTCTTGAGGCTTAAAGGGGGGAGGGACAGGAGGGACCGATGGCGTTTGGAACCGGGAAGGCATCGCTGATGCTAACTCGCTTGAGCGTTCTTTGGATATCGGGTATTAAGGCCGCGAGGGTATCCATTTATTACCATCAGCCACACTTCATTAAGATCAAGCAGCAATTAAAAAAGGGTTGTAGGATGGAAGAGAAAGCAGAGTGTTCATTGATTTGGAAGAATCTGAGTGAGATTGTGTCCTTGTGAAGAAGTGGGACCAGGGAGGGTGCAATTGAGTTGGCATCTGTTGCCCCTCTACCCACCGGGCAGTGTCGGGGGAGCTGCATCCCATCAGCGATGCTCTAATCACTGCCTTTGATCCCAAAATCTGGAGAGTAAGGAATTGAAAAACAAAGTGTTGATTTATTAGAATATATTTTTAAAAAAGGAAGAAGGAAAGGCAAAATTACTGATTTGGCTCCAATGTGGTTTGAAATATAAAGAGTCAAGTTTAACGCCCCGGTGGGTGCACGGTCCAAGGAACTGGAAAGTTTGCTAGTTCTTGGTATTTTGGATTGGTCGAAGTGGGGGGAAGAGAGCAGGTAATAATTTGACATTTTAATTTAATACTGAAGTGATTATGTAAATTTATTCTGGTCTCCATCATTTAAAGCAGTAGCTTTTTTACTTGATAGCATTTGGGGAATTTCCTGTTTCTTCCAGTTATGTTAATGCTAATAAAAGAGTGATTGCTCTTTCAATAAATAAAATAAATGCTTTGGGGAATAATCAGGGAGGAGAGTAATTTGCTTTCGCTGCCTGTTGATACCAGCGTGTTCCTCACCAACTGGTGGCAATCAGCTCTCAACTGCTTGAAGGTCAAATTCCCCACTCCCCTGGTTCTCGGGAGGGAGGTGCACAACGTACAGAGTATGTACATACAAATGCATTAATGGGATGTTTTAGCTTTCAGTGTTTTGGGAATAATCACGTTGAGCTTCTATTTGAGTCAGGATATGTCAAGATAAAAGGTAGCAGATGGAGAATTTAAATCTTTTTTAAACATGAGGAGGGGATGCCACTGTTGTCATCGGTTCCTGTGGGATATCTAAGTCCCTTGGTCACTGTGAGCATCATCTGCTGCTGCACCTGAGCAGGATCCCCAACCACACAAGCAGAACTGGTCCAAACACCTAAAAACCCCTCTGTACCTCGCTGTTAATCCCTTTTATTAGTAGAGGTGTACAGCTATAATAAACACCTCATTTGACTTGGAAATATGCTGTAATATCTCCTTCTGTACTATCCAGTTAATATTTGATAGTATGGGGAGTGGGTTCTTTGAGAAGCAAAAGGAACCTGAAAATGAGATGAGTTTGTGAGGTAGGTTTAGTATGTTTAACCTCAGTTAAATGATAGCGAGTATGGTAAGAAAAATACGTGGTATTTTATCAGTCGAAAGGGTAGATATTATTATTTGAAAATGAGAAATAATCTTAAAGGAAAGATAGTGTGAAATCATGAGAGCTTTTTGAAATAGAACCTAAATTTTTAGAGAAGTTGATAGAACTGATGCTGACTGGGAGAGGGAACTTAAAAAATTGACTGCTTAAAGTTTGTATTTCATATTGAATAATATTGAGAGGAGAAGAGGTTAAATTGACAAAAAAAAAAAAAAAAAAAGACTGAGAACTTTTAAAGTCAGTGACCCCTTAAAATTATAACCATCCAGATTTCCTGAATTCTGCTTTTTTAAGTCTGACATTCAGATGTAACTTTGAAGAGAAACAGAAAATATCACTTAATTAGTATAAATCCTGCTTTTAGTTAATGGAAATCAGGCTTTTGCAAGGTGGGTGATGTCTCCATTCAGAGAGGGAGTCTGGTGAGGGGGGAGACTGTGCCCCCTCCCCACCGTCACAGGGGCCCAAGTAGGGAGAATCTCAATTCCCGCTTCTTGATCTGGAGCCAGGAGCTACCACCAGGTTTCCTATTCCCATCTTTATTTTGGACTGGTTAATGCTCCTCCTTGAGCATGACAGATCACGGAATTGTCAGAGTTGGAGGGGACCTCCAGAGACCATCCAGTCCAACTCCCCTGCTAAAGCAGGGTTGCCCAGAGCACAGCACTCAGGACTGCATCCAGGTGGGGATTGAAGGTCTCCAGAGAAGGGGACTCCAAACCTCCCTGGGCAGCCTCTGCCAGGGCTCTGCCACCCTCAAAGGAAAGAAGTTTTTCCTCATAATTGAATGGAACTTCCCGTGTTCCAGCTTGTGCCCGTTGCCTCTCATCCTGTCACTGGGAACCACTGAGAAGAGTCCAGCTCCATCCTCCTTCAACCCGCCTTCAGCCTTCTCTTCTCCAGGCTCAAGAGTCCCAGCTCTCTCAGCTTTTTCTCATCAGGGAGATATTCCAATCCCTTCAGCATCTTTGTTGCCCTACACTGGGCTCTCTCCCGTAGTTCCCTGTCTCTCTTGAACTGGGAAGCTCAGAAGTGGAGGCAGGATTCCAGTTGTGGCCTCACCAGTGCAGAGCAGAGGGGGAGAATGACCTCCCTCCACCTCCTGGCCACACTCTTCCCTAT
>VXBW01000371.1:164211-211286 GCA_013400375.1 Thinocorus orbignyianus | reverse complement strand
TTGATGATCTTTAAGGTCCCTTCCAACTCTAACCATTCTATGATTCTATGATTCTTTTAATTATTTGGGAGTATTTCCTGCTTCCCATTCAGTGGAGTCAATCTTTCTCCTATGTTAGAGGTACCAACCTTGTTGCTATATGTTCTGCTACAATTCATCCAACCTCTCTGCTCATTTGCCTCTTTCCCAAAGTCCCCACCGCTGACACGTGTTCCGTCACACAAGAGGCACCATGTGAAATGCATGTTTGTCCTGCTGTGGTGGGAGGAGATCTACCATGTGCCTCCCCCAAGAGCCTCCCAAAGGAAATGCTTGGCACCTCTTCCATATTCAAAAAAAACAAACCAACAACAAAAAACCAAATAGAAGTTGTCAAGGACAGAGAAGTATTGTTGGAGTAAGCAGAACGGGTACTTATTATCAGTTTTAGATACGCCCAGGCCAATAGTTAAGTGGGTTTTTTTGTTGTTTTTTTCTGGTTAGCTTGATGAAAGGTACTAATGGGCTTAATTGCTGGTTGTCATTTGTAATGTAGTATAGGCAGGATTGGAGTTATTCTGATAATGTGTTGTAATTACCTACCATCAAGCGTTTTTACAACGTTCAAAATGCGATCTTTGAAGTAACTGTGGCTGAGTTCTTTGAAAGGAAGGCAATAGCTATTGAGAGCACAATATCATTTCGAAATGTCCATCAAATCAGTTAGGTAAACATAATGAGGGTGGTTGGTTGGGTGTTTTTCCCCCCTCCTCCATGAATTCTTCTTATGCCCTTAAACTTTCCCAAAAGCTTGGCAGAATAAGCCACATGCCTGGAGGACAGATAAATAAAAGCTATTTCAGAGTTCCCTGTACACATACACGGTTTGAAAAGCATTGTGCATCTTGCATAGTGCTCTCTCCAGAAAAAAAAAACCTGTTTGTGTTCACACCCCAAGGGATTACTCTTTATTTTGGCTTTGCTATAGGAGGAAAAAAAGAAACCACAGCAAAATACCTCTCGTAGGTAGCGTTGCCCCTAATTCTGTGTGAGAAATGGTGGTACTAAATGATAAACATGGTGAAGTTGGGTTTTTCTTAAAAAAAGAAGAGGTTTCAATTTACATTGACCTTCTTTACGTGTCCAAATGAATCAAGGGATGCAAATGAAGCCGGAGAGCCTGAACTACCCAATTTGTATGCTTAGTCGCTTCGGGTCGTGTGCCTTGTCTGGCAAAGAAAAGGGAGGGAGAGAAAAAAATAGAAAAGAAAGAAAGAAGAAGATCTAAAGTCTAATGAATAGAATTGTGGTTCCCCGTGACCTTTACCTACTGTTACAGTTTTGATGTAGAACAACCAAATTCCTGAAGATGTTTAATCAGCAAAGTTGAATTTTGATGAAACCACGTGCCGCCGTCCCATTGCCGCTGCAGAAATTCATTATAATTCCTAGCAATATCCTTGATTCATAAGGATTAACACCAGTGAACTGTCACCTCATCACATTCCTTCCATCCCTGGTGTTACAAAACCCGCTGTAAGAAATATCCTCCATTGATAAGTCAATCTCCACACCCATTTTGATCTGAAATTCTTTTTGGGGAACGAAGCATCACGTGAAAGGTGCATCAAAACGTCCTCTATATATTTTATATTTTAGCCTAGGTTTTTTATTAAGAGGTTAAAATAGATTGTGTCTTCTTTTTGTCCTGCAGGGAAGTGCATGGAGATGTGTAGTCTCATGATGATTTTAAGGCCAGGTTGGATGGGGCTTTGAGTAACCTGCTCTAGGGAGAGGTGTCCCTGCCCATGGCAGGGGGGTCGGAACTTGATGATCTTTAAGGTCCCTTCCAACTCTGACCATTGTAGGATTCTATGATGGGACTCGCGTCCTTGCAAACCCTCTAAAATCATGACCCCAGAATTTCCCCATCCCTGTGCCATTTAGGAAATGATCATACCTCTAATTTAACTCCCGTTGCCAAAAAAGAAAGATGAAAAGACCAGGGGTGTGACAATAGTGATATTTGTCTTCTTTCAAAGAGAAAAATCTTTCTTTATAATTCTTTCAAATTCCTGAAGCCCTGGTAGATCTTGTCGAAGATGTGTCGTGTGTTGAGGTGGCCTGCTGAATGTTGAAGGCAGTTTTAAATACGTTGTTTTCCTCTCTTTTTCTTACAAAATCAAACCGGGATAACCAAGGCTGACAGTAGATTTTTGCTGAGTTTAATAGGCGTAAATCTCTCTCTGGATGGAATTAGCATCAGGCATGAAGAGCCCGGCTCGGGGAGAAAGACGATGGCAGTATCGCTAACGGGCATTTTCAAAGACTTCCCTGTGTTTGGTGGCAAATCCCAGCAGCTCAACACAGAAAAAAGTCAAATTGTCACAAGTCATTAGCAGTTGTCACTTCATAGACCTTCACACTGGAGTTTCCCCCCCTTTGGAATTTCAGTGGAATGTTTTATTATATTTTTTTTTCTTCTACTTCAAGTAAGTAGGACAATCAGATGTTGTATAGAACTGCAGGGATTTAACCCATTCATAGCTTTTTGTCTGTGGCTCCAAAGAAACTATGATTTTTGGAGTTTGAGGTTCAGGTCTAATGTTCTGCCAGAACCTTTGCTACTTCCAGTAACTCTTTTTTTATACCCAAATCCCCAAGGACACATTTTCATAGAATCATAGAATGGTTAGAGTTGGAAGGGGCCTTAAAGATCATCCAGTTCCAATCCCTCTCCCAGGGCAGGGGGTGGGATCTGGATGATCTTTAAGTTTCCTTCCATCCCAAACCATTCTATGATTCTATCATCTCATAGTATAAGGTTTGTCACGAGGTCTTTCAACCAGCACCATCCAGGTAGGAAATTGCTCTAATTCCGTCTCCACCAGGATCTTTACTGCTCCAACGCAACCACTGAAGCAAAAGACTGAGAGGGGGATAGTTTTTACATATTCCCTTTCTGTTCCTTTCTCTGAGAGGCAGATTTTGGGAGCCTTATTTAGATGGGTTGTGGTTTTTTTTCCAAATTCTCAGATACAAAGTGGTGCCGCTACCCAAGGGTGTTGAAACCGTGGCTGATAGAAAGTTATTTTTATATTTTAATATTTTTTTTTCCACAGAGTCATCCAGAAATAGAAAGGTTCCGGTTTAGTTTATATGCTTTGAATTCCCCAAATTTGAAGAATACATTAGTAATGCTTTGGTGGTGTAATTAAATACCTAATTATATTTAGCAGTTTTTACAGTTTTTGCCAGTTTCTGATAGCTTCTACTGCAGCGATCGTCCCTGTTTGTGACATTTAAAGCATATGTTTGAATTCTTCCAGCTCTGGTGCCTCCTCATTTTGTTGCTCTTTTTTAGAACCGATAATGTAACTTTTGCAAAATAATTGCACAATAAGAAATACAGTGTCGTTTTTCAAAATACACAAAATGAGTAGGTATGCTCTCAAGAAAAAAAGAAATAGAATCATAGAATGGTTAGAGTTGGAAGGGACCTTAAAAATCATCAAGTTCCAAGTCCCCTGCCGTGGGTGGGGACACCTCCCACCACACCAGGTTGCTCCAAGCCCCATCCAGCCTGGCCTTGAACCTCTTCAGGGATGGGGCCTCCACAACTTCTCTGGGCAACCTGTTCCAGTTTCCCACCACCCTCACATATAGAGAATGACAGTGCAGCTGCTGGTGTGCTGAGAACAAGGAACCAGCTGGTTTTGGGAGTCACGGAGTGGTTGGGGGCACTGGTACAGGTTGCCCACAGAAGCTGTGGCTGCCCCATCCCTGGAGGGGTTCAAGGCCAGGCTGGATGGGGCTTTGAGCAACCTGGTTTGGTGGGAGATGTCCCTGCCCATGGCAGGGGGGCTGGATCTCTATGATCTTTAAGTTCCCTTCCAACTCTAGCCATTCTACAATTCTATGATTCTATGAAACAAGGGTCTTTTGGTTTATTTTTGTGTGTGTAAGTAGCCCCTTTTAGAAGCAAAATATATTGAGGAGATAATAAAAAAGGAAAGCCAAACAAGAACATGGAAGTCACCTTAAACTTGCCCCGGAGAGGCTTTTTACAGTAAATCTTTTGGCGTTTTTGATATCCGTGTCATTACAAAGTCGGGGGGAAAAAATTGCCACCTTGGGTGACAAGCCACCCCGGAGAGAGCGATTGTGTCACAGGCCATTAAGGTTCATCCTTACAAAGCGGGATGTGGCTTTCTCCTTTGTTCAGCTCCATTGATAACTCATCTGGGAGGTGTACAGGGGTGGCCGAGGGCTATAGCAAGAAGTGAACTTTGAAGCTCAAGGGTTATCTCCCTCGTGGAGCAACTCATAAACAGTATTGGCCCAGAAGGCATTGGTATGGAACCGTTGGCAAGGGATGCGTGACTTCAGTGTCACTTTGGTTTTAATAATAGGGGACATTGGTTTTATGGAGAGAGATGAAGCCTGCGAGCTTCAAGGGAACCTTCTGGGGCAGGAGCCGAGGGTTGGCTCATGCTGGAGTGCACCCAGCATGCGTGGGGGGGACAGATGGGTTTGAGATGGTGTCCTCAGGCCTTTGCGCTGTCGCAGCTTCCCTGTGGTGCCAGTGGAGATGGTCAGTGTTCCTCAGCTGGAAAATCACTGCCTCTCACAGTGTACTGTTCTTCAACTTCCAGGCTTAGCGTTGGTTTTTTTCACTTTTACCCTTTATTTAACTATTTATTGTGTAACAAAGCACAACAATATGCAGGTGCCCCCATTTTCATCTGTTTTTTTAGCCAATAACTTCTTTCTTATTGAACTTGTAATTGGACCCTCTTCTTTCTATTCCTGTCTCATAGATGAAGGTCCAGAATCCGAAAGGAACCACACGTATTCAGGAGCCCACATCTTTGTAGGTATGAGCCTTAACAAGGGCTCATCAGGCCATTTACTGGACAGTCACATCCTCAGCTCATGCACAAAGTCAAAGCTCAAGCAATAATGAAGTCTGCACGTTTTCTCTTAGGACATTTGTAGCTGTGGTGAGAAATTTGCCCTTAAAATACACGATCTGAATACAGTTTTTTCATCTTTTGAGTTGTGCAGGAAAGAGAGATCACCATCTGATTCTCCACTTACTGAAAGAAATGTTGGAAAGGACATGACCTGATTATCTTTCTTCCCATTTCTTGTCTACATGAAGTCTTTCAAACCACCAATTTTTGTCATTGATCCTAGAATTTTCATAATTTCTTTATTCACTGAAGAGGGCAATGAAGTATGTATGTGTATTATAATTCTGCAAATAATGTCTCTTAGGTAAAGAGTCAAAGATTCTGGTATTGATAAACTTTAAAAAAATTCTCTTTGGTTAAGCTTCGACTATGACAGTCACAGTATTTCAGGTTCCAAGTGAAACAGAAATATAGAATTTACCTCAGACTTCTTAATCCCATTCCTCATTCTGTCACTTCTTTTGTTGCCTTGACACCAAGTTGATGCTGTAGCTCGCGGGCGAAAATTAAGCATTTCGGTGAACCAGTCTGCAAAGGGATGGATGTTATAAATTGAAATGCTAATTGTAGACCAAGGAGCTTTGGAAATGGGTGAGAATTTGGAGGAGGCTTGAAATTTAATGCGTGCAATAACATTTATGTGGTCTTGAGGTTGTCTGCGTTGTATTTACACGCGTTCCTTTGGATCGTGAGTTTATGTTGTTTATAGAGATCTGACACTCTTCTTGGGCTATAAATTGCAATTTATATGCTCATCAAAGGATTAGTGCAGTAGACATCGTGAAAGGAGATGGGTGCTTATCATTAATTTTATTACATTGTAGAATTTTCAATAGCCTTGAAAATTGAACCTTTTGTTCTGTTTTGTTTGGTTTTGCCATGACTGAGCGTTGTAGATCTAGTTGTAACCCAGCCTCTTCAAGACTGGGTGGAAGACTGAGATTCAGTTAGATTCAGTTATTATTATTATTATTATTACTTTTTTTCCTGAAGCATTTAAAAACACTGAAATGTCTGTGTGTGTGTGCAGAGGGGACAGAAGCACACAGAGGAAAAGGTAAAAATCTCCATTAAGTTTTTTATCTCTAAAGGCAGAAGAGCTGACGCCGCTCATGTTGAGTTTACAGCTGAGATTCCTCTCATCAAAGTATTAGAGTACCTAAAAATACTAAGTGACCTTATTTACTAGAATTATTGGGATAATTTATCGCTAGAATAATTATTCTCGTTATTTTTATGTCTAAATAAATACGGTTTCAGTTATGTATTATGGTGAGGGTGGAAAATTTTTATTTCTCTTGGCTGAGATTCACAACCATTAATTAAAACAAGGCTGCTTCTGGGAAGAGGGGGCTGTCAAGCCTTGTAGAGCTCAAACACCAACCACTCTTACGTTAATCTAAGTCTGGATAAACTGCATCCTTGTATTGCTGTTTCCCCTCTGTTGGAATCTTCCACTGGAAATCTTCTAAGAAAAGATTGGAAGAGGGGGAGGGGGACGAAGGATTTTCAAATTGAGATCAAATTGTGTGTAGCTGTTAAGGACTGGTAGGACATTTGCTTTGAAAAGATGAACCTGTTGTCAAAATCAGCAAAAATGCCAGCACCGACTCTGTTTCTCTCCCTCCCCTAATGAATTTGAGTGTCTCAGGCCTTCAAGATGTCACTGAGATGTGCACCGTATATTATTTATTGGGATTTTTTGCCTTACACTCTCTGATCCTCGGGTTTAACCAATTGGACACCCTCCGTTGACAGCCCGTGTCATCTTCGCCCTGCCACAATCACCGAGTGATCAACAAAAATAACTCCCTCGTTGAAGTCGAATCAAAGCCACTGAAGGGTGAACGTCGCAATCACAGCCTTTCAGTCTGTGATGTGCGGGCCTGGCCACCAGTCTCCAAATCCCTGCTACTTCTCCTTTCTTTAGTAGCCGAGCTTCAAAGAGGAGGGCAGCCTCATCCTTGACTTTAAACACACTTTAATAAGAAATCCTTTCCTTCACTGCCTTCTCTGCCATCGCCCATCACGCATAAATCACTGGAATTTCACACTTTGGGCTTGCTTTTCTTTTTTTAAGAACTATTTAGCTTTTCTGACTATTTTCTGACTATTCAGCTTTTCTTTTTTTTTGATACAGATTGGCATCGGAGTTGTACTGAGGATTTGTTTCTCTAAATTGTCTATTTCTTTGCTGCCACATCAGAGTGACCAGAGGGAGAGGGAGGGGGAAGCAAACCTTATTTCAGTAACTAATTCACTTCTGGAAGACTCGTAGTTCCCCCTGTCTTTAATGTCAGCGCTGTCCCACCGTGACCTGATGCCGAGATGCACCTGGTCCTCCCTGACATGTGTTGTAGAAAATACTGACCCGACCTTTAAAAAAATTTATTAACATTTATAGATTTTATTTTATTGTGTCATGTTGAGAGGAATTGTTCCGGCTGGGCAGGAGAAGTGCTTCTCTAATGGCATGGCTTCACTCGTTTGAGTAACAACATGTTAAAAACACCTCCCTCTTCAATCCTAAACTGACTGTCCTCATCACATCTGCCCTTTCACATTTATTTTATCTATACTTGCTGGTCTTTGCAGATTAGCTTTAATAAACTGCTGGTTGTGATATTCTCTACTGTCTGTGGACGTCACCTAACACAGAATGAAGCCTTCCCCACAGGTGGAAGCGGTGTTGGTCAGCTGTACCATGAACATGAGCCAGCAGTGTGCCCAGGTGGCCAAGAAAGCCACCAGCATCCTGGCCTAGATCAGGAATAGTGTGGTGATTAGGACTCAGGAGGTGATCGTCCCCTTCTACTTGGCACTGGTGAGGCCCCACCTTGAGTGCAGTGTCCAGTTTTGGGCTCCTTACCACAGAAAAGAAGACATTGAGGTGCTGGAGCAGGTCCAGAGAAGAACGATGAACCTGGTGAGGTGTCTAGAGAGTAAGCCTTACGAGGAGAGATTGAGGGACCTGGAGGAGATTAGTCTGGAGGAGGCTGAGGGGAAGACCTTCTCACTCTCTACAACTCCCTGAAAGGAAGGTGTGGAGAAGCAGGGGTTGGCCTCTTCTCTCAAGTCACAGACAGTAGGACGAGAGGAAATGGCCTCGAGTTGCTCCAAGGGAGATTCAGATTGGATATTAGGAACAATTTTATACTGCAAGGGTTGTGAAGCCATAGAATGGACTGCCCAGGAAGTGGTGGAGTCACCATCCCTGGAGGTATTCAAAAGATGGGTTGACATAGAGCTTAATGACATGGTTTAGTGATGGGTGGTTCTTCTGATAAAAAACACCACTAAACCATGTCCCTCATGTCTACCTGTCTTTTGAAGTCTCCCCTCAGCCTCCTTTTCTCCAGACTGACCACCCCCAGCTCCCTCAGCCTCTCTCTATAAGGCTTATTCTCCAGATCTACCACCACCTCTGTTGCCCTTCTCTGGACCCACTCCAGCACTTCAAAAGTCTACTTTGTGGTGAGGACCCCAAAACTGGACACAACTCTCTACATTCCTGCTTTTGGGGATCAGTTTATTTTTAATTCATGTTAAATAAGGCATGTATCTGATGTCAGTCAGTTACTTTAATGATCAAAATGGGATCCTGCTTCTCCCAGGTCTTTATCACAGATGTCCCACTGATGCCATGTGTACCTTCACCACAAACTGGCTTTGGTGCCTCTGCTTTACCTCTCTGCCCCTTGTCCTACCTCCTTCTGCTGGGCTTTCCCCACAACTAATCGTGTAACGATTGCAAAACGTTCTGAGATGGGAATGGTTGTGTCACTGCCTGGTTTTCACCGTGCTTATATTTCCTCCCAGCGTGTAGGGTTCTCCAAGCCCATCTCCCAAGCAGCCGCGCAATCGTTGCTTAATGTGCGTGCTGCACTAACGACTGAAATTAATTTCTTGGAAATGACACCGAAATAATTAATATAGCCCTCTTGGGCTGCCTGTGATAGAAGTGAGCTGAGGAAGTGGAGATATTAAAGAGTTGCTGTCCTTCTCCCCACATGTGAAATGTCATCATCAGCTCAGAGCCGTCTTGCTTTATTACGGCCATATTAAAATGAATGTTTTGCACATCTTCATAGTAGTGCCTATTAACAGCGTTTCCTTGATTTAAGAAACAGCTCCAGCATGCCAACGCAGCCCATTTCGATGAATAAATTTAGCACTTTAATGCTATTTATTTACTCCACACTGTAAAATGGAATAAGATAAATAATAGGTCCCCGAGGGGCACGGGGTAAGTTGGTGATCATCCTCTCAGCAGGCAGATGAACACAGCTCGAGTAGGGAAATAATGATCAAAATTCACCGTGCTCCCCGGGATGCCATTTATATACCTGAATCTAATAAAGAAAGAATTACAATGCTTAACAACGTGCTTAGCACTGGGATCTCAATGTAATGAGACCAGCAGCAAGGAATCTACAGCCATAGGGGCTAAATCTGAAGCGTCATGTTGGAGGTGTTGATGGTGAGAGATAGAGGGATCCAACACCCCTTCAAGGTGGGATTTGCCAGCTTCTGAGATATCTGTGCTTCCTTCTTTACTGGCTAGCAAAATCCAGTTGCAGGGCAAGCTTTTTCTTCTATATCTAAAGTGTATTGAAGGGCTGAGGGACTTGGGTCTCCTTAGTATGGAGAGGAGAAGACTGATGGGAGATCTCGTCAATGCTTATAAATACTCAAAGTGTGGGTGTCAAGAGGATGGGCCCAGTCTTTTTTCAGTGGTACCCAGTGACAGGACAAGAGGCAGTGGGCAAGAACCACCACAGAGCATCCTGGGAGGATCTGCTGGGATCAGATATCATCATGTCACAGAGACAGAGTGTCTGGAGAAATATCAGATAATGAGAAATAGTAAATTTCCAGTTCGTTGAAACATCTCTCCTGTGAAGACAGGCTGAGAGCCCATGCTGAGGGCTCCAGGGAGACCTTCCAATGTCTGAATGGAGCTACAGGAGAGCTGGAGAGGGACTCTTTGTCAGGGAGAGGAGTGACAGGACAAGGGGTAATGGTTTTAAATTGGAAGAGGGGAGACTTAGATGAGATATTAGGAAGAAATTCTTTGCTGTGAGGGTGGTGAGGCACCGGAACAGGTTGCCCAGAGAAGCTGTGGCTGCCCCATTCCTGGAGAGGTTCAAGACCAGGCTGGATGGGGCTTGGAGCAACGTGGTCTGGTGGGAGGTGTCCCTGCCCATGGCAGTGGGTTGGAACTGGATGATCTTTGTGGTCTTTTCCAATTCTATCCATTCTATGATTCTGTGATTGCTGTTTTCAGGTGCGTGCATTTGTTTTCAGCGAAACATCAAATTCTCCTGGAGAAAATGGATTCTTCTAATGAAAATGGAAACGTTTAATAGAAAATTAATTCTAGAGAAAAATTGGAGAGATGAATTGTGACCACCTTCAGTTATCACATGTAGCTGAGTGCACAGGCACGCACAGCCGGCAGATGCGCTGAAGGAGAAAGGGGGCTGGTTTTTACTTGGCCCTCTTCCAGCCAGGCCCACACATTCCAAGCGAATATAATTTACATATCATTCAGACGGTTGGAATTCCCAGTTGTACAGGAGGATATGTGTCTTCTGTTTGATTCGTTTTTCATTCTGGTTAAATAAATCCTTTCCCGTGCAGGAGAATAAAGCTTTCTGTGTGCTTGGGTATGCAGGAGCTATTTCACATAAGCTATTCATGCAGAGCATGAAAGGCATCTTGCAGGAATAACCTCAATTGGTTATTTTTAGGAGGGGGAGGATGGCATCAGCAAAACCACTAGAGACATCTCTTCTGCCACTGTATACACAGCTCTGAATAAAAGAAGCCAGTTGCTGCCTAATGAAAAGAGAAATTGGAAACCCCACACAGGCTTATTACAGTCACACAGATGCTTTTGCCGAGATTTCCACCTTCCTGGGCTGAATTTGTTCATTTTTTCTCTGCAGAAAACCTCTACTGCAAGAACTGTTTGGAGAGAAAGAGGGGAGGGGGATTTGTGGTGGTGGGGAATCAACTACTGGACCAAGTAAATTAGTTCAGGGACGTTGCAGGCTTCCCTAATGGCAGGTTTGTAGACGCTGGATGTTTTGGGAGGTAGGGGAATGAGCAAGCTCTGATTGCTCCTTGGGCACAAGGGTGATTTCTGCGTCTGCCACGTTCTCATTTATGGAATCACATAAATCATAACAGTATGGAATCACATGGAATCACTCTCCACAGCCCTTGTTGTCTTCTGGGTAGGACAACGGGATGCAGAGTGTCAATCCAGTAAAGACATCTTGCTTCCTCAGAAAGTTACCTAACTTACACCGAAAGCCTGATCCATGCTCTGTTGAAGGAAATGCTCATATTTCCAGCAAACTTGGCTTTGGAGGAAGTTTCTTACTATTTTTTGCTTGAGAATCAGAAGGTCGAGGGAGGGAAGGAGGTTATTTTCCATCACAGTAGGGTTGCAGGTCTGGAAACGAGAATGAAAGACAGTGAGTCTGGATATGGATTGGCAAGTGTGGGATGTGACTGTAGATGGTCCATTCTTGGGTGTCTGAGAAGTCCTGAGTGTGCAGGATCTTCCTCAGAAGGTCATACATCATTCTGGGCAACAAAGAAGATTCCTTATCCTAAACCATTTCTGGTTTTGTGTATATTTTTAGAGAAAGGCTGAATCTCGGGTGGGAAACTAGACCTTTTTCTCCCCAGTCGTTTTCATTTCAATTGGTTCTTAGGTATTTGTTATGGTACTCTAAGATCTGTATTGTTTCTTCCATCTTAATTAAAACTCCCACAATGAAGAGGTTTTATTCTAGCTATTTGCAGTTGTGCAGTAAAGGAGAGGCCGTCTGCTTGAGTGTTTGTACCCCTTCAGGATTAGCTCTGTGTTTAGCTCTCGCTGCTTTAATTTGGGCCGCAAGCGAGAGGCGCATGTGAAGTGTGCTCTGCAAGCTTCAGAAATCAGTTTGATTTCCCAACTTTTCCTCCTCATATCTGGACATGCTGGAAATACATCGAAGGTTGAAGGTTGGTGGAGGAAAAAGTGGAAGGAATTTTGACCTCTACACGATTTTTTGCTTTCACCCGCTCCTGAAAGTTAGTTTCTCTTTTCTTTAATAAAGCTGTTTATTACTGGAGATGGGTTGGAGACCTAGAAATAAGATTACGAAACAAATGAAATCTTTTTCCTGTTAAGAACTTGGCTGAATTGCATCTTTTTTAGCTCTGCTTCTGGCAAGAAACACGTTGGAAAAATCTGACTGTGACCAGGGAGCCATGATTGGAAAATGGAGGCTTTCCAAAATATTGTCTGGTGTCTTTGACATCTCATTATCTTGGAGAACTGGCTTTTGTGTGAAGATAGATAGGTCTGCAGATACTTTTGGGATGATTCAAGGAGAATGTTTAGGAATTCAACCTAAAATCTGTCCAAATCTACTAATAGTTTTCCATTTAATCCCTTGAGCCTTGAGTTCTTCATATGGAGGGAGCTCTTCTGCATGGCTGTGATTTGTAGTCATCCAGTTTAATAATCTACACATTTTCTAGAACAAAGTCATTGGGTTTAATGCATGCTCCTCGCTGGGAGGAGAACTGGAGTTCATCTAGAACTGGAGTCAGGAATGCACAGATCAGGGTCAAAGGGAGGTGAACAGGCATGGACCTCTTTGGACTTCGGCCATCGAAGAAAGAGCATTGACCCTTTTCATCTCTCAGCTTTGGTCAGTTGATCTCAGTTGGTCAGTTTTGGGTCCCCTGTCCTGTCTACTCCTCCCTACAGGTGAGACCCCTCTACACTTTTCCGCTTCCAACCCTCCAACGAGGCAAATAACACAATTCTCTGACCTTGGCTGTTCTAATAATAAGTATAAGCAAGGGCCTCTCTGCACCATCTCTTGGTATAATCAGGTCTTATCACTGGGAGAGTGAACAGTTTTCTAAACAATATGCCGTTAATTTCAGAGTTTAGTGAGTTAGAAGAGGCCCAGCTAAAAAAGTAAAATTGTAAAACAGAAAATTGGTTCATTTTACCTCAAACCCGGACAGCTGTAAAATCTTTCTCTTTTCCTGATCAATGAAGCATCTGAGCATTTTACATTTGTTGTATGTGTTAAATCATGTACAGATTACCAAGCTTAATATTTTTCTACTGAAGATCAAAGGCCTTGAGCTCTGTACAAGCAACATCTTGTAGATGAGGAGGGTGAGCAGGGTACGGCAGGTCCCTTTCTGCAGAGAATTCTGCTCCTCTTTAGTCATGCAGATTTTCCCAAAGTCTTTTGATGGGCCTCATAAATCAAATATTTTCATGCTTTTTCACCCCTGCGTTGAAGTTTAGATTTGAATCGTTCCAGGGTTGATGCCTTCTTAGGCAATACTGTTGTTGATAACATGCCATGGGGCCTGTGAGGGCTGTCCATTTCTGAAATCGATCCCTGAGTTCCTGCATACGTCTTGCTTACACCTTTCCCCCGTGATGATTGATGTTAACTAAATAAGCTGCCATCTATAGAAAAATCATTGCATGCTGTTGATTTTATATAACTTTATTTTCTGAAATTTTTCACTCGGTTGGAGAAATTGTAATTTCAAAACCCATTTCTTTAGGCCTGATAGAAAATTTTTCCCAGCCTGTGGGCGTACTGGGGAGCTGGATCAAATCTTTCAGTGCTTAGGGGTATGGATGAGCATAGTTACCAGCAGCAGTTCCCAGTGTGCTTTAAAAGGTTCTGATTTTAACTGCTCTTGGCTTGTGATGCCAACCCTTGCTTCAGCATTGTTTTCTCCCAGCTTTAATTGATGCAATTCAGTATCAGTGTGATGGGAAGAGAATCTGTGACGGTACAAGTGTGCATCATCCCCATTAGTATGAGTCATGAAGATGCTTTACCAAATGCAAGACATTTCAGTGGTGATACTGGGGGAGTGTAACTGTTTGGACTCATGTAGCTTTGCTTGTAGCTGTTTTCCTTCCCTCTTGGGTTTGCTGTAACATTCCATGGAAGAGAGAAAGTGAGGAGTTTTATTTGTTGCAGTATACCCAACTCTTCTTTCCTGAAGCAAACTCCAGAATGAAGAGCTGAACCTTGAAATCTTCTCTGTAGGTAGATGTAAATGGGTCTGATGGATAAAGAAGGGAATGAGATCATAGAATGGTTAGAGGTGGAAGGGACCTTCAAGATCATCGAGTTCCAACCCCCCTGCCATGGGCAGGGATACCTCCCACCAGACCAGGTTGCTCCAAGCCCCATCCAGCCTGGCCGTCAACACTTCCAGGGATGGGGCAACCACTGCCTCTCTGGTGAACTTGTTCCAGTGCCTCACCACCCTCACAGGAAAGAATTTCTTTCTGGTATCTAATCTACATGAAGACCCTCCTGTGAAACACCCTCTGGCATCAGCTTCCTCCTTCCTAATTTTGGAAACTTAGGCATGACCTGCCTCTGCAGACTGCTTATAAAGAGAGATGGTCTTTGCAGTGGAAGGGCTTCCCTGTGGCTGCTCAAGCATAATTTTTGAATTATTATTATTATTATAATTTTTGACGGTTCTATGAAGAAGAACTCAAAATAGTCAGGATAAAATATTTGGTGATGTTCAGGATTGGGAAGGGAATGTAGCCTTACTTTTCCAATACACTGAAAAAACAGAAAAGGGGACTTTATGATCTCTTCCAGCCACAACGATTCTATGATTCTATGAACTGCAGGCCTCTGTCCTGTGCTTGGAAGAAACTGCAGTTTCAGGCCGTGTAGGAAAACAGCTCTTTTGGTTTTTTTCCACTCTTCTCCCTGGTTTTCTTGATAACAGTGCTGCTCTTTAGCTTGGGAAATCAAGATCTTCCACCTATGCATTTCCTTCCCTAGATGGGAAGACTGCATGACACACCAGAAACACAAGCAGAATCGTCTTTGGTGGTACTGTCCACGTGATGCTGAAGATCCCTTAACACTGGTAATTAACCCAGGGCCGTTTCTTCCTAATTTAAAACGAGTTTTGATGTCCAGAGTTGCCTTTGGCTACTGCTTGAATGAATTAGGATTTCAATATTGCCTCCTATTTACTAACTCACAGTAGAATGAACTTGGAGTCAGATCCTCATTTAGTTAAAATAAATGTACTTCCATGGTATGAAACAAATTTAAACCAGCGGACGATTTGGCCTGGGGGAGCGTGAGAGGCAGCGTGTTGGATCAGGCTTTGA
Source organism: Thinocorus orbignyianus (assembly GCA_013400375.1). Classification (NCBI taxonomy): domain Eukaryota; kingdom Metazoa; phylum Chordata; class Aves; order Ciconiiformes; family Thinocoridae; genus Thinocorus; species Thinocorus orbignyianus. Next base: position 196,133 of record VXBW01000371.1, on the reverse strand, counting down.
GTTGCATTATAATGAGTAAGAAACATATAATGTGGTTGAGTCCAGGAGAAGAGGTTTAAACCAGGCTGGCTTTCTACCTCATGCCATTCCTAATGCATAACAGAATGGAAATGAATTAATATGCCATCAAATTGGAGGCTCGCAGGAGAAGAAATAGTTGATGCAAATGCATGTTCCTTCATTTTCAGTGGGTAGATGCAGCTTGTCCTTTAGGTATTTGGTGTTTGGGCCTTGGGAAGAAAAACATTGCAATGAAGATAAACAGATCAAGGGATGGTTTCAAAGTCATTATTTCCACCAAAACCTTTCAATCTCCTTGTTCATTTTCTGGATGCCGTGACCCTCGTGGACGTCATCTGCTCTTTTCTGATTGTAAAGCCTTTCCCTCTCCATTCCATTCCCTTGTGGATCTCATCTCTTCTGAGCTGTCCTTTCTTCCTTTGTGAGCCTTCCCTACTCCTCCAGCTGTCTTATTCGGGCTGACACCTTTTGTTAATGTTATCAGAGAGATTAGAGGACTCAGATTCATGAGGGAACTGGTGCGGATTCTTCTGGGTCAACAAATTTGTTCCTGATGATCACGCTCTTTGAATGCTCAGTGCAGTGGGATTGATCAATATCAAGTTTGTGGCTAAGCCCATGTTTGAATTTGCTTGGGTTTAAGAGGTCAAGTACTAATTTTGAGGGAAATTGGGATTTGGAGGAAAGAAGAGAGGAACTGGTGGTTGGGATTTTTCTCCCAAGCTTTGCATCTCTTGGGTTTTTTATTGGTCTTTCTGCGCACAGAGAAATAATAAAATCATTAGAATAGTCAAAATTTTGGTAGGGGAGCTTTGTCAGCACTGGCTTGGCTTGTGATTCTTTCTAACTCTTCCAGATAACTCTTCCAGTCCACCAGGGATCCACCCTATGGCTGGGAGATGCCACTAGGTTGTTTCCACCATGATATTTTGTAGACTTCACTGCATTTCCCTCTTTTGGGACTCTACTGTGGTTGTCCATGTGTCTTCACTGCAGGTGTTTGAATGAACATCCCTTGGCCTGACACTAAAGGCCAAAGAATAAGCCTTTAGATCTTTAAAAGAAATTTCAAATTTTGGAATGAAGCTTTTTGATGTGAGTTTAGAACAGCTCCACTCTTCACCTGTAGTGGAATAAACATCCTAAAAGTAAATGTAATTTGGGAGTGCTTCTGGATGAGAAGCTCCCCAGGAGCCGGCAGTGCGCGCTGGCAGCCCAGAAACCAACCCCATCCTGGGTTGCATCAAAAGAAACGTGACCAGCAGGTCACGGGAGGTGATTCTCCCCCTCTGCTCTGTGATTGTGAGACCCCACCTAGAGTCCTGTGTCCAGCTCTGGAGTCCTCAACATAGAAAGGACATCAAACTGNTTTATTTAATGTAAAACAAAGATATTACAGCTTAGGTCTTGGCTGTTCGAAGCAAGATAATCTGTGCTGTGGGTATCTGTTTATGTATCATTGCTGAAACCCTGCTTATTTGCAAAAACAAAAGAACCAAATCTTGTTTGCTTTATTTTGGGCAGCTTAAAAACATGAGGTTGTTGCCGAGCATCATTTATTTCGCCGTAAGTTAAGAAATGTTTGTGGGCAGTATGGACTGGGGAAAATCACCCGCGCTGTCGTGGCTTGGAATTCAATCCTGCAAATCAAGTCAGACAACAACAATAGCCGTGTTTTTAGGCAACAGCCCTCAACAAAGTAGGCTTGCGTTAGGTCTCTGCCAAGGTTAACCTTCACACAAGAGTTTTGCAGAGAAATGGAGCCGTCTTTATCTCTCTGCCTCACTCGTTTCATGTCCCGGTATTGGTGGCCTTAATCACGTCTCGCAGACTCCTGCAGGAGGGAGAGGGATTTCGAAAAGGGGAGGAAGAAAGAGTGAGCAACAGCAAAACAATCTCCCCGTGTGTTTTACTCCGAATCCCAGTGGATTAACGACAGTAGTTTGCATTAGCAGTGACAGTACAGAGATGATTACTCTTCCCTAGAGACCGGCAGGGATAGAAATGGTGCTCCATTATGTGGCTCATTATTATTCTCCGTGCTAAGTGGCACGGTGACTGGGGAGCCAAAGGGCAGAGTTGAGCAGTGGTTTGAAGCTAATAAAGTTGTACGAAGCAGGAGATGGGATTGTTAAAAAGGAAAGCTTTGTTCCAAGGTGTCTGAAAGTACCTTTTTATTTTTTACTGAGCCGAAGATGTGTGTTGGCTGTGTTGGCGTTATGCAGTTTGATGGAAAAATGTTTACTTTCCTTTCTTTATTGAAATTTTATATGAAAAACCCTCAAATTACATTTTACTAGAGTATGTTTTCCTCCCCAATTCAGATTTCTGGTCTTGTTTTCTCCCCTATATATAATCCAAAGTGATTGACAAATGGACAGTTTTGAGGATGGACATCTTTAAGGAAGCTCATGTTAAACCTGTTTCCTTAAACAAGCCGGAGTGACCTTGTTCCCACCTCTCAGGGACAATTCCAGAAGTCTTGTGTTTCCTTTCTGTTTAGTCTTCGCATGGAAAGCAGGTTTCATGGTCTTAATTTCATCGTTCCACCTCCACATCATTGTACAATTGTGTTGCTTGATTATCCTCTTCATGGTTTATAAATGATTAGTGATTTCGTTCATCTCAGATGTTGCAAAACTTTACTAATAAATAACATCTCACTGGCATTTTTTGTGTAAGTAGACCGTGTTGTGGGTAAGCAAAGTGAGACAAAATGACTAAATCTTGCAATCAGGTGGCCAAGCAGAGGACCACAAAGATGATGAGGGGCCTAGAGCATCTCTCTTGCGAGGAAAGGTTGAGGGACTGGTGCCTTCTTAGTCTGGAGAAGAGAAGACTGAGGGGAGATCTGATCAACACCTATAAATACTTCCAGGGTGGGTATCAGGAGGATGGGGCCAGTCTTTTTTCAGTGGTGCCCAGTGAGAGGACAAGAGGAAATGGGCACAAACCGGAATGTAAGTTCCATCTAAACATGAGGAGAAACTTCTTCACTTGGAGGGTGGCAGAGTCCTGGAAGAGGCTTCCCAGAGAGCTGGTGGAGTCTTCTTCTCTGGAGACATTCAAAACCCACCTGGACACGTTCCTGTGCAACCTCATCTGGGTGATCCTGCTCTGGCAGGGGATTGGACTCCATGATCTCCAGAGGTCCCTTCCAAGCACATCAGTCTGTGATTCTGTAAACTATTAATTGTCATCTGTCAGTAGGACATCTCATTTTTAGTTATTTATGAAACAAACTTAGTTTTAATTAGTTTTAACTGAGAAGACTGCTTATCTTTGTGTTTTCCCAGATTTTCTCTTTCCAGCCAACAGATNGATTTCCTCTTTCCAGCCAACAGATGCTTTAGCTTCAAGTCAAATATTTGTCTCTTGAAACTCCCGTTTCCTGCACAGGCAATTCATTTAAGGTGCTGGAGCATGTCCAGAGAAGGGTGTAGGCATGTTGAGGGGTCTGGAGCACAAGTCTTGTGAGGAGCAGCTGTGGGAGCTGGGGGCGTTCAGCCTAGAGAAAAGGAGGCTGAGGGGAGACCTTCTCACTCTCTGCAACTCACTGAGATGAGTGTGTAGTCGGAGTGGGTTGGTGTCTTTTCCCAAGTCACAGGCAACGGGACAAGAGGAAATGGCCTTAAGTTGCACCAGGAGAGGTTCAGGTTGGATATTAGGAAAAATTTTTACGAGGAAGGGGTTAAGCTTTGGAATGGACTGCCCAGCGAGGTGGTGGAGACACCATCCCTGGAGGGATTTAAAAGCTGGGTTGATGTAGTGCTCAGTGACATGGTTTAGTGATTTTATGAGAGTTAGGTTGATGATTGGACTAGATGATCTCAAAGAGACTGCTCTTCTCCCAAGTCATAAGCAATGGGACAAGAAGAAACAGCCTCAAGTTGTGCCAGAGGAGGTTTAGGATGAATATTAGGAAAAAATTCTTCAACGAAAGGGTAAACAAATCATGGAGCAGGGGTATTTATTTCCTAAGAGCAAATTGAGGCTCACGAATATAAAGAACAAAAACCCAACCTAGATGTCGGTGTTTGTAGAGACCCAAGTGATGCTGCTTTTGAAATACACTTCAATCCCATCATTTGTCAGGAGTGTCGGTGGGGTTGGCACCCTGGAAGGCAGCCTGTCTTTATTTACCAACTTCTGTAGAGTTGAGAAGTTTGTATTAAAAGCTAAAATGGGAAAAGCTTGCAAATTGTATCTGACGCCTTTCCGAAATAATATTCTGCAGCATGTTAAGAATATGAAAGTGAAATGTATTCTCCGTTTGTATTAGGCAGTGAGTGAGGTTGGGATGAACACTCTCTATTTTCTGTTCTACTCCAGCATGTACTTAAAGGGAATTATTGCTCTGTTAAATCTTTTAACTCTTAAAGTTTATTCCTTGCTTGCTGCAGGTAACGGAATATATTGTAGCAGTTAAAATCTCTCTCTTGGTTTTTATAACGTACTCTATGCCAAGCTACAGCAGGAAAGGATAAACGCATTTCTTCTAACTTTTACCCATGGAACAGTTTACATGATAAAAAGCCTGTTGTGGTGTTAAATGCTCTCATCTTTATTCACGTCCCAGGATGATTCTCAGAAAGACAGAATGATACAGGGTTGGAAGGGACCTCTGGAGATCATTTAGTCCAAACCCCTGCCTAAGAAGGTGCACCTAGAGTAGGTTGCACAGGAACATCTCCAGGCGGGTTTGGAATGTCTCCAGAGAAGAAGACTCCACCACCTCTCTGGGCAGCCTCTGCCAGGGCTCTGCCACCCTCAAAGTCAAGAAGTTCCTTTTCATGTTTAGATGGAATTTCTTATGTACAAGTTTGTACCTGTTTCTTCTTGTCCTGTCACTGACCACCACTGGGAAAAGACTGGTCCCATCCTCCTGACACCTACCCTTTAAGTCTTTATAGGTGTTGATCAGATCCCCCTCAGCCTTCTCTTCTCCAGACTGAAAAGACCCGAGTCCCTCAGCCTTTCTTCATCAGAGAGATGCTCCACAAAGGCTACGTTGTGTGTACTACTGGATCAGGAGCACTTTCAAAACCTAGCTTATAGTGGCATCTAGAATAAACAGGGATTTTTGTTTAATATCCATATAATATGATTACACTCCTTCACTAGGCTTGAGCTGAGCTCTAGAGCAACTGGGTTGTTACTGGATTTAATAACTGTCGGTGAACGCTGTGTCGAGAAGAAACTACAAGGTTTTGGATCTCACAGATGGATGCTGTTTAATTCAGAAATGCACTCAAGATGCTTTGCTGACTACCAAGCCGGTTCCGTTCCTGTGAGTTCCCTACCTAGATTCCTTAAATGCTGTGTAAAACCAGAATTGGGGAAGATTAGCAGCTCCCTCAACGCTGGTAATAGCAAGAGGGCCAGTAACTCACCTCTCTCTGAGCCACGCTACCAGTAATTACTGCGTTAAGTTCCTTCTGTTTGTTCATTCTTACTGTAAATTAAGAAGGGAAGATTTGGGACTCGTCTAACAGGCAACTTGATGAGGTTTGCAAATAGAGATGTGCCTTCAAAGAGTCATTTAGGGCAATTATTTTAGAGCAGTTCTTTGCTGATGGAGACAAAACACGCTATTAAAAGTAAAAAAAAAGATAAGGCCGGTGCTGCAGTTGTTTTCCTAATGTACTCCAGTTGATGGCTTTTTAGTGTCACAGAAATTCCCAGTTTCTTATAAGTGTTTTTCGACAGTAGCAGTGGTTTTGAATTGCTGCACCCGTTGCTCCTCTCCCCAGAAATGACATCAGTCTATATTTAGATGGATTCTGCTGGCTTGAGATCTCCACATTAATACATCGGTGTATATTTTTGTTCGTAGAAAGGCAGCCCTTTTAGTCTTTTCTAAGGAACGTGTGTAACCACGAGGAAAACTTGGAGTCTTGGCTGCAGCTGCTCCGTGTGAAAGGCAGCTGCAGTGGGACATACGGATCCTTCTGTCGAGCTTCCATCGGAGGCTGGTGTCTTCCTGGAGGCAGATTGAACTGGGAGAGATTCAAGACCAAATACATAGAAAAGCCAAAGCTAATGTGATCTCACCCCGAAAGAGAGAATCAGTCTCAGTGAATCTTTGCAAAGAGACACTAGTGATTTATTTTCATATCATCAAAATGAGATTGAAATATAGAGAGGTTGCCCAGAGAAGCTGTGGCTGCCCCATCCCTGAAGGGGTTCAAGGCCAGGTTGGATGAGGCTTTGAGCAACCTGGTCTAGTCTAATCATGGAATAGTTTGGGTTGGAAGGAACCTCTAAAGATCATCCAGTCCAATCCCCCTGCCATGAGCAGGGACATCTTCAAGTAGAACAGGCTGCTCAGAACCCTGTCCAACCTGGCCTTGAATATTTCCAGGGATAGGGCTTCTACCACCTCTTTGGGCAACTTGGGTCAGTATCTCACCACCCTCAGTGTGATTTTTATTTTTTCCTTCTGTCTAGTTTGAGTCTCTCTTTTTCCAGTTTAAAACCATTCCCCCTTGTCCTGTGGCTCCACTCCCTGATCAAGAGTCCCTCCTCTCCTGGAGCCCCTTTAGAGACTCGAAGGGGCCTTGAGGTCTCCCTGGAGCCTTCTATTCTCCAGGCTGAACCCCCTCCAACTCTCTCTGTGTCCTCACAGCAGAGGGACTCCATCCCTCCCAGCATCTCCACGGCCCTCTCTGGACCCACTCCAACGTGTCAATGTCTCTCCTGTGCTGAGGCCCCAGACCTGGAGGCAGCACTGGTGGGAAGGGGTCTCCCCAGAGCGGAGCAGAGGGGCAGAATCATCCCTGTCATCCTGCTGGCCACGCTGCTGGGGATGCAGCCCAGGATGTGGGGTGCCAACTCACATCCAACTTTTCATCCACCATCACCCCCAAGCCCTTCTCCTCAGAGCTGCTCTCCATCCCTGGATCTCCAATCTGTGCTGATATGGGGAGGTTCCCCAACCCAGGTGGAAGACCCTGCCCTTGGCCTTGTTGAACCTCATGAGGTTCACACGGGCTCTGTTCCTGAGCTCGTGAAAAAGCAAAGCCTTTCTTGGGTAAGCTGCTGGGACAGAAATTTAGATGTTGAGCGTGTCCTTGGCCAAGCACAGCAGTTTGGAAGCTGCTTTCTTGAGCTCCCTGATGTGTGTAGTCTCCCGTGAGTGCTGTAGCATCGTGTTGTTCTTTACAAAACCGGGCCTGAATTGAGCAGCGCGTCGTGTTACAGGATGTTATCGGCGACTTTTGAAGATGCACACAGTTGGAGGAGTCATCAGTCTAACGACATGATATCAGAAGAGGGGATGAGAAGAAAATATTAGCTCTGTTGTTGGTGAAACAATGGGAGCTACGGTGTACAGCCGTGTATCTATTGAACAAAAAGCAATCGAAAATGAACTGTATTATTTCTCACTCACTTGTTCTGTCAGTGATTGAGGCGTTTCAGAGCACGACCAGGAAAATAATAGGTTTGTTTCACAATGGTAGAAGTTTAACAAATGCTCAATCATTCACCCGACATCGTTGCTGCTGTCGGTGAGAGAGCTTTGGCGGGTGCTATTGATGCCTCGCTTCATTCTTATTGCCGCTTGCTTTTCAGATTCAATCTCCCTGCAACGGAGGAGCGAACGTTTCAATTTGCTACCTGTAGAGTCGTATTGAAATGCTCAGGCTAAAATGAGAGAGATGCTTTTGGGTGAGGCTGAAAGCAGAGGCTTTGTGGAAGGTGTTACACACACGCAAATCCTCTCACAAGGCCCTCGTTCACTAGCACGTGTCTCCTACCTGCACCTGACCCAGAGTTTTTGTAGGTAGAATATTTAAAGGCTGAGAGATTTGGGTCTTTTTAGTCTGGAGAAGAGAAGGTGAGGGGGGATTTGATCAACACCTATAAATATTTATAAATACAGGATGGGTGGATGGGTGTCAAGAGGGAGAGGCTAGACTTTTTTCAGTGGTGCCCAGTGAGAGGACAAGAGGAAATGGGCACAAACTCGAACATAAGAAGTTCCATCTAAATATGAGGAGGAAGTCTTCACTTAGAGAGTGGCAGAGCCCTAAAACAGGCTTCCCGGAGAGGTGATGGAGTCTCCGTCTCTGGAGACATTCCAAACCAGCCTGGAGATGTTCCTGTGCAACCTGCTCTGGGTGGACCTGCTTTGGCAGGGGGTTGGACTAGGTGGTCTCCAGTGGTCCCTTCCAGACTGATATCATCCTGTGATTCTTGTGATTCTCTGTGGGTACTGATAAGCTCTTTTACATCTTATGGGTGTCTACGTCCATATTAGCCTGATGTTCCCTTTTAGTCATAAAGTTTGATTGCACTGTCTCTGTGCTTGGCAAGAACTTTTGGACTTGGTGTGATTGAAAGAGCTCGGTCTAAGCTGTTCATCCAGCAGCTATTGCTCATATTCACTTGCTTCATCCTAAAACTGGGAACACAGTGAATGTCCTCTTAATCACTTACCTCTGAGTGTCTGCATCTCAGCCTGTGAGCAAAAGAAATGAGGCTAAGGAGAGGTGATGAATATACCCTTGCTATCACAANTATGATTCTATGATCCCATTAGGAACAATGAATATCAGGGCAAGCCTGGGTGGTCCTCTTCAACAAAATGCAAGTCTTGCTTAGATTTGTCTGGAAATAAGAGTATAACGCTCCCTCTTTGAACAGAAGTTTCTTCTACCTTGATTGCTGTGGACCCCTGAGAGGAATATATGAAATTCTTAGAAACGTTTTCTCTTTCTGTCTTTTTTTTTCCTTTTTTTCATGTTCTCATTTATTTTGTATTCCTGTGGCTCGCTGCGTACAAATCGATATAATAGCTCTTTGGTTCTGATTTAAAATTTTTAGCTCTGAATGCAGGCATTAAGTTGTCTCAAAGAAGCTGTTTCAGTCTCGGCAATTTGGAGGCCTGTTCCTAATATTTTACTAGTGCAGTTTGTACTTTAAGACTTTGCACTTCGTTGCTTTATCCTCTCTCACTGATTTTACTCATTGTCTCTCCTGAGCACCTCCTTTTGTGGTTGGTGCACCTCAATAACTTGGTGGAGAGGTGTTTGCCTAGGACATTCACCAATCCAGTAGTCTCTGACTGTTTGCCGCATTCTGGATGAGGACACAGGGGCTTTTCTGTGGTTTTCTCCTTCCTGGAGTCATTGACAGCAGAGATTTCTGAGGAAGATTTGTGCTCCCTTCTGCAGAAAGCAGATGTTGGGGTTTTCTTGGTTTTCCATCCCTGGAAGTGTTCAAGGCCAGGCTGGATGGGGCTTTGAGCAACCTGGCCCGGTGGGGGGTGTCCCTGCCCATGGCAGGGGGGTTGGAACTGGATGATCTTTAAGGTCCTTTCCAACTCTAACCATTCTATGGTTCTATCATTCTATGATTCTTCATCATGTAGCTCTGGAATGCATCCCAAGAAATGGTGTCCAGAGTATTGTGTCCAGAGTCCACATTGCAGCCAAGGCAGGGAGCTGTGCCGTCTGGAGACCCTCTACCGTTCCTCTTGAACTACTTGATTTCTTTGATTACCCTAAAGCCTCACTTATTCGTTCCTCACATTTTTCCAGCTGGAGAAATGTGTTCCCTATGAAGACCCCATTGCCTACAAGTAAGGAAGCACCCAGCCGTGAAGGTGATAGCTCAGGTTTTGGGTAGATTGATGGGTGTGAAGAGGCTCCCTCTATTCCTGAGGCTTTCTGTAAGTCTTGGAGGAATAATCCTCAAAGACATCAATGTTCTGGCCCAAGGCTGGCAAATCTAAGCTAAGGTTGCTCCTCCCACAGTGTGTTCAGCTAATTTGAGGAAGCAGAGACACGGCGATTGCACGTGGAAAGGTGCTGTGACAAAACCAAGTTGTCACCTGAACAACAGCAACAAAAAAATGGGATAACCTGTCCCATCAAACACAATGCAGTACAATAATCTCATCAGTTATTATGGACTTTGCTCTGATATATTGTCTGTAGATTGCTTGCCTCATTCATTATGGGTCAATATTTTGCCCACTTGCTGTGGAAGCCTTGCAGAACGTGGAGCTTCAGTTCTGAAGCAGTTTTCATTGGCATTTCTTTAATAAACTCTCATAATTTATAGACTCTCTTTTACATCTTCTCCTAGTGCCCCCAGAGTTTATTCTAGCCAGCTATAAAGAAATGAGATATTGAGTTGTTACTCTTCTTGATGAAGTCAATACAATCCATTTGTCTTACTAAGTGAGTAGCTCCACTTGACACGTTGCGCAATCCTAGATTCTACATTTTGGGGTGAAAAACAATACCTGGGAAAAGGATTAATTATCAGAAGTGACCAGACAGTCCCTCAAATCAACCATGCTTGCCCATAGGCATGCCTGGCCTGTATTGCTAATGCAGAGTCAACATAGCAGCTTCACCTGCAGTTTCAAGGTGATGATCTGTAATTATTAGATGATGATTGCTCTGAACACTGAAGAACATTTTGTTATTTTTAGATGACAACTTATCCTTCTTTTTTTTTTAAAAAAAAAAAAAAAGAAGAAGAAAAGTAGCATCACTGTGAAAGATATGAGATGGAAGAAGAAATTTGCTAAATGGGCAAGAGGATAAGAGGTAACGGGCACAAACTTGAACATAAGAAGTTCCATCTAAACATGAGGAGGAACTTCTTGACTTTGAGGATGGCAGAGTGCTGGAAGAGGCTGCCCAGAGTCTCCTTCTCTGGAGGCATTCCAAACCCATCTGGACAAGTTCCTGTGCAACCTGCTGTGGGTGAACCTGCTTTGGCAGGGGAGTTGGATTAGATGATCTCCAGAGGTCTCTTCCAACCCCGTATCGTTCTGTGATTCTGTGAAATGAAGGGGTGATTGTATTTTGGCTTGTGTATTGTCTTTCCTAAGAAGCAGCCTGAGTTCTGCTTCTTCGTCATCACATTCCTGTATCACAAAGACCCTGGGTCTTTTATTCTAGTTAGAAACATTGGAATTTTGGTGAGAGCTTGGTTTAGAAGTGATGGGGATGATTCTGCTGTACTTAAAGCACTTGGGGATCCTGCTCTTTAGATTTTCCCAACCATTCCCATGAGAACTGCAGAGAAAACTACAGAAGCCTATCATGCATTGGTATTCTGTTTCTGAAGTCTTCATGTCCTTTTGTATTAGATTTTCTTTGGTGGTTTATTTTTGCATAACTCCTTTAACTTCAATAAACATGACACCTGCGAAAGCAGAAACTCTTCCAAGCTCAACAGCAGCAACCAGTGAGGTCTTTCGGGGGCATTTTCTGGGGTATGAGCTGCTCTTTGCTACTTTCCTGATTTCGATCAGGATCTATACCTAAGGTTTTCTGGCTGTCAGCTGGTTAGGATAAAACTAAATGTTGTATTTACAGTTTAGATCCTTCTCATTTGTAGATCCCAAGGAAGTACAGAGCTGTTCTTCCAGCTTACCTTGTCAAGCAGATGAATGTTGTCTCACACTCCAAACTAGGGAAATGTAGGGTGAGGAGTTTCCACAAGCAGTTTGAGTGTTACCCATGCAGGTCTGTCATGTCGTGGAGAACCCTGCAGTAGGATTTTTGGAGGTTTCCAAGCCTTCTTCTGTCTTAAAAATTCAATAAGTTATAAAAAAGCAAAGGTAAAATTCAAGGTAGTATTGGGAATTGTGGATAATGGGCAATCCTGTGTGTCTGAAAGAACTGAAAGATAGAGAATCTTGTCAGGATTTGACCCATGTGCACTCCTTGGCCTGTTCCACAACATTTTGTGGTTGTTTGAGTTAATCTTGAATAAGCATGAGACCCCTGCATCCTCTTGGAAAAAAATGAGTAATTGTTTTAAATATGGTGGACAGAAGATGAGGGTGAGTTTAGAGCAACCTGGGGGAAATCAGGACACTCCTCTCAATTTGGGATCCCCTGTTGAGTGGGACATCCTACCTGCCTGGCACTCAGAGCTTTTTAAATTCAGAGAAAGTCTTCTCAGTTGAATTTCCTAGTGCTAGAGTGGATTTGGTAAATGAGGAATAAAAACATCTGTATCAAATATGAAGCACCCATTATTTTCGAGGTAAATAAACCATCAAAAGAGCAAAACAGATCGAAACTCAAGATATCTGGCTGCCGCTTCTTCCCGTGGTTTCTGCAGGATTTGCCGTGCAAGTACCTCTAATTAAAGGGAGAACTGAGGATGGAGAGGACGTGTAGTGCATTAAACCTGTTTTCCCCATCACAGAATTAGTGGCGTAGCCCTGCGATGGGATGTGGGGCAGGTTGAGCACAGCCTGGCTGTCTTCTTGCATCCTGATTAAGAGGAGCGTCCTCACTTTGTACCTTTATTGTCTGCCGTATCGCCTCGCAATTTGCTGTTTCCCTCAGCTCGCGGGAGCTTATTATAAGCCAACTTTACACTATAACCCAGGCCAGGCTTTTTATTTTCATTTTCACCTGCTGTGATTCTCAAATTACACCTTAAAGGACTGCTTGTCAAGGATGGTGGTTCCAAATTTTATCTAGTTTAATAATAATAGTGTTTGTCTATTAACTTTCTTCCCGATAATGAAAAACTATTAGTTTCCCTCAGGGGGGGAATGGAACAGTAATAAAATGCAGCCTCTCGGAAGATTCCCATCAGTGCCAGTTCCTGTTCTTGGTCAGTGTTTTGGACTTGCTTGAAATTAATAATTCCCAAAAGTTCACTCAGAGTTACCTGTGTTTTGGGGACATCATCAACAACCATTGCTAAATAAGTTCAGCCACAACAGGAGCCTCCAGCTTCTCATCTCAAGCAAAGGGAAGAATCTCATCCTGGTTGTGATTTCTGTCTCAGGGCCATTTGGTAGAAACACTTCTCTTCATTAGATCAACTTTCATGTCTCCTCTTGAGCCTTCCTTTCAAGCTATTGTTCTTAATTAATGGCATTTTCAATAACAGTCGTGTTTTCAGCTCCCTCCTGCAAGAACAAGGTGTCTCTGTCTCTGCGTGGACCAGATTCAATCCAACCTTCTCCCAGAAGCAATGTGTTGCTTCTGCTGCTGCTCCTCATCTAAGCAGGGTGGTGAGGAAGAGCTCACCTAAGCCTGTGAGGATTAGCCAAAGTAATTTAAGGCTTCCTTCTCCATCATTACATCATAATTTTAAGACATGATGGCCTACACTCATGCTTAATGCTCTTCTGTTGATACGTTCCTCTATACAAACTTCAAATGAGTTTTTTATTAGATGCCAGCTCTGGCCTCATTTCCTAGGATTGTGGAATGGTTAGAGTTGGAAGGGACCTCAAAGATCATCCAGTTCCAGCTCCCCTGCCATGGGCAGGGACACCTCCCACCAGACCACGTTGCTCAAAGCCCCATCCAGCCTGGCCTTGAACACCTCTATGGATGGGGCATCCACAGCTTCTCTAAGCAACCTGGGCCAGGGTCTCACCACCCTCAAGGGAAATAGTTTCTTCATGAGTTCTCATCTAAATCACCTCTCTTTCAGTTTAAAACCATCCCCCCTCGTCTTATAGCTCAACTCCCTGATGAAGAGTCCCTCCTCATCTCTCCTGGAGCCCCTTTAGGGATTGGAAGGTGCTGTAAGGTCTACCTGGTACCTTTTCCAGGCTGAACCCCGTCAACTCTCTCAGCTTGTCCTCACAGCAAAAGGGCTCCAGCCATTGCAGCATCCCCATGGCCTCCTCTGGACCCACTTGTTTCCCATTCCTGCTGGCAACCAAGGTCTGACACAGGGGTGTCATTGCATCTCTCCTGACTTACCCAGCTGAAGATCTTACCTAAATATGGCTCAATAGAAGTAGCCCCTATGGGTACCCTTCTGTTGGCAGCATTGAGGCTCTAATAGCTTTTTAATATTCCCTAATTCTGCAGTTGACAGGTTGCATATGTTGGAGGGCCAGTGATAGCTGTGCAAGGGGAAAGGAGGATGTGGAAGGACTGGAAGGACTTCAGTGCCGGGTTGGATGGGGCTTTGACCAACCTGGTCTAGTGGGAGGTGTCCCTGCCCATGGCAGGGGGGCTGGAACTTGATGATCTTTAATGTCCCTTGCAAGCTGAAGCTTTCTATGATTCTATGACTATTTACTAGTCTATAGCAGCAGATTCCTTTAAGTTCTGAGGAGACACAGGGCTGTCTGCTAAGGGAATGGTGCCCCAACTTTACTAAATAGTTCTTATCTGCTTCTGAGCGCTGCCAAAACCATCACCCAGGGTTGCCAGGAGCAGCAAGGATCCACCTCCTGTTGAGTTCCTGCAGGATCTGTTCTGTTCACTGTGTGGTGTTACAGCTCTGGCATGAAAACAGCACGGGGAGACCTGCTCTTGATTGTATCCAAACAGTAAAAAGCATAATTTTGGCAGTTCCATGTGATTATTCGACATGAGCCAGCACTGCCACTTCAAAATGGGAAGAGTTTTTTGAAGACAAAAGTCCTCAAAAACTTCTTTATAACTTTGTAATGTCTCTTTTAGCGCTTTGCAGTGTAAACTCCCAGATCCCTTCTGGATTAGAGTTGCTTTAGAGCTGTCATATTTTGGGCCTGCGTTGTTTTGCGGCACATTTGCAATTGCTGATTCACGGAGCAATAAGCCCCCCAGGACTGGGATTTTAATCTGGGAAAACAAAGCAGCGTATGAGAAATGGGTTTCATCTTGCAGTGATGAGCTCTTAGCAAGCGCGTGGTGTCTTCCCGGAGACATTTAGAGCCAAACTGCATCTAACAAGACAACTCAGGTTGCCTGGAGAAGCTGTAGCTGCCCCATCCCTGGAGGCGTTCAAGGCCAGGCTGGATGGGGCTTTGAGCAACGTGGTCTGGTGGGAGGTGTCCCTGCCCATGGCAGTGGGTTTGGAACTGGATGATCTTTAAGGTCTCTTCTGACTCTAACCATTCTGTGAATCCATCTTTAAGAGCCATGGAAGACTGCTTATCTTCTCTGTTTTTTCCCAGATTTCAAGTCAGATATGTGTCTCTTGGACTCCCCTTTCCTGCCCAGGTAATTCATTTGAGGTGCTGGAGCAGGTCCAGAAAAGGGCAACGGAACTTGTGAGGGGTCTAGAGAATAAGTGTTATGAGGAGAGGCTGAGGGAGCTGGGGGTGTTCAGCCTGGAGAAAAGGAGGCTGAGGGGAGACCTTCTCGCTCTCTACAACTCCCTGAAAGGAAGGTGTAGCCACGGAGGGTCGATCTCTTCTCCCAAGTCACAGGATAAGAGTAAATAGCCTCAAGTTGTGCCAGGGGAGGTTCGTATTCGATATTAGGAAAAAATTCTTCAATGAAAGAGTTATCAAGCCTTGGAAGAGACTGCCCAGGAAAGTTGTGGAGTCACCATCCCTGGAGGGATTTAAAACCAAGCAGACATAATGATGATAGACATGGTTTAGTGATGGACTTCGCAGTGTTAGGTCAACTTTAGGACTAGATGATCTTAATGGTCTCTTCCAACCAAAACAATTCTATGATTATGCAGTGAGTCTGGAGCTCAGGACGGGCCGTGGTCAGCAGCAGTGCTCCTCTGCCAGCTGAGGTTCACTGGGTGCGTGTGGTACCCTATGCTGATCATCTGCCTCCCAGAAAGCTATGTGTATGTTGACCTCTCTAAAGCCAGAGCAGATCTCCCAGTGCTGGTTGCTCCTGGGCCAGACACCCACCCCTTTTGCTGTAGGGTGATGGAAGAGTTAACAGCCAAGACTGTGGGAGCTGGGGTTTGTTTGGCCTGGAGAAGAGGAGGCTGAGGGGAGACCTTCTCGCTCTCTACAACTCCCTGGAAGGAGGGTGTAACCACGGAGGGCAGGTCTCTTCTCCCAAGTCACAGGCAATGGGATAAGGGTAAATAGCCTCAAGTTGTGCCAGGGGAGGTTCAGACTGGATATTAGGAACAATGTTTATGCTGCAAGGGTTATCAAGCATTGGAACGGGCTACCTGGCAAAGTGGTTGAGGAACCATCCCTGGAGGTATTCAAAAGATCATAGAATGGTCAGAGTTGGAAGGGACCTTAATGATCATCGAGTTCCAACTCCCATGCCGTGTGCTGGGACACCTCTCCCTAGAGCAGGTTGCTCAAAGCCCCATCCAGCCTGGCCTTAAACACTTCCAGGGATGGGGCATCAAGTGCTTAGTGATGGGATTTAGCATTTTTTATCAGATTTAGGTTGCTGGTTGGACTAGATGATCTTAAAGATCCCTTCCAACCTAGACCGTTCTGTGATTCTATTTTTGCCAGTTTAACCAGTGGCTCAGCAGCATCTGTGAAATTGAGATAGTTGAGAGATAAGGGAAACTACGAAAGCCAGAGGTGAAAAAAGCACTTTTAGATTATCCAACCAAAGGAATATTTCTGTTTGTTATGTTCATTATGGTAATGAGGTCCTTCAACCTCAGCTGAGGACCCAGCAGTGCATACAGGGATTAAAACAGGGCATAATGTAACTAATTAGGACAAAGAAGGGACGAGAGGAGAGAAGGATAATCATTCCCATTTTACAGATGGGGAACGAAGATGAAGGTATTGATGATGTAGAACTCTGCACTCCCCTTTCCTTGATCTAGAAAATAGCATGAGTGTCTGCCAGTCTTTAATTCAGGAGCAGTCCTGGTGCTTTCTGGGTAGAAGCAGGAGCTGAACCAGTTTCCTGACTCCTTCTTCTGTGCTTTAAGTACAGTCCCATCCACCAACTCAAGATATCGTTTTTCTCCCCTGTTCTCTACCTTTTTCTTTTTTTTTAACAGCTTTGGTAATGTGTTTGGAGGCAGCAATCAAATATATTTTGAAAAGGGAAAAGAAAAAAAGAAAGAAAATGCTTATTTCAAAAGGGAAAGAGCACTATTGTTAAAGCTGCATTTAAGTAGTTATGTGTCCTTATTGCCGGCCTGCCTTTTAAGAAGGCTCTACAATTTGGCTTTTATGGATAATAAACCCGATGTGGTAAGCAGAGGTGATGGCTGCTGGACTATTTAACACATTTGGGGAATCTGGAGTCAAAGAGAAAAGGGGGAAATCTATGAGCTAGCAAAATGTTGCTGGCTTTTTACTTCAAGATCAATGTGGGATCTCTCAGCGCATCACAATGCAAAATGGCGCATAATATCACAGTTCCTAAATTGTCCCAAATTATTACATTTTTAAGCCAGGCTGGCTTTGTTTAAATAATGGCTTTGCCACAGAGGCTGTCTCATTGATTGGATTACATCTGTGTGCCATAGCGAGAAAAAGGAATTTATGTCAGGCTGAATTACAGGTTTGCATACATTATTTAAGCGTTGCTCTTCACCTTTCCCTCTGTCAATCATCATCTCCTTGCAGATTGCTCTATTTTTAATGTTTCTCAAAGTTGGAAGTTACTTTCTTCTCAAGCAGCAGCTTTATACCACGTGTTATTTTAGGAATAACTTTAATAGTGATTAATAATTAAGGTGGATATGAATGTGTGTGTTCTTCCTCTTTACACTACTCTGGTGAGACCCCACCTGGAGTACCATGTCCAGCTCTGGGACCACCAAGATAAGAAGGACATGGGCCTGTTGGAGGGGGGCCAGAGGAGGCCATGGAGATGCTGGGAGGGCTGGAGCCCCTCTGCTGTGAGGACAGGCTGAGAGAGTTGGGGAGGTTCAGCCTGGAGAAGAAAAGGCTCCAGGAAGACCTTCTAGCAGCCTTTCAGTATAGAAAGGGGACTAAAAAGAAAGATGGAGAGAGACTTTTTTCCAGGGCCTGTAGTGAAAACACAAGGAATAATGATTTTACACTGAAAGAGGGTAGGTTTAGATTGGACATAAGGAAGAAATGTTTTACTATGAGGGTGGTGAGATGTTGGAACAGGTTGCCCAATGAAGTTCTTTGGAAGGTCAGGTTGGAGGTGGCTTTGAGCAACCTGATCTAGTGGAAGATGTCCCTGCTCAGGGCAGGGGAGGATTGGACCAGATGGTCTTCAAAGATCTCTTCCAACTCACACCATTCTGTGATTCTGTGATTTTGCTGCGTGAAAGATGTCCAGGGTGCAGGAGGAATCCAAGAGCTTGAAGCAACCTCCTTTGGTGCCTTATAGGGAACAGATTGGTTCTTCTCTTGGTGTTTCCCAGTCAGCTGGTCTTCTGTCGCAAAACCTCTGTACTTCTTCAGTCTACTGCATCCCTTGCTGTAGGATTGCAAAAGGGAAAAGGAAAGAGCAGTACACAAATGCAACTGGAACTGGAAATAAAGAGTTGGAAGTAACAGAGCTGTAAATCAAGGCTCCTACCAGGTGTCTCTACCTTGGACTGCTCATCGAGATCTTCTGCCGTTTCTCATTTCCATGGTTTTTGGAGGTCCACAAATAGCCCATTCTGAAGTGCTCTGAAGATCCACATTTCTTGTTCATCAGCGGAGCAACGCTGAGTGGGAATGAGCTGCAGCAAAAGTCAATACTTATAACTTTTTCATCAAACCTTTAAACGTTACATTAAAGATGTATTGTTTGAGTTTCAGGAAGGGGGGACACAGCAGAGAGGGGCGAAGTTTCAGTAAATCTTCAGATAAAAGTTTACAGATCTTACTGCTAGAAGCAATTTATTCCTTTTTGCACAAAAGTCACCACCCCAGGTTTGCTCCTGCAGGGCTACGGTTCGTGTGCTCACATGCAAGTGGATGGAGCTTGTGGGTGTACAAGTACGAGAGATTCCTTTCCTGTGTCTTTATCTTTTGTCTACCTTCAAAGATTTCTTCCAAAATTAATTGCAAGAACCAAGGGATGTGAAAAGACCTGTGATGAGCCTGTGACATGTTGAGGGAGCTGGGGTTGTTCAGCCTGGAGAAGAGGAGGCTCCGAGGAGACCTTAGAGCAGCCTTTCAGTACCTGAAGGGGACCTACAAGAAGGCTGGGGAGAGTCTGTTTACAAAGGCCTGCAGTGACAGGATGAGGGGCAATGGGTTTAAGTTGGAGAAGAGCAGATTTAGATGGGATATCAGGAACAAGTTTCCTGTGAGGGTGGTGGAACACTGGAGCAGATTGCCCAGGGAGGTGGTTGAGGGATGAATATCCCTGGAGATATTCAAGGTGAGGTTCAATGAGGCTCTGGGCAACCTGGTCTAGTTGGGGATATCCGTGCAACTGTGGGGAGGTGGGACTAGATGACCTTTGGGTGTCCTTTCCAGCCTGGATGGTTCTATGATTCTATACTCAAGTTTGTGCCCATTTCTTCCTCTCCTCTCACTGTGCACCACAAGCAAAGACTGGCCCCATCCTCTTGACACCCATCCTTTAACTATTTATAGGTGTTTATCAAATAATTCCTCAATGCTAGACCAAGCAAGGGAACGTCTGTAGCTGTCTTGACTGAAAGCCACCCCACAACTGTATTTTTGTTGGAAAAGCAGTATGGAGAATGCAGACCAGTTTTGTAGCCTGGTGTGGTGCAGGAGAATGGCTCTCTCCATCCCAACCACAACCTATATCTTCTCTCAAAGCTGGACAGAACTGGGTCTGCTCATCAGCTGGGATGGAAGGTGACTTAAAAAAATATATCTGTCATGATGTAAATGGGAAATCCCTTCTTCTGAACCAGCGTTCCATGATTGTCTCTATTTAGCATTTGGAAGAACTTGGATATCGGTGATTCTGTCTTTCCAATTAGAAATGCCGGCAAAATGCACTGTTTTGACCTAAAATGGTTTGAGCAAGAGCAATATGTGAAAACTCGGGTAGAGACATGCTCTTTAGTTTGACTCTGCCTCTGGTTTTGACGGCCTGCAGTCGTGTTTGCTCAGCTAACGCGAATTATCATCTTCTGTGGAGGATTGTGAAACAACCGTGGCGCTTCATTTTACAACGTATTTGCAGAGGGTGAAATCGCATTGAGCTTGTGTAAAACTGCTGGGGTTTTTTTGCAGGCAAAAAGTCTTAAATTGGCTGTCCACTTTNCCTTCCCTTCCCTTCCCTTCCCAACAACTCTGAGGGAGATGTTGATAACTCATGGAAACTTGATGCCACGACTTACGCTTTGAATGGGAATTTTAATTGTTGGATGGATGGGAATTATAGCAGAGGGTCAGGCACTCAGAGTCTCGCATGATACGTGGGTATGGATGGGACCTAAGAAGACCTAAAGTGGTTGGATTCATTAGCTGTTTGTGACCCAGCAGTNTGCCGGCAAAATGCACTGTTTTGACCTAAAATGGTTTGAGCAAGAGCAATATGTGAAAACTCGGGTAGAGACATGCTCTTTAGTTTGACTCTGCCTCTGGTTTTGACGGCCTGCAGTCGTGTTTGCTCAGCTAACGCGAATTATCATCTTCTGTGGAGGATTGTGAAACAACCGTGGCGCTTCATTTTACAACGTATTTGCAGAGGGTGAAATCGCATTGAGCTTGTGTAAAACTGCTGGGGTTTTTTTGCAGGCAAAAAGTCTTAAATTGGCTGTCCACTTTCCTTGTGTAGTTCTACTTAAAAAAAAATAAATAAATAAAAAGGAGTAGTGCTTGAGTTAAACTTGATTTTACTTTGGTTTTATAACCAGAAAGAGCGGGTCAATATTTTGTGAAACAGAGGGGAAAAATCTTCTTGGAAGATTATTTTTATCTTAAAAGTGTATTTTATTGTGAAGCTGTATTACTTCAAGCTGAATTTAGTGAAAAGTTNAAAAGTATTACATTTTAGATGGTGACACTTAGTTGATGGCCACGATGGGAGTTTTTCCACTGTTGTTTCCATACCCAAACCATTCTCCATCATTAACGACCCGTTTGACAAGTCTCATTGCTTAAAAGTAGTAGTCTGAGTTAAAGTCATCCCTTAATTATTAAAAGTGATGCTTTTTTTTGTCCTTTANGGAGAGGAGAGGAGAGGAGAGGAGAGGAGAGGAGAGGAGAGAAAAAAAAGTCTGTTGTTTGAAATATATAATACAAATGTGGAAACAGTAAATTTTTGTTTTCAGGAAGAGTGGCTGCATTGCAGATGTGATAGAGGAACCCATTAATGTGTATATTTTTGGTAGTTTAGGGTTATCATCTTAAAGAAAAGTAAAATAAAAGTAGCCAGACCCCCAGGTATCTCCCCATCCTCCTGTATTGAGGTTTTCTTCTCCTTCCACTAAGATGGTTTTACCTTCATTCACCAAATACGGCCCGGAAAGGTTGGAATGAGATATTGAAATGTAGTTCCATCCGATCTTGGAAATTGCCAGAGTTAACAGCTTTCAAAACCTAAAAATAAGACAGGGCTATTTTGCAAACCCCTCAATTGACGTTCTGTCAGAGCTTACGTTTTATTTCATTTCTCTGAATTCGATATATGGATTTTTATCCGAAGCATTTACCAGCCGCTGGTGACTCTCTCCCTTTGGCTGATCGAAGATGAGCGTGTGAGGAGGGAGAGGGAAGAAGGGCAGTATTTTTATTTATTCATTTTTGCATTGCATGACCTAAACTGTGGCCCCAGGACAAGTCCCATCAGCTCAGATGGTCCTTGAAACCCTTCCCAACTCTCCGTGCATCCTTGTGGGTCACACAAAAAGAAGAGAGTGAACCGACTCAGTCTTCTGTGGTCGTTACTGTGTCAGGTGAGAGGAGGGCATTTGATAGATTGACTCTTCCAATGGGATTAAACAAGAACTGGCACCTTTTAAATGAGATCTTTGGATGGACTTTGCTTAAGTTACTGGCCTTTTTGCCTGTGTGTACAATTGGTACATTCCGTGCACAGCTCTGGCTTCAACTTGTGGACACATCCAAGGACACCGGTATTGTGAGTTTGTTTTGACTGCAGGGATGGAAAGATGAAATGCTAAATTAACAAACGGTGAGTTTTTCTCTCTCTTTTTTTGGTGTCATACCCAAAACTGATAATCAGAATATTGGGTCTTTTTAGTCTGGAGAAGAGAAGGCTGAGGGGGGATCTGATCAACGTCTATAAAGACTTCAAGGGTGGCTGTCAAGAGGATGAGGACAGTTTTTTCAGTGGTGCCCAGTGACTTGAGAAGAGGGAATGGGCACAAACTTGAGCATAAGAAGTTCCATCTAAATATGAGGAGGAACTTCCACACTTTGAAGGTGTCAGGGCCCCAGAACAGGCTTCCCAGAGAGGTGGTAGAGTCTTCTTCTCTGGAGACGTTCAAAACTCGCCTGGGCATGTTCCTGTGCAACTTGTTGTAGGAGGACCTGCTTTGGCAGGGGTTTGGACTAGATGATCTCCAGAAGTCCCTTCCAACCCCATATCATTCTGTGATTCAGTAATCCTGACCAGGATGAGAGCATGGAAGTCTTCCTTGAAGCACTCTCTGTTTAATTGGCTTGAAGTCATTCTTGAGTGGTAGGAACCTTACCTATATCTCATGTATTTAATACTACTGAGGTCATTCCTTGGCCTCCATCAATCTTTGGGGTCTGCTTGTATCTGGATCCATCCACCAAAGCTGTCAGCTTGGTGGCAATGTGAGGTTTCTGTCCTGTGGAAATGAAATCATTGAATCTCCATTCTTTTGCATCATTCTTTGTCACAATGACACATGTTTTCATTTCCCTGGTTGTTGGTATCACACTGTCCTTAGACTGGCAGAAAAGGAGAAGAGATATAAGAGAATCTTCACATTCCAACTCAGTTTATTTGGGGTATCAAGGAGTTGTTCATAGTGGTATTGTCCATGGCTGCATTTAAACCCAATTATAGAGAACCATTGTTTTGCTTGTAGCAGCACTTTATGATTTTTATGACAGAATTCACGTTAACTAAAGGGCTCAGAAAATATGAAAATAACCTTTTTCTTTGATCTGCTGTCAAGAGTGTTTTTGAATAATGTGTAATCCAGGAGCCACACGGTTCAGAAGCCAAAGTAGCTCTAGTGGTGGTCTGAGTAGGATGAGTAGCATTAGTTTTAAATGCTAAGAATTCACGTGTGGTTCATTTTCTTTAGAAAAAAAATCATTACCAGCTCTCCCTTGGAATGGAACAATGATGAAGGGAGCAGTATCTGCAAACTCAGTAGTTCTTCTGCACTACTTATGCTTATCATATCTGAAAAAAACACCCCAAGAAATCAATGCCTGCAATCCCTAGCCACGTCAAAACAGCGCTTATCAACGTAAGCCTAATGGAAGTTGCCTTGTCTGTTTGAAAGCATGTGAATCTCGGGGGTCAGGATATAATTTCTTTCTTCTGTTATACTTGTTACACTGCTATGGAATAAAGAGGGTTTTTTCTTTCCCACTGAAGATAAAATTTACTTACTAAATGGTTCCAGTTGAAGCAACTTTTTGAAAATTATTTGGTGTTAAGGACAGAACCCAACCAGGCGGCCGTTAAACATCTGAAAATAGCAACTAGTTTCATTTTGGTTTAGTGGTTGAAGTAGTTGAGCAAGTCAAAGAACTGGTTAGGTCCAGAAGGAGGAAAAAAGGATGAAAAAAACAAACAAACAAACAAAATCCAGAAATTTTAATTTGGCCACAGCATATTTTGGATGGATCTGGGTTAATATGGGAATCCTTGGTGCCAGAGGAGAAATTAAACAGCACAATATACTAGGACATGTTACAATGCGTGTGATGTATTGCACATAGAGGAGGACGGTCGGGTTCTGAGCTCTGGTTTTACAAGATAACTGCTTGGGGATTTTGTTTGAGTTGGTTGGCTGGCTTTTAAGGACTCTCTACAGCAAGGCGTCTTGGGGATTGCGACCTTTCAAGGCAAACTTTGCTGGGTATGAAAGTGAGAGGTGGCCAATCCCTCCATCTGAAGGTGGTTGAAGCCAGTAGGTCATCCAGACTTGGACTTTGGATCAAGCTCTGCTAATATGGAATGATATATGATGACATTGGCAATGTAGGGACTAAACCACTCTCTTTCTCTTGACAAGGACATCACTCCACAGCCCAGAGAGCAAGACTGTGGCAGACTGTGGACACAAATGTGTGTGTTTTCATCCAGGCTTTATTTTTCCTTCTTTCTTTCTCTTTTTTTCTAATCCCAAGTGTTCAGCAGGATATTGGGTCACCTAATTGCATTTTGTTTTTTCCCTGGCTGCTGTTCTTATCACAGCAGCACAAGACTCTGCGAGCTCAGTCAATACTTGTGTATTCACGGGAGGCGATCAATAAAAAAAATTAAAAAGGAGTCATGGTAATTAGGCTAAAGCTGCTGCTTATCAGTTTTCAAGAATTGCTTTAGCTTCCTCCTTTTCTAACGTCTCAAGAAAATGGTGTCTGATTGAAGGAGGGGATCTTGCTTGACTGAGGACATGTCAGAATTCAACAAAGCCAAGCGGGAAGCCGAATTAGCGCTTTTTGTTTCAGCTCATGAAGGGGGCTTCACGGGGTGGCAGGGAAATAATAGCCTTGATTTTTAGATGGTGCCAAGGAGCAGCTGTGCTGTTCTCTCTTACCTGTTTGTCCTCATCGTTGTGCCCTGGAATATTAACTCTCCTGGCAGCAACCCAGGGGCTTGCGTTGCTGGGAAGAGCTATGGGGAGATGTGCCATCTGGAGGGAGACAAAAAGTTTTGAGGAGGAATGCATTGCTTGCTTCTCCTTGGCTTTGTCACAGCCATATATTTCTGAGGCCACTTATTTCCTACAGTCGTCTTCTGAGATCCAGAAGTGAAGGGGGAGCTTATGGCTCATCCATAACAGCGTTTTGGGTGGTAGCACTCGTGTTTCAGCTGTGGATAGGAGGGAAAAAAAAAATAAAAATGAAGCACACTTGGGAGTGCTCCTGGATGAGAAGCTCCCCAGGAGCCGGCAGTGCGCGCTGGCAGCCCAAAAACCAACCCCAGCCTGGGCTGCAGCAAAAGCAGCGTGAGCAGCAGGGCCAGGGAGGGGATTCTCCCNCAGGGGGGTTGGAACATGATGGTCTTTAAGGTCCCTTCCAACTCTAACCATTCTATGATTCTATGACTCTAAGCCATGTGGTCTGTGCTGAGTAATTGGCCATCTCTCCATTAAAAATGTGCCATGGCTTTTTCTGTAATTGGCTGACAATTCCCTTTGCTCAAACGGGCTTGAATCCATCGTGATGGAGAAGGGCCTGAGATCTTCATCACTGCGTGAGGTTTTCTGAGGTGGTGGAGACCTGGACTGGAGTCAGACCACGGTGGGAGTGTCCTGTGCAAGAAGGCAAAACCACAAGTAGCAGCTTTTTTACCCAGATCCTGCGTTGCTTGAATGCACTGGGTGGCTTGAAGACCCTTCCATGGTCATGTTGGACTCATTAAAGGGGGGAAAAAATCCTTCAATCCCTATTGTGGCAGTATTTAGACCCACTAATCATGGTAAAACTGGCATATATTGAATGTGTGTGCTGTGTGTGTGCAGAGGGGAAAGGCCTTTCTGTGAATAAAAGACATCTCAGAGCATCACACTGAACTCTCTGGAGAAGGATCTGTTTCATCTTTGGTGAGACACTGGAGAGTCCTTGTCTCCACACTGGCTCCGCTGTGCATTAGATACTGAAATAATGTTTTAACATAGTGTCAGACCTGGGATCCTCCTGTCTGCTGGGCATCTTCTCCATCCTCTGTCTGGAGACCACGTTATTGCTTCTTGGCCTCGGTGTGTGAAAGACAGTTAGTGGTCCTTCCCTGGTGAGATTGGTTAAGGCTTCCTACACTAAACACACCCCTTTGTAGTCGAGCAGAGAAAAAAAACCTCCCAACGTTTCATTATCCTGCACTCTCAGCACTTCTACATAAATTGACTTGTTACTCCGGGGTTCAAAAAAAAAGGGTCTCGTGTCCCATGAATCTCATTTTCCAAACAAGCTCCTCTGTGAGAGCAAGGTCGTGCTGGAGAGGAGCAGGCTGAGACCTCGAACTAATTCAAAAGGGATGCAGAGAGCCCTTTTCATCCTCTCTCTCCATCGTTTCAAAGCTGTGGAAATGGAGCCTGTGTCTCTTCTGTGACATTTACTGATCCCAGGAGGACCAGAATGGGTCCCACACAATTTTGAGCAGCATCTTCTCATCCACCGGCGTCTCACCACAGCCATTAAAAAAAAGGGAGAAAGGAGCAGGACTTTTTTTTATTTCTCTCTCTTTTTTTTTTTTTTTAATCACACTTATTCTTTTATCCCTGTTTCCAAAAGTTCTGCTTTCTATGTGGGAAGTGTTGGAATTAATTTGAAAGTGTTAGTGAGGAGTACTGGTAGACACAGCTGTAAAAGCACTAGGACCTGCAAAAGCCCCCAAAGAGCTGTCAGAGCTTGGCTCTTTGTGGAGAAATGTAAGATTTTATTATTTATTTTTTTTTTTCCTTTTCCAAGTGTACAGAAGCTTTTTGTCATTTCTCAAGTTTCAAGGCAGCTTTTTAAAATCTCAATTTTCCCCGGTCTGCTGGTCTGTTCTTGCTGTGCTGCCATATGGTGGTGACCCAGGCTTCCCTGCTTACTGTCACTCTCATTACACTGCAGATCCTTGGGAAAGGAGGTGAAATTACTGAATTCTGATGATTGTACCCAGCGAGTAACCCCCTTTCACCCTCCTGGTGCCTGAGCCAAGGCACAGACCATTAACAGACTGAAAGCTTCAAAGGAGGCATTCGAGATGTTAGAGTTATTCGGTGTGATTTCTAAGATTTTCACATCATTGCATCCCTTGATTTTCTCCTTTTAATTTATATTGGAATCTGGAATCCTTAATCAGTCGAGCTTCAGTGTCTGTAGATATGAGGGAAAAAGATGGTCCCTTCTCCCAAACTTCATAGCTTAGATATACATATTTTAAGACAAAAGTTGATAAATACCTGGATATTGATGTCCTGTATGAGCCATACAAAGAAATATTATTTTTCAGTAATGTAGCCACCGATCCCCAGATCCTAAAAGTTCCTCCCAGTTCCCTTTAAGATCATCTTAATTTGCTGTTGACCATAAGGCAGGAGTTTAGACATCATTCTTCTCTGAACAGCATGTGTTGCCAGTGCGTCTGCCAAGCACCGCTGGCATCGGTCCATTTTATAGCTGAAATAAAAGGCAACGTCAGATTTTGTGCTAAGAAAGAAGTTTCTGTGAGCTTCCTTCCTGAGAGACTGGATTTCAGCCAGGAGACTTGAAGGTGCAAGTGACTTGAGGTGGAGAAACTACTACTTCTAGATCTACCAGACCTACCTGGATGAGTATCTAGTTTAATGCCCTGACATGTATAGTTTGGAGGAGATCTGAGAGGAGACCTCCTTGCCCCCTACAACTCCCAGAGAGGAGGTTGTGGAGTGGGTGTTGGCCTCTTCACCCTAGTGAATAATGACAGGACCAGAGGAAATGGTCTGAAGTTGTGGCAGGGGGGGGTCATATGAGATATTAGGAAGAATGACTTCACTGAGAGGGTGGTCAGCACTGGAACAGCCTGCCCAGGGAGGTGGTGGAGTCACCATCCCTGGAGGTATTTAAGAAACATGTAGATGTAGCACTTCAGGGCATGCTCTAGTGGCTGAAATTGTAGGGGGTTTTGGTGTGAGTATGGTTGGACTTGATTATCTCAGAGGTTCTTTGCAACCCTGGAGATTCTGTAATTCTGTAAATACAGAAATGGGTTGTATTTTAAGTAGCCAGGACTAGATTTAGTAGCCTTGGGGGTTCCCTTCCAGTTCTGGTAGGGTATAGTAATGCTTAGAGGACAATATGCTTCTACATGTTTATTTTCTGGCAACTCTGGGTGTCTTGCGGGTAACGAGAACCGTGATGAACTTGATCAGTTTAGATATATTGAACACATAATATGATAACAGTGGTAGCCAAGGGTATTATCAGAATCCACTCACTCCTAATTCCAGGATGAATTTTGTCCCTTTGAATCAGCTTCTCTTTGCTTCCAGTGACGTCTTGGCACACAGAGAGTGGAGCAGAGGAACAAAAGTTGTGCAAGGTGACAGAGTATGATTTACATAGTGCACGCAGTGTGCACTTGGAATCCAAAAGGCCGATCACATCCAGGANGGCCCTGGGCAACCTGGTCTAGTTGGGGATGTCCCTGCGAGTGCGGGGAGGTCGGACTAGATGACCTTTGGAGGTCCCTTCCAGCCTGGATGATTCTGTGATTTAACTAGACAAAGTAAGACAGAAGCTTGTTTGGGAGTTTAACTGTTTGTGAGATGGAGCCAGTCTGAAGGGAATCTTTTCACCTCTATTAAACGCCGAAAAAGAAAGGATCACAATTTTTGCTGCGAAGCCAGAGGGGTGGGTAGCTTTCACACCGACCATGAAACCTGGTGTCTCAGCCGTGCGTAATCGCATTACCCTGCAGCGGGTGAGCCCTGGGGGAGATAAAAGCTGACAGGTAACGGAGATTAGTTACAGGTATTTTGCAAAAAGGTACACTTAATGCAGCTTCTGGGAAAATACAATGGCCTGAGTCCATGGGAGGTCGAGTTAGATGGTTGTAGTAGTCGCTAAAGGCCTCAGTCTTTGAATTTATGTAAAAGGATATGTATTTATGAAAAAAAAAAAACCCTTCCATTTTGTCCTTGGAGACTGAGCTAAGCAGGACTAACCCTGGCTTCCCCACAGTGGCGGAATGCTGCTAGTTTTAAGATGATAAAAGAGGTCAGCCATCAGTTCTAATGATCAGGCTGGGTCACAGTGGGTTTTAGTTATCTCACTTTTGATAGAACTATTGTATGTTAGAGACTTGTAAAGTATTTCAGTTGGTGAAAGTGATGATTTGCAGGTATGGAGGCCTGATGAGGTGTCTCTTCTCTACTTGTTTTGGAAGCTAGTTGGGATGTCTCCAAGCAAACTTACTTCCAGGTACCCAAAAGTTTTTTTACAACCCTTAAGCTAATTAATGCTGTTCAGTAGGAAATGATCTGCTTTCTCTAATTCAGTAGTTAGTTTTACACATCTGATATCGTTAAGGGGTTTTCTTCTGTGTTGTCCTGCCTGGAGTCGTTGCTTCTACACTCCTATAACACAGGAGTTCTATCATGTTGTCTCACCTCTATGTGTTTTTCAGAATTGACATGATAAAAACTCAATGAAATGACATGAGTTTATCTGAGAAACATAAACGTTAAATCAAAATTTATCATAAAGTCATGGAATGGTTCATATTGGAAGGGACCTTAAATTTCATCCAACCACCCTGTCATGGGCAGGGACACCTCCCACTAGAGCAGATTGCTCAAAACCCCCTCCAACCTGGCCTTGAACACCTCCACTTATGTTGGAGTTTGCACCCTCCTTCCTCCAGGAAAACCCTATATTTCATTTTGTTCTCCTAGTCCTAGCAGGTTTACTTCCCCGTGGGCAATGGACATGATGTAGGTCCTACAGAAGACCTGTTTCAGTCTAGAGTGGGATCTGGAGGTCAAAGCAAAGATACTCGAGGGCATCTCAGATAGCACTAGTTGCCCAGGTCTTAGCAGCTGGGCAGAGCTTCCAGCTCATATGTAGACATCTAATTTTAGGTGTCTGTTGAGAACCAAGTCCAGTGTGGGACTTTTTGCTGTGCCTGCTGGTGGCATCATCCTGGGAGCTTGATACGGTTTTGTATATATTGTATTTATTTGACTATTTTATTCTTTTCTTTTCTAATTTTAGTGTTAGTACTTCATTAAAGCAGTTTAGTTCATTCTAAACTCGTAAATCTCCTTATCTTGTCCTCTCTTTTCTTTTTGGGGGAGTGAGGGCAATCTATCAGCCTAATTTTGGTAAATTTCTACCAAAAGGAGTCTTGTTGGTGCTCACCCTTGTAGATCTTCGAGCAGGACCCAGGCAGGGAGGGGGCACGAGGGGGCATTCACTTCAAAACGGTGTAATGCTGATGTAGACACTTTGTCTTTATTACTGCCTTTCTGTATTTCCCTCCCTTCGGAGTGGCTATTTGATGCAAATCAGGCTTCAAAGCCCACCTCAAGATCCTGCCATTTCCCTCTTAATTTAGTGGACATACTGAAGAGCGGCTTTGTTGTGCTCTTCGCATTAGTGAGGACACAGATGAAGCCCTTTTAAGCTTGTCTCCAGTGGTTCCCCTTTGATGTGTAAAGAAGTCTTGGTCCTTTGTCAGATGTTTACCGTTCCAGCTCAAGAAAGCCAACTGAATCCCAGCAAGAAGTTTGCAGTAGAACATTTTGCAAATCACACAGGCATTTCCTGGGGTCGCGCAGCGTTTCGGAGTGCATTTACCAAGAGGGGAAATTCTACCCCCTGCACACCTACTTTGTCACATTAACCCAAGGACACATCCCTCTTCTCCGTAGAGGCAAAGGAGGAGTGATGCTATCAGAAAAGCTCAAGGAGATTCTTAGGATTGGCTTTCCAAGTTGCATAGAATACTGTGATTAAATGCCAACTCGATCCTTTGTATCCTATCATAGAATCCTAGAATGGCTAGAGTTGGAAGGGACCTTAAAGATCATCCAGTTCCAACCCCCCTGCCATGGGCAGGGACACCTCTCCCTAGAGCAGGTTGCTCCAAGCCCCATCCAGCCTGGCCTTCAACACCTCCAGGGATGGAGCAGCCACAGCTTCTCTGGGCAACCTCTTCCAGGGTCTCACCACCCTCACAGCATTTCTTCCTAATATCTACTCTAAGGGATTCAAGGGTTTCAAGGCCAGGTTGGACAGAGCTTTGAGCAACCTGGTCTGGTGGGAGGTTTTGCTGCCCAGGGCAGGGGATTGGAACTGGATGATATTTAAGATCCCTTCCAATCTGAACCATTCTATGATTCTAAAAATCTACCCTTGCTTGCAGGAAACACTGAGTTCCTCCAACTCCTTGCATTTCAAATGTGTCTGCCTATGTTTGAAGCTGTTAGAAGTGTGCTGAGCCTGAGACTGCTATGCAGAAGGATTTATGTGTTGTTCATTTGTTTGCGATTCTTCCCAAGCATGAATATGTTATTGTAACTTCACCACGTGATGCTTTTTCTCCCCCCTCATTGGTTCCACAGACCTTTCCTTCATCTGCAAATGAAACGGTTGAAATGTTTTGAAGGGCAGTTCATTTTCCTGCTTACAAAACCCCCCTTAATCTCTCCCGTGGAGTTTTTTCTTGCTGCTCTCCATCCCAACAAAGTGCCATTTATTAGCATTTGTATGGTCGTTATCTGTAATTTCGTTGGTGTTCCTGATGCCGGCACGTTATAATTAAATCATTTCAGATTGGAGTTACAGTGTGGAACAGCTGCACCAAATCGTGGTTGAAAACGTGTGCTGGAAATATGCAGCTCCAATTAGTTAAGTGTCTGGGATGCAGTGACGGTGAAAGACACAAGCAAACAAGTGGCCTTGAATTGTCTGCAGCTTTCCTGCCTCTGGTGTCCTGCCTGGATGGCGTTTGCCATCTTCATTACTCACACGATGAGGGAAGCATCCTGATTCTTTACATGGCACTTTATAAAGCAGATGTCGATGATCTTTTCAGTCATAGAATCATAGAATTGTCTAAGTTGGAAGAGACCTTTGAGATCTTCTAGTCCAACCATCAGCTTAACTCTGATAAAAAAACATCACTAAGCCATGTCACTGAGTACTGTGTCAACCTGTCTTTTAAATACCTCCAGGGATGGTGTCTCCATGATTTCCTTGGGCAGCCAAGAGAATTTTTCAATGGTTAATAACCCTTGCAGTGTAAAAATTGTTCCTGCTGTCCAATCTGAACCTCCCCTGGTGCAACTTGAGGCTGTTTCCACTTGTCCCATCACCTGTGACTTGGGAGAAGAGACTGACACGACCCTCTCTACACCCTCCTTTCTGGGAGTTGTAGAGAGTGAGAAGGTCTCCCCTCAGCCTCCTTTTCTCCAAGCTGAACACCCCCAGCTCACTCAGCTTCTCCTCATAAGGTTTATTCTCCTGACACCTCACAAGGTTCATTGCCCTTTTCTGGACCTGCTTCATCATCTCAATGTCTTTTTTCCGTGATAAGGAGCTCAAAACTGGACACAGCACTCAAGGGGGCCTACAGAAGAGATGGCAAGGGACTCATGATAAAGATGAGGAGCCATAGGACGAGGGGTAATGGTTTTAAATTGGAAGAGGGGAGATTTAGATGAAATATTAGGAAGAA
>VXBW01000371.1:144091-164133 GCA_013400375.1 Thinocorus orbignyianus | reverse complement strand
CCTCCTTTTCTCCAGGCTGAACACCCCAGCTCCCTTGGCCCCTCCTCATAAGGGTTATTCTCCAGACACCTCACCAGATTCATTACCCTTTTCTGGACCCGCTCCAGCACCTCAGTGTCTTTTTTTCTGTGATAAGGAGCTCAAAACTTGACACAGCACTCAAGGGGACCTACAGGAGAGATTGCGAGGGACTCATGATCAAGGTGGGGAGCCATAGGACAAGGGGTAATGGTTTTAAATTGGAAGAGGGGAGATTTAGATGAAATATTAGGAAGAAATTCTTTGCTGTTAGGGCGGTGAGGCAGTGGAACAGGTTGCCTGGAGAAGTTGTGGCTGGCCCATCCCTGGAGGGGTTCAAGGCCAGGCTGGATGGGGCTTTGAGCAACCTGCTCTGGTGGGAGGTGATCCTGCCCATGACAGGGAGGTTGGAACTGGATGATCTTTGAGGTCCCTTCCAACTCGTAACCATTCTATGATTCTAATAGGGAACTGTTACAAAAGGTATTTATATTTTATCCATCAAGCCACTATTTAATTTACTTGATGTTTCTCGCCATGCTTTTGTTAAAAACCCTTGTGCAAGCTGAACGGGAAGCTGTGTTGCTGTGTGTTTGTAATGCATTAGGGTTTTTTACTCATCTATTGTGTGACACCTTTCACACCACTGCAGCTGGATTTCCTCTGCTCACCTCTGTGGCATCACTCCAGAAAGAGGGCTTTCTCCAGAGAAAATGCCATTTATCCCATTCTGCAATCATCTGTTTGCTTCCAGTAGGTAAAACAAAAGGCTAAATGCTTTCCCAGAAAATCCTTTGGGCATTTTCTTGAACCTACCTGTGTTAAATTGCCTAGCAGAGATTTCTCCTGGTGTGAGCATGAGGATAAGCAAGCGTTAACGTCACGGTTTAACGTGGCTGCGGTTGGTCTTTCTTCCAATATATCGTGCTTTCGCGGGAAAGATAGTGGATTCTGGCTTCAGAATTAGATTGTTTCTGAGAAAAGATTTGATTCTGCTGTGAGTTATCGAATGTAATAACTTTTTATTGCTCTGCTTAAGCAGCTCAAAATTTCTTGCAGTGGCTTTGAAGGAGGGAAAAGCGAAAGGAAAAGGGTGCTATGAAGGATGTGGCCCAGGGGTGGCTCGGTGGAAACCAAGGAGGAGCAGAAAGACGTGGTGTGTATTAGACAAGGTGATGTTGCCAGGTTGTTACAGCCATGAAAAAGGCAAATGCGATGTAGGAAACATTTTCATTAGGAAATTAATGAAGTATTATTGAGCAGTGTTAGTACTGTTACACTGGACACATTTGAAACTTTCTCTGTGATAACTGTGACGAGTTCTGATTATGCACCTTGAAAAAAAGGTGAGGAGATGAAGATATTAACAGGAATCATTATAGAATCATCATAGAAACATCATAGAATGGTTAGAGTTGGAAGGGACCACAAAGATCATCAAGTTCCAACCCCCCTGCCATGGGCAGGGACACCTCCCACCAGACCAGGTTGCCCAGTGCCCCATCCAGCCTGGCCTTGAACATCTCCAGGGCTAGGGCAGTCACAACTTTTCCGGGCAACCTGTTCCAGTGCTTCACCACCCTCACAGCAAAGAATATCTTCCTGATATCTAATGTAAATCTCCCCTCTTCCAATTTAAAACCCTTACCCCTCGTCCTGTCACTCCACTTCCTGATCAAGAGTCCCTCTTGAACTGGATGGCCTTTAAAGGTCATTTCCAAACTATTCTATGATTCTCTGAATCATGTGTGAATTCTCTTTCCCCTAGTTGTTAGAGCATGGGCTTCTTAGCATAGGGTGATATGAAGTTGGTGCATGTCAGGTATCTGAAGGGAGCCTACAAGAGAGCTGGAGAGGGACTCTTGGTCAGGAAGTCTAGTGACAGGACGAGGGGGAATGGTTTTAAATTGGAAGAGGGGAGATTTAGATGAGATACCAGGAAGAAGTTCTTTGGTGTGAGGGTGGTGAGGCACTGGAACAGGTTGCCCAGGGAAGTTGTTGATGCCCCATCCCTGGAAGTGTTTAAGGCCAGGCTGGATGGGGCTTTGAGCAACCTGCTAGGGAGAGGGGTTCCTGGCCATGGCAGGGGGGTTGGAACTTGATGATCTCTAAGGTCCCTTCCAACTCTAACCATTCTATGATTCTATGATTCTATGATCTGCTTGTACCCATTGAGCTCATTGCAGCTGAATTCATTGCCGCGAAGACGTAAGCTTGCAGGGCTCCAAATATACATGGCCAATGACCAAGCAGTAGTTGATCCTGTGAATTCATACTTCGATTTGCCTCTCATTTCTGACTTTGAACACCGTTAAGTCCAAGTTCTTTAGGACAAGGGTTGTTTCCTGGCCATCAAGTGTGTTAAGACCCAACCTTATTGGGATTCTGTAGACGTAACAAGCAACACAACTGAAACGGAGGTTTCCAGAGTCTTTGGCTTTCAGATAAACATGTCTGTCTTTTGCTTCAGTCCTCTGGTGTGTTGTAGCTCGACGTTCTCATCGTCGTGTACAGTAGCCCTTAATGTCAGCAGCTTTCTACATTTCATGAAATTGCCTACAGATTCTCCGATTCTTTTAATCGCCAAAGCAGATGCTGACATGATGTGTGTGTCAATCAAAACAGGAAAACCAAGTTTAAAAGTAGGTAGCGGCAGCTTTCTTGCTGCAGATGTCAGTATCTTTGACAAGCAAGTGCTTGCGTGGTGACACATGGTAATAGAAAACATCCTGCCTCGGGAAAACACCATTAGCACCTTGAGAAGAGGCGGGTGCCCGCGATACCGAATCACACGCTCAGTTTCTAGGGTCCTTGTGCAAAGAGTTTTATGCCAATGGGAAGCCTGATCTTTAGGTTTATTATGAAGAAAGAAAGAAAAAAAAACAAAACCCCAGGCTGGATGGGGCTTTGAGCAACCTGCTCTAGGGAGAGGTGTCCCTGCCCTTGGCAGGGGGGTTGGAACTTGATGATCTTTAGGGTCCCTTCCAACTCTAACCATTCTATGATTCTATGATTCTATGAAAAAAGAAAGAAAGAAAAAGAAGAAAAAACCCCATACCACTAAATCAGTGCACTTCAAAGCCCACAGGCACCACAGTAATACAAATAATAAATTACGAAATAATAAAGTGCAGAAGAGTGGCGTTGAGCTTTAGGCTGAGAATGGGTTTGATAAGGAGAGAGTTTAAGAAAAAAATCCTCCGGGGCTTCAACCCTCATTGGCTGCAGAGTGTCAGGAAAGAAATTAACATTTTTGTTGTTGCTGTTGTTGTTTACCTCAGAAATTGAGGAAGAGACAGGGAATGAACAAAAGATGCTCCAAGGAGCCCTTCTGGAAAAAGGCCAACCATCGCAAAGTTACACAGATGAATTGATTTAATTAGGCTGTATAATACCACTTCTGCTGCAGCTTCTGTAACAGACTCATAAAAGATATTAACTGATGCAGCCTGGGTATTGCATATTTGTTTCAAAGATGCCCATGACTCTTCCCTATTCCCCAGGTCATAAAGAGCTCTGCAAAGCGTGATCGTTCCTTTGTGTTCATTTTTCCCCCTCAATTTTCTGTTTTTACTGGTTAAAAATGTCCATATTGTGGCTGGAAACACTTAAATGAGGACAGAAACAAAAATCCTCTTTCCTGTGTAGGCTGCAGAAATAATTTAGGAGAAAATTACAAACCTGTAGTCGTGTTTCATTCAGTAAAAAATTGAGGATGAAACTGGAGTGAAGAAACCCGTATTTTACTACCCAAGGATTTTTTTGTCCTTTGTGGAAAAGCTTTGCCTGTGTTGATGGATGTCCACCTAAGTATTAGGGAATATCTGGAGTGCAAGGCATCTTCCTTCAGACTTTTGGTGACCTATCAGGGATGCTAAGTTCATTGAATTTCCTTCCACAGGCACAAGAACTTTGTTTCGAAGTGTGCTGGTCAATTTTGAACCATCATCTCACTCTTCACAAACACCATGATGGTTGTGCTGAAAACCCTGGTCTTGGTGATAGTGGAGAGTGAGCTGGATGTTGAGGCAGTTGCAGGGACTTGAAAACTTTGATCTGAAAAATGCTGAAATAATTGAAAAACCTGTTCTTTACTCCAGGGATTTGTGGGCATTTCATTTAACAGTGTTAGAGGTAGGTTTTGCGAAAGATTCTGTTACTTCTTGTAGAAGAAACCACTTTGAGTTGCCCATGGTGGTCTCTTTGTGGGAGAAATGATTTGGCGATGGTTAGAGAGACTTTTTCAGTAAAACACTAATAGTACCTTGAGAAAAGCAACGTCAGCAACCCTTTCACACTGAAAGGGTTATTAAGCCTTGGAATGGGCTGCCCAGGGATGGTTGAGGCACCATTCCTGGAGGGATTTAAAAGATGGGTAGACATAGTGCTTAGAGATATGGTTTAGTGATGGTTTTTATCAGAGTTAGGTTGATGGTTGGACTAGATGATCTTAAATGCCCCTTCCAACCCAGACAATTCTATGATTCTGTGAGGATACTGTGTTGGAAGAAGGATTGTAGAATCCTTTTTAATGGAAACATCTCAGGCTTACTTGACTATTGGGGGAAAATACTGGGAACATCCAATTTACTCTGAGCATAGCACCACAGACTTTGTACCTGCAGGCATGAAAGTACCAGTGAATTGAGGTACAGGACATTCCACTTCAACATAAGGAAACATTTTTTAATGGTAGGGTGTCAAACACTGGAGCAGGTTTCCCAAAGAGGTTGGAGAGTCTCCATCCTTGAAGATAGCCAAAACCCAACTGGTCACAGTCTAGGACCACCTTTTCTGGTTGACCTGCTTGGGTGATACTCCAACCTGAACCCTTCTCTAACTCTGTGGCTTGATATCATTTTATATTTTCCCAGCTGTCAGAACAAGATAAAGGGTCAGCAATGACAAATTTGGCTTTTATATTTTGTTAGTCTAGGGAACCAGGAATTCTCTTTTCCCAGAATCACAAAATGGTAGGAGTTGGAAGGGACCTCTGGAGATCATTGAGCCCAACCTTCCTACCAAAGCACGGTCACCCAGAGCAAGCTGGACAGAGAGGTTTGCAATCTCTCCAGAGAAGGAAACTCCACACCCTTTCTGGGTAGCCTTTTCCAGGGCTCTGGCACCCTCAAAGGAAGGACGTTCTTCCTTATGGAATTTTCTGTGTCCCGGTTGGTGCCCATTGCCCCTTCTTCTGTCACCAGGCACCACTGAGAAGAGTCTTACTCCATCCTCTTGACACCCACCCTTAGATATTGCTCCAGGCTGAACAGTCCCAGGTCTTTCAGCC
Organism: Thinocorus orbignyianus; assembly: GCA_013400375.1. NCBI lineage: Eukaryota > Metazoa > Chordata > Aves > Ciconiiformes > Thinocoridae > Thinocorus > Thinocorus orbignyianus. The sequence continues at coordinate 158,825 of VXBW01000371.1, read as the reverse complement.
TTTCCTTATCAGAGCGATGCTCCAGTCCCTTGATCATCTTCCCAGCCTCAGCTGGACTCTTTCCAGCGGTTCCCTGTCCTCCTTGAACTGGGGAGCCCAGAACTGGACCCAGTGCTTCGTATGTGGCCTCACCTCCTTTCTCATCCTGTTCAGAGTCTTTGTACCTATCCCTTCCATGTCACAGGTGATGGAGGAGTGGGTGGTAGGGAGTTCAGCAGGTGGAGCAGTAATTTCTGATGTGCTTTGGCTTTAGGGTGGGCCGTGGATTCCTGTGGGGCCCCGTGGAGCCTGGTTTTGCCGCTCTCATGTAGCCAGTCGTTCAAAATTGCTTTATAATTACCGTGGAAAAACTTTGAAGTCGTAGAGACGACGTTGGCAAGACATAGTACGATTACTTTGTTATGCATCTTGTTATGTTGGCATATTTGTTTAATTAAATTCCCTGCTAATTAGAGCTGTATGTACTTGCGTTAATTATTATTTGCTTAACACAATCAACAGTGTAATTCTTTTCAGAAAAGCCGCACACTTTCTGGTTAAATTAAATTACTGATTTTGCGTGCTTTCTGAAAGAATGGTTGCTCCTTTTTTGTCGAATGATGGGTTGCATTCTTTAATGTGAATGAAATTCAATTTAGGCTAACTAAAACTTAACATAATATATTATATTTTTAATTGATGTTCAAGGAAAGAGAGGGAAAACTGGATTGATATGTACCTCAGCACAAAGACGTATATTTTTTCTCACTGGATTACAAAATTGGATGGGCCTGCTATTTATCACCCACCAAGACCTTTTCCCTTCTGACAAAGAAAAAGTACATTTGTCTTGGTTGTCGTGAGGCTTTGGAAGGAAACTACTTTCTCATCCTAGAAAAATGTAACCCAGTGGAACTTCTGACCTTTTTACCAAGCCCTTAATTACTTTTTAAAATGTTGAGTATTATAAAGATATTATACAGCCAGGGACCTGTTTGTTTTTTTAATACTGTACTCATTAGCTCTGATTTTGATCTGTGAATTTATATTTAGTCCCCGAAAGGGAAAGGAAAGCGCTAACATAAATACCCTTAAATCATGTTCAGTAAGGAAGCTAATAACCAAGTGCTAATTATTTCTGCCACAAGATGACTAGAAAGCTACACAACATGGGTGGAGTTTGTGGTTGGACGTACTGGCTGTGTTACAGGACTCAGAGGGTGATAATTAATGGAGCAGGGTCAAGTTGGAGGTCTGTAACCAGTAGTGTCCCCCAAAGTTCAATACTTGGTCCGGTCTTATTCAACGTATTCATCAATGACCTGGACGAGGGGACCAAGTGTATCCCTCAGCAACTTTGCTGAGGATTCCAAATTGTGAGGGCTGGCTGACACTCCAGAGGGCTGTGCCACCATCCAGCATGACCTGGACAGGCTGGAGAGATGAGCAGAGAAGAACATCATGAGGTCTGACAAGCGCAAATGTAGGGTCCTCCGCCTGAGGAGGAAGAATGGAAGGCACCAGTAGAGGTTAGGGGCGGAACTGCTGGAAAGCACTTCTGAGGAGAAGAATCTGGGGGACCTGGTAGACAGTAAACTACCCATGAGCCAGCAATGTGCCCTGGTGGCCAAGAGGCCAATGGAATCCTGGGCTGCGTAGGGAAGAGTGTGGCCTGTAGGTGGAGGGAGGTCATTCTCCCCCTCTACTCTGCACTGGTGAGGCCACAGCTGGAATCCTGCCTCCAGTGCTGGGCTCCCCAGTTCAAGAGAGACAAGGAACTACTGGAGAGAGTCCAGTGCAGGGCAACAAACATGATAGAGGAAGGGATTGGAGCATCGCCCTGATGAGGAAAGGCTGAGAGAGCTGGGACTCTTGAGCCTGGAGAAGAGAAGGCTGAGGGGAGACCTTGTGAATGCTTCCAAGTATCTGAAGGGTGGGTTGAAGGAGGATGGATCCAGACTCTTCTCAGTGGTTCCCAGTGACAGGACAAGGGGCAATAGGCACAAGCTGGAACGTGGAAGTTCCATTCAAAGATGAGGACAATCTTCTTTGGGGTGAGGGTGTCAGAGCCCTTGAAGAGGCTGCCCAGGGAGGGTGTGGAATCCCCTTCTCTGGAGACCTTCAAGCCCCACCTGGATGCAGTCCTGAGTGCTGTGCTCTGGGCAATCCTACTTTAGCAGGGGAGTTGGACTGGGGGATCTCTAGAGGTCCCTTCCAACTCTGACGATTCTGTGATTCCATGGTACACCCACAGCCTACGTATCATCTCTCTTTATATCCAGCAAATTTACTTCTCCATCTTTAGTGCGTTGACTTCTGTACTTGTTTCTCGCTTGAGCAGCGAGCTGCTGATCAATACTGCAACACGTGCGTAGTGTTGTGGGATCATGGAACCACAGTACATTAATGTGTTTAAGCTGAGGACCTCAGGAAAGCAGGAAGAAAGAAGCAACTCAACAGCCTAATGCGGTAGGAGCAGATGGAAGCAATAATTCTTCTAAGGCAAAATATAAACATGGCCGGGATTATGTAGCGAGATAAGAGAGGATTTGTCCTCATCCCAGGAAGGGTTAGGAATGCTGCTTTGCATTCTTCAAGACGAAATATGCCATGGAATGAGAACTTTATCAGTGGAGGAGCAGCATATTAATGAGCGTGGTGACCCTACAAGGATCTTCCATGTCTTTGTAATCACTGAAATGGAACTGGGCAGATAATGCAAACACTCCTGAGGTCTCCCCGCAGATTACACAGGAGCTGTATCTGTTCTTCTTCAACATTCACTAATTGTAGTTAGTAATTTCTAACTGTAGAAAAACAACAGAAGATTTATTCTTTAAGAAAACCACATGGTTATGTCCATCCAGTTGTACCATTTTAAACCTTTCTTTTCAATGCCAGCCTGTGACTGGGGTACTTTGGGAATAGAGTAGTAAAACCAGTAAGAGTTGAGAAGTGTTTCCATGCCATGTGCTTAAATACTTTGTGGAACAACGATGTATTTTTTTCCAAACTTGTTAAAGTGCATCTTTTCTGCATCTAATCACCATTGCTAATCTACTGGGAAACAGGCATTTTAAAGAAATGGGTGATTTACTCCTCCATAAAAAGTGAAGAGCACAAGTCTGCTATTAGATAATGTAATTGAAAAATCTCAGGGAAAAAAATAATATGAAAATTGAAGAATCAGGGGAGAAAAAATAGAGAAGTTGAAGAATCAATAGCAACATTAATGAGAACTTCTGGAAATGCCTGTTAATGGCTCTGGGCAGTGGTGTTTTGGGAATTGTTACCGTTTATGAAGCAGCAGCATTGCCTTCCCACACAAGGAACATCTCAAGAAGTGTGACCCAGGTTCCCCAAGACCCACATGATTCATTAGAGGATTCTGTTGTACAGCAATGCATTTTCTTACACAGATTGTGTGAAAAACATCAGATTGCCCACTTGGTCTCTTTGCACTTCTTCTTGTCCACCTGGAAAAGGAGATGTTTCAGCATGAAGGAAAAACGAAATAAAAATCATATAATCATAGAATGGTCAGAGTTGGAAGGGACCTTCAAGATCATCCAGTTCCAACCCCCCTGCCATGGGCAGGGACACCTCCCACCAGACCAGGTTGCTCAAAGCCCCCATCCAGCCTGGCCTTGAACACCTCCAGGGATGGGGCAGCCACAACTTCCCTGGGCAACCTGTTCCAGTGTCTCACCACCCTCACAGCAAAGAACTTCTTCCTAATATCTCATCTAACTCTCCCCTCTTCCAATTTAAAACCATTACCCCTTGTCCTGTCACAAGTTTTCCTGAATATCTTGCCTACCAGTATGTGCATAAATGAACTTCAACATCAGTTGCTGGCATCTTGGGTTGGTCTCGTAACGAGGAGACCCTCCTTTATGTAGTTTCTCCAGAAAGCTGAAGGAGATGGAGGGACGTTTAAAATCACAGCTTTGGAAGCTGTAAATTATCTCTGGGCTTCTGCCTCAGGAACAGGGAGTTTTCAAGGTTCTTCTGCAAGAGCAGATGCAAAGAGATCGCGCCTGTCGTAATGCTGTTAGGAGCAAGTGCTAAACTTGAGAGATGGCAGGTAGGTTGGATGAGGCAATCTGGCTCTTTTAGTAGCAACCCTTGGGGCACTAAAGCCCTTTTTTATATTTGAGCTTTAACTATAGCAAGGTTCTATATTTACCAACACCAAACAGAGATGTGGAGCAAGGGAACTTCATGCTTTAATGATTAATGGGCTCCCTGATATCCCCTCAGTTGGTATTTTTCACAGATTGGATCTTCCTTTCCTGCCTGGAGGCTGTGTCTGAATTTCATTCCCTTTTTGGAAATCAGGCTGCAAACACCTGAAACTCACTGCTGCGCTATGCCACGTTACACCATCCTGAGGATTGGGGAAAGGATTGAGCACCTCTCCTATGAGGACAGGCTGAGAGAGCTGGGACTGTTCAGCCTGGAGAAGAGAAGGCTCCGGGGAGACCTGAGAGCAGCCTTCCAGGATCTGAAGGGAGCCTAGAGGAGAGCTGGAGAGGGACTCTTTGTCAGGAAGTCTAGTGACAGGACGAGGGGTAATGGTTTTAAATTGGAAGAGGGGAGATTTAGATGAGATATTAGGAAGAAATTCTTTGCTGTGAGGGTGGTGAGGCACTGGAACAGGTTGCCCAGGGAAGTTGTTGATGCCCCATCCCTGGAAGTGTTGAAGGCCAGGCTGGATGGGGCTTGGAGCAACCTGCTGTAGGGAGAGGTGTCCCTGCCCAAGGCAGGGGGGTTGGAACTGGATGATCTTTAAGGTCCCTTCCAACTCTAACCATTCTATGATTCTATGATTCTATGAAAGTATTGACCATTTCTGTAAAGAAGACACTTTTGGATAACATTTCATGCATTTCCATAAGGCAGAAACTCAGTTCTTCCTCAAGGGAAAGGTGTAATGTTAAAAAGGTTAGTTTGTTGGGTTTGTTATCCTATTTTGTGCCAGGTTATGCATATTATAACCATTTAAGCAGAGTTGGAGAAAAATCTAGTTATTTCAGGCGGTGATGACATCGACCCTTTAGATTATGACAATAAGACTTTAATACAAGGAACTATTTTCTGTTCCTTTTTTTGTTGCATTATCATAATGTCCTCTAATGACACTGTTCTCTTTGGTCAATTATTTGCCTCTGGGAAAGAGAAAGAAGGCTAAATTGAGAAATATTCAGGGTTTATGGGGTTTGGAGCATCTCATTCCAAAATTGGACTGCTCTCAACAGTGAGGGTCATTTCCTAGCCTTTTAGGTGTTGTTACTGGGAATAATCAGATTTTTATTTTCTTCTGGTGGCTGTAATCTGTGACTGGAAAAGGAAGGTCTACACTGTGCAGCCTTCAGGGAAAAGGACTGGTTTGTCTAAAAAATGAAGTGGATAGAATAAAAAAACCGAATATGTAATATGGAATACGGAATTTTTCTGGTAGTAATATCCCGTCCGCTCCATAAATGCCTGTATTTCTCCAGGTAGGTCGGGCTGTTAACACAAAGGTGAACTCCAACATCCTTCATAGGACAAGGGATAATGGGTTTAAACTAGAAGAGGGGAGATTTAGATTGGACATTAGGAAGGAATTCTTTGCTGTGAGGGTGGTGAGACACTGGAACGGGTTTCCGAGAGAAGTTGTGGCTGCCCCATCCCTGGAAGTGCTCAAGGCCAGACTGGATGGGGCTTTGAGCAACCTGGTCTGGTGGGAGGTGTCCCTGCCCATGGCAGGGGGGTTGGTACTCAGTGATTTTTATGGTCCCTTCCAACTCTAAGGATTCTATGGTTCTCTGATTCTATCAAAATACACTTCCCAGTTGAATCAAGAAATGCCTCTTGTAAGGAGGTTTATCCCCAAAAAAGCTTCCAAGTGAAGTTTGGCAGCTCTTAAAGTATGATATTTCATTAGGTCACATACTGCAGTGTTCCCATCACTGGAGTCACGGAGTTCTTGGCTTTTTCCCCAAAATTGAGCAGGGAATGCAGGTTGCTCGTGCTTCACTCCACAGGTTGCTCATGTGTCAATCCACAATGAACTCCTTGTATCAAGTTGTGCTAAAGGAGGGATTAAACCCCCCTTAGTTGGCCCCTGTCCTCCCACCAAATCCATTCCTGACCACCCTTGTCTTAGGTTGAAGGAGTTTAAGCAGCGAATGGGTAGATGTCACCAAGAATTTAGTGAAGAAGTTTCCATCCAGCTCTTCCACTGTGCTCCCCCGTGCACAGAAGGCTTGCAGAAATGGAGACGGATTAATTTATGCTTGCTCTAATTAATAAAAACAAAAAAAAAAAGAGAGAGAACTACGGTCTGACTGAGCCGCACTACAGAAAAAAAATAAGCTCCACAAATAATTGTCATGGTTGTTTAGATATAATTGTTCCATTAGTCATCTAATAGTTCTGCAGACAGCTTCCACTTTCATGTCGCGTTTGTGTTCTAATCCTTCTCTTTAAGGCTGACTACAGTAAGGAGGAAGAAAAGAAACAGTTTTTAATCCATCATTTATTCCAAATACCGAGTACCAAAGAGGAAGGAGAGCATAGGAATGGAAGCAGGGAGGGGGGATTAGGGAATGTTTAATAAGACAACAGAATTCGTTCACCGGCTTGTTTCAAGGGGATTTTTAATATTCTGAAGCTAAATTAGACAGCGGATCCAGCACAGGCCCCGGGCTTTGACATGTGTTTTATAATGACAGTTAATTAGATGCTGTCTGCAGCAATCATAGGCTGTCATTCCTAATACATGTCTAGGAACGTGAAGGACAGACGAACTCCCTCCCCCCTCCTTGCCCTAATTGAAATCGGTTGCCAGAGTTAACGAGGAGGATGTGAGACGGTAGTTTGACAGTTAACGTGGCCTTTCCCCGCGTGCCATGAAGCAGGACTGTAACTCCTTCTGGTGCTCTACGTGTTGTCTACATGTGTGGGTGCTACAGCAGAGGGAAAGGGATAGGATTTTCTGGTGGCACGGAGGAACATTTCCCAGTTCCTCCCATCTCCAGCCTTCCTTAAAGATTTGCTCGTCAGGGAGCCTTATAGCATTCCAGAGGTCTCCTCCAGTGGTGCTCCTCTCTCCTTCACCCATTGGGGAGTCATTATCTTAGAAGATGTGGGTCAAGAGTTTAGAAGGAGGCAATTCAGTTGTCTACTCATGCAAGCTTTTATGTAATGTGGAGAATCCTGATTCCCAGTGATTTTTGGTGCTCACTGTGATGTTTCAGGAAAATTGGCTTCAGAGTAGCTGCAACCTAACACCAAGTTCTCTTTGTCCCACCTCTTTCTGTTTCTGCATTCCTCTCCAGTCTTTCTGCTCGTGCACATGTCCCTTGATTCCTGCTGTGTCAAGTGAGGGTGTTAGTTTCCGTAGATCACAGAGTGATTTGAAGAAGTACTGTGGATAATTAGATGCTGTTAGGCTTCATGGGTAAAGAACAGAAACCAACCACCTGATCCAGCAGAATTCAGGAGGAAGCTAAGTGTAGCTCTTCTTTTCCTGATGGAGAACCAGGTGCAAATGAGTTGACACTCGACACTGGAAGAGAATTGTTTGAGTTAGATAGAGCTCCAGATTGCTGAGGTTGTACATGGACCAAGTTATGGTCTCAGAGCTGATATTCCCATGTAGCACAATGTTTTGGACAATCCTCATTTGCCCTGATAAGGATGCAAAGACGGTAGAAATCAATGTTCAGGAGCTATCAAACATCCATATTGGCATTCAGGAGCTTGGAAAGCATCTCAGTAAAACGTGAAGTGTCCATTCTTTTTGCTCATCACATGTCTCTTGCCTTTGCCAGTAGAGAGGAGGCACCATGTGCTACCATGTGATTTTGGAAACCATGTTGCTGAGCTACTATTCTGCCCATCAGCTTGACAGATAAAGACCAAGGAACTGTGCCCCAGAATAGCTTAAGCAAAAGCATCCCAGAGTCTGAAGACCATCATCATCATCATGGTTTCTAGATTAGTGCCCTAATTATTGATGTATTGGCCCATTGCTCAAGTCTCCTTCTCTGGAGATACTCAAAACCAGCCTGCCCTGGGTGACTCTACTTTGGCAGGGGGTTGAGCTAGATAATCTCTGAAGGTCCCTTCCAACCTCTACAGTTCAGTGATTCTGTGATTCACATTATATTTGGAAGTCCTGGCTTTAAAATGAAGTCTGTTTTAGAAAGGTCATCATTATGATGTTACATTGGGTCTAGCTTATGCATGTTTTTTCCTCCTTGCCTTAGTTGTGCTGCGGGCTGCAAGTTCTTTACTGGTTTGTATCCTGACATTGATAATGGTTTGGAGGGTCAAAAGTTATCTTCAGTTGATGTTTGGAAGACACCAGCACGGCCTTCAGATAGTGGTGTGAGTGAATCTCAGAGTCATTTGTCACCCTCCGTTGCTTTGCACAACATAAGTGAAGCAATCCTAGAGTTGAGGAGGGGATTGATGGTTTATTTGGGGTTTTTTTTTGCAATTATAACTGAATAAAACCCTTTCCAGTAAATCCAGTTACACAGCTCTGTGCTGTCCTGTCTGACCTTCCCCTTGCCCAAGGTCATGGCCGACACTTGACTCTCTTTTATTTCCATAGCTCCTTGGCAGCTGCAAAGTGTTTCCTCCTCCTGGTGGTTTTCCCAGCCCTTCTTTCCCATACTGAGCACTTCTCAAAGTGATTCAGCAGTGACGGGGAAATCATATCTGGATCTCTAAGATGCTGAAGTGGAAAAATCTCTGCTAGGAATTTTTGGGCTTAGGGCAGGATAATTCACCTGGTTGGATTTCTACACTTGAAACACACTCTTGAAAACCCCAAGCTGTTGGCAGGTGTTGCTCTGCTCCAGAAAACTTGGAATTACAGCTTCAAAGCAGTGGTGTCGACTAAGCTTGTGTCTTTTTGCATCGTTGAAATAAAGAACACCTCAACCCTTTGCTGTAATTGCTTCATCTAATCCCTTATTAGCCTGTAATATGGTTCCTGTCATGTCAGGTTTTTTTAATTTAATTTAAACAAAATGCTAACAATATTTTGCTTCTAATTTATCCCCATCCTGGCTGCTTCAGAGACTTATAAGTAGATTGTTATGGCATTAATTATGATTTCATGGTCAGGCCCCATCCCTCAATAAGAACGATACAATTTTGCCCCCACTGTGTCTTCAAACAAGGAATCTACAAACAGCCCTATGATGTCTCCCACTGCTTTAGAAGATTTGATATAATGGAGGGATGATAAAGCAATCAAACAAATCCTATTTACGCATCCCTGAGAGTATAATTCGTGCATCAGCGAGCGCTGTCAATGGAAAATTACCTTTGGAGTTTGAATTTCCATTCCAAAGTTGCATGATAATTTTGGTTTTTGTTGGCCACAAGCTTCTGCTTTTTTCAAGACCGTGAAATTTATATCCACTTGCCGTTTCTACCGTACAAGCGAAAAGCTTAAGTACAAAATATATAATGTCCCTGTCTATAAATTGATATTTTTTAATAGTTTACTCAATGCTGCTGACTTGTACGTTTTGTCTCTGGGTTCTCAATAGCTCAAACTGACAATCCTTTATGCGAGTGTGTCCTTAAATCTAAATAACAAAAACAGCAGCTGGGAATTGATTTTTCTGGGAGCTGTTCAACATCCTCTCATCCCCGTGTGCTCTTTCATCACCATCCACTTGGGGCTTGATTTGGAAAAAAACACAACAAAGTGTAAAATAATGCAAGAAATCTTAATCCTATTTTTTGTTGTCAAGAAGCAGTGTGGAAGTGAGTGCTGTTGTGTGCTGTTGGAGTTCTCTGTTGTCTGGCCTCTTATGAAAGTGGGCCTAGATTTCATTTCCAAAATCAAAGAGGGTTTCTGACCCAGGGACCCAGGAGGCTGCAGAGTGAGTACACTCCACATTTTTGTGTATTTTCCACTTAATTTCTGTTTCCAGTGTTTGTTTCTCCCAGTGAGAATTGAAACGGGGTTGGCACCTCCTGGAGATGCATCTCATAGTGTCCAGGTCCTGCTGACCTGGTTGTGGTGGAAGAGCAGTTGGGGTGAAAAGCAACCGTCTAAGGGATCACAACAAACTTAATGAAGTAATTTTCTAATGATTGCTGCCTTCAGTCTTCAGATGGTCTTGTCACAGGTTGATTCCCAGAGCCTGGGTGGGAAGGGGTAACCTTGGGTTCCCTGCAAAGTTTGGGTCTCCCCAAAGTAGGGAGGTGCTGCAATCCTTTTCTTTCCACCTTTATCAAACAGCCTTTCAAATCAAATTTGATACTTTGGCCAAGCACTTGAGAAGGCATTTACAGTTTTTCCAACATGTGTCAGTTCTCATCAGCAAGGAAGAATTAATCCTATGATCAGTTTATGTTCAGAGGGTGGAATAATGGAAGAAACAGCTTTTTTATATATTTTTTTTTTCCTGAGCATGCCTTTCCTTGTGCGACTTCAATCACTCTTTTTTCTCATTAACTTAATTGTTGGGTCCTTGGTTCTTTAAGGTCATAGAAAGAGAAGGAGGTGAAAGAAGAGAGCAGCAAGAGGGATAAAATACTAGGGACATTATTATTTTTTAATTAACTTTTCCTAGCTTCATTCAGTCTCTAGTCCACTGTCAACACAAGGCTTTGTAGATCCAAACAGTGATGAGGAATTTTATTTTATTTTATTTTATTTTATTTTATTTAGATCAAGTGTTGGTGCCTCTTTAATGTTGAATACGTCTTCTGCTGAGCTATAAATCCACTAACTTTCAATATACCATACTAAGGCTGGGATGAATGAAGTGCAGAAAGTTTCTTTTCACAGAATCATAGAATCATAGAATGGTTAGAGTTGGAAGGGACTTTAAAGATCATCGAGTTCCAACCCCCCTGTCATGGGCAGGGACACATCCCACTAGAGAAGGTTGTTCCAAGCCCCATCCAGGCTGGCCTTGAACACCTCCAGGGATGGGGCAGCCACAACTCCCACCTCTCCAGCCTGTCCAGGTCCCTCTGGATGGCATCCCTTCCCTCCAGCGTGTCAACCACGCCACCAAGCTTGGTGTCATCAACAAACTTGCTGAGGGTGCACTCTATCCCACTGTCCATGACTCCAACAAAGATGTTAAATAGTACTGGTCCCAGTATTGACCCTTGAGGGACACCACTCGTCACCAGCCACCACTTGGACATTGACCCATTGACCACAACCCTTTGAGTGCTGACATCCAGCCAGTTTCTTATCCACCGAGTGGTCCATCCATCTTTCTCCCTCCTCTCTTACTTGTTTTTTTCTCTGTAATCACTACCATCAAGTTAATGTTACGTTGTTGTTCTGTTATTTCTCCTTTTTCATCACTTTGCATCCTGTTTCTTTCCACTTCTATTTAATACTCTTACTGGAAATGACATGTCTCTAGAATCATACACGTTGCTTTTAAAGATAACCTGATCTGTAGCTGCTGAGATTGAGCCTATCTCCACTAATGTGGATTTATGATACCAAAATATATATCTATAGAGAGAGATATATAAAAATAACTTGGTGAATACATAGAATTGGCATAATCTTGCCTTTATTTAAAGCTTTACGTGGGCCTGTCTGCTGCTGCACATATACTTCTGCTTTGCTATCTCTGCAATTATGATTATATTGATAAGTGTATGTGTGTGTAAATACATATATATATATATATATAGAAAGAGAGAGAGGAGAGATTGAGGAACTGAGAAGAGACTAATCTTAAACTATTGTTTTTCATCGGGGGCTGAATGCTGCATATTAATGTGAAAGAGGGGAGAAAAAAACAAGGAGCAGTTGAGCTCTTGGATTCCTCTTCCCAGTCCCCTTTTTCCCCTGGTTGGAGTTTCTGCCTGAGCAATATGGCATGAGTTTGTGACTCCATCTGGAGAGCTGACAGCACAGCCTGGGTACAATAAAGCTTTCAGCCTTCTTCCCTAAGTCTGTAATTAAATGACATCACCGAGGCTTAAACGCATCTGCTGTAAAAGTCGGGAGGCTAAAACATCCCGTTCCAAGGGAGGAGAAGGGTTTCCGAGTGTTAGAGGAGCTCCAGTGTGGAACTGCTCCAGGAAAGCTGTTTGAAACCTGCTGGGGGGCATGGTTGACGGTAGGAAGAGTTGTAGGCTGGGTGAGTGTGTTACTGGTTGGGGTTCTTCAGACCCCAAATGTAGTATTTTAGAGGCGCCTGTTGTGCTCGGGGAGGTGTAGCTGTGTCTGTGAATGTGTGTGTACGTGGATGTGTTTGTAAATCTCTGCATGCTTAGTTTGAGCAGTGTGTATGGGGTTGGGTTTTTTTGAAGTATTCCATATAGATCATTTGGGCAGCCGTCCAAAGAGAATAAACTGCTTATGTGTCAGTGCTACGGGGTGAAATTGCAAGGAAAAAAAATATATATATTGAAATTAATAGCTGAATTTTCTTTACAAAGCCTGAGAAGCACATATAAGCCCTATGAGGTGGTGATAAATAATTAGATATTTTCTCTCTTTCTCTTGAGTCATGTTTGTTGACGTTGGAAGGATAACTGAGGAAATGTGATTTAAAAGTAGATTGCTTTCAAGTTGATGTTTCTTCCTAAACAGATAAATGAAGAAATTATATGCAAAATAAAACCCCTGCAACATGGACTATCAAATTCAGTCATCCCATTGAAGGATTCCCTATCAAAGTACCCTAATTTCCATGTGAAAACTTCAGGTTTTTCTAACTTCTGGTGCTTCAAAAGTAACTGAGACACCTGAGAGTAAAGTTTTTATTCTCTCTCTCACTTTTTAACCATTAGGAATGTTGATTCTAGAGTTATATTTTCTAGAACTGCTCCAAGTGGAAGATACCTGCCACATTTTCAAGCCATCTTGGACCTGGGCAGATAGAGATGAACGTTTCTTTTCAAAGATCAAGCAGGTTTATCCTCTCTGGGTGACAGGTGATGTGTGCTGGCACAGGAGTGTTGGGGAAGTTTCTCATCTTTCCAGTTGTACTGGGATAAAGAGGAGCCTAATTATCGATGCTGATATCTGGCTCTTTGGGGTATAAGAATAAATTTCAGGATGTTTTAGCAGTATGATAACATTATGGCTGCAGAGGATGAAGCCCAAATGCCATCTTTTAAAAGCAACTTTCCACATTTCATGAAGTCATAGAATTGTCTACGTTGGAAGGGATCTTTGAGATCATCTAGTCCAATCATCAACCTAACTCTGATTAAAAAAAAAGCCAACAAACAAATATACAATGAGCCATCACTAAACCCCATCACTAAGCACTATGTCAACCCATTTTGGGTTGATTTGGGGCATTTGAGTCGATGATGTTTTGCCCAGAAAGTTTCCTTCCCCAACAGCGAATTTTAGGTACTTTCTGAATAGGACTGCTTTAAGTTCTCTTGTACGTGACACCTAAAATCAATATATTCTGAAAATGTGTTTCTTTACAAGAATAAATTTGGCACAATAATAAATTTGGAATAATAATAAATTATTCACAGCACTCAAGCACTATTCATATTATTAGAGGAAGAAGGTGAAATGCAGAGGGCTGATTTACACAGGCTGGCTGAGTTGGGATGAGTGTTAGGATCCCGATTCCTGGTGCAGTTTTTGCAATGCAGGAAAGTTAAATTTGTGGGGAAAAAACCCAAACCAAAACTGCTGCAACATCCATCCTATCCGTGAAGCTGCAGCATCTGCAGTGCTGCTTTTTCCGTGGCTGTACTCACATTTTTACCTATTTTTGATAATTAAGACAAGGTGAGGGTTGCAAGAAGAGAATGTAAAGAAACTGAGCACAATTTACAGTCCAGGTTGCCACAAAGGTATGATTTTATATCAGAAAAACAGTTGTATTTTGTAAGACTGCTGCTGATTGATATCTACATGGTTCTCAGTATTTATTTCCACTTATTTCATCTTCCCAAGATCACAGGGCTTGCTCTGAGGTTTGTCATGCCTTGGAGGAATATAAACACAAACATGAGGTTTTATTTGCAGCTTGACTTTGGAATTCAGACTGGGAGAACTCCTGCCCCTTTAGCTGTAAGAAATACCCTCGTAGCCCAATAAAATATATAGTTTTTCTGCCATCCCAGCAGAAGACCTCAAGTTTTGTGCAGACTCTGTGTTAGCATTACTGGAACTGGACTGAGAAGAGCTCCTTGCTGTATTTTGATAGATCGTTAAGAGTTAATTAAGCTCACAGCTTCCTGGCTCTGTGCATGCGGGGTGTCCCTTTTTGCAAATAATAAGATGTGGAGGTTAACACCACAACCCATCACGGGAGGCTTTCAGGCTGGGAAGATGAGATCCCAGGAAACTGCCATCCCATTTCAACTGGAGTGGTGCTGGCTGGCAGGGCAGGGTGGGATCACCGTGGATGAAAGCCTGTTCTATCAGCCCATCTGTTACATATCCTTAATTAGTGTCATTCCCACGCAGTCGTAAACAGGAGTTTCCCCATCCTTGCTGTAATTTTATGCCTGTTTCAGAGGAGAGTTCTTCTTTCAGGGCATAACGTCGCCGGGGATCTCACAGATGCAGAGAGGCACGATTCCCATCTCCTTATGCCACCAAAAATGGTTTAAGCTGTGTCTTTGCAAGCATTGATTTATGGAAGACAAAGTCATCCATAGTCACCATTAATTTGTGTCCCACAAATGGGATGGAAAAGCTCTACAACCTCAATAACATAGAATCATAGAATCATAGAATGGTTAGAGTTGGAAGGGACCTTAAAGATCATCCAGT